>JACEVL010001317.1:0-229416 GCA_020284085.1 Aporrectodea caliginosa | reverse complement strand
AATTGTGTGAAATCCTCACATTTCTGACCCAAACATAATAATGTCTCCTTCCGTTCTAGGACAATGTTTGGATAAAAACGTTTACCTTGTAGTTTTATGAGCACTACCTGCCAACTGATGACCTGGTTGTTCTCAACAAAATGTAACATCGCTGCTTGTGCTGCTCAGCGCTTTGGAAAGTCTTAAACTTCTCTGTATACATACAGTAATATAATTATGTTAGAGATCAAGGATATACTAAATGACGAGACGGTGACCGTGATGATGATGAATTTAAGTGTTTTTGCTTTTGTTTAAGAAGCGTTTCTAACCTCGCAGCTCGGACCCGGAGTACAGTCACATGTCGGACATCCATCTGATCCCTCGTCCGATCCCTCACCCGGGACGCAGTCTGGAGCACATTCGAGCACTGGACAAGACGCCGCTTTTGTATCTTCAGAAAGTAGAACAAGGTAAGTATAGCAATGCTAGTTTTTAGCACGCCTTTAGCAAGCATGAATTCTCGAGGTCGCAGTTATAAGATTGAAGTATGTTTCAATAGAGGCGAAAACACAACAACAATTGGTCGTCTACAATTATGCAACTTTCACTTCAGGGCGACACCATTTGTTGAATAATAAACCACGTTGTACTAACTCAGTTGATCCTGTGGATTTTACGCAGTACACGAGTAACATGGAGTTTTTTTAATATTTCATGCAAAATATCCTAACAATGGCATGTGCGTGAAATTTGCATCTCCTCACGAGATACATGTATATCAGGCGCGTAACTAGCATTACGCAATTACGCAAATGCGTAAAGATTTTAACAGCTCTAAAAATTCAAACCGTTTAGAATACTTATTGACATCGTAGATTACTTTTATTCGTTGAATTTCTAATTCTAGATTACAATTTCTTATAAATCGCATGCTTTTACAAACGATCTATAGATTACTTACTTATTTTCCGCGATCAATGTCAATTACGCCGCCGCTCTTTTTCCGTAAATCTATGCTACTCTTGCAGCGTCTCAATGCGTATTGGGCAAGGTAAGACGTTAGAATTATAAACGAGGCTTTTACCAACTGCGACGTAAAATGAGTTTGTTTAAGTTCGGATTTTCGCACAAAAAGCGATTCACCGATAGGCCTAATGAAGAATGTGGTGGAGAAATTGAGACTGTCAACACTAAATTAAGACGTTATGACAGTGAGGATGAGATAGCTGAAGAATCTAAAGCGGGTAAGTGTGAATGAGAAATCTTGTAGGCCCAATGAAGGATATTGTATTTGAATAAGCTATGTTAGAACATGCAGCGTTAGGAATTAAGTTAAAGATGGTTATTCTCCAGTTAAGGTGCTCAAATTGTTTTGCATGGGCAATTGGGCATATTTGATATTGTCATTTAAAGTGGAAGCTGGATTGATGAAAATAATTGTTTATCCTACCTAAATGGAAGCTGAATTGATGAGAATGATCGCGTAAATGGAAGCTGGCTTGAAGAAAATAATTGTTAACCTATATGGAACCTGGACTGATGAAAATAATTGTTTACCTAAATGGAAGCTGGATTGTCTAAAATAGTTTCTCGTTGAACTAAAAGTTGGATTGATCAGAATAATTCTTTGCTTAAAGAGAAGTGGGATTGATGAAAAGAATTTTTGCTATATAGAAGTGTTATTGATGAAAAGAATTACTGTTAAATAGAATTCGGATTGATGAAAAGCTAAACTGGTTAAGTCTGGCAAGTATGGAGCCATGGATAAAGCGACAGGCTTGCCAAGGACAGCTGAATTAGCTAGTCATAGTTCGAAATTGTTTGCTTAATTAACCAAATACTATTGCTTTGTTTTTGCTGTTTTCATTCACCACTGTTTTCATTCACCACTTCAGTATTGGCTAAGTCACAATTTTTTGCTAGAGCTTTTAATGTTCTGAAAACAAACCTCGAGTTTTCCAATGAGTACTGTTTTTTTTACACAGTTAAGTAATTGTGCAATACGTATGCATCACTCGAGGTCAAAAGCGCTGGACCTGAAACAGACTATCAATGTCTGCTCGACCTTAACGACGAGCGTGTATTAAAAGTGACTGGGAAACCAATGCAGCTTGCAGTACGCTCGAGGCACTGGCGCTGATGTGCACGGAGCCATAGCCGCTAGGCCATGAGCTGAGAAATATCTCTGGCTGTCTGTGGGCCTACATAGCGGAGAGACTGTCATCGTTGGCACTGCTAAACATTTACCCCAGTCGAGAAGTCAACGTTGAAAATGTGTTACGATCTTTTGACGCTTCTGGTCATCGACGTATTGCACTTGTCTTTGACAGCGTAGGGACTACTCAGTTATAAATTTAGTCTAATGTTCATGATGGACAGGTGCGTTTTATGCGTTTTTGAGAAGCAGCATAACTATAGATAGGGCCTATACAGTTAGTCTGTTGGTTTAAATTTTATTCCAAATGTAAAAAACTGACCGTGCATAGAAAACTGACAACTAGGCCTACATGTTCATTGTGAAAGTATAAAATTTCAATGCTTCAGCTTATTGCAGTTCTTTGTTGAGTCTGTCTGTTTTCAGACTATACGTTGGTTGCTGGGACTTTACGGCTGAGCCAATCTTATTAAGAAGATTATTAAATTATATAATTTGCCAAAGAACAGGTGTAAAATGCCATTACTTTTAACCAAAAAGATGCACTCCAAAACGCACCTTTACAAAACCTAATTAAACAATTTTTCTTACCTGGGGGAGGGGCAACCCCTCCCCAGACCCCTCCCCTCAGTGTTGGAAAATGCGTAATTTTTTTCCCGCCCTGGTTACGCCGCTGATGTATATATAATAAATTTTTGGAATATGTACAGATTAGGGTGTCCCACGATAACGTAGGAAAAATAAAATTGTTGAAACTTTTGATGCAGTCCCTCCTAAAAGTTTCTTTATGATCCCGTAATATCACCTGCCAAGTTTTATGACATTTCTAAAATATTTAGGGGTCCCGCAAGGCTCATAGAGTTAGTGCAGTTTGTCGTAAATTACGCATGGCGTCATTGACTTTTAAATATTTGGGAGACAACACTTTGATCCCATATAACATGTTTAGTATCACTAGAAAGCTTTTAAACAGCAGAATCTACAGACATAACCTACTTGTATTTATATATATAATTATATATATGCATAAAATTTCAAGTATGAAGAAGACATAAAACACACTACAACAAGAAATCAAATTTCTTGGCTTGCAAATCAAGGAAGACTTTCGAGCCTTTAAATCTGTGGTGCACTGGGAAGGCAAGCTGCTCCCTGACATAACTGGAGTAAACACGGAAAAAGTGGACAGATTGTCAGTACTGATTTCTTCTCCAGTTGATAGAAGAACTAAACTTCTGGGTGTGCCAAAGTTGGCTTCTGTGTCAAGACAGGCAGCAGCAGTAGCAGTTCTAGACCTTTTGAAGTCGTGGCAGTGCCATACATTTATTATCCGCATGTGTTTTGACACAAGGGCCTCAAATACCGGCAGAGTTAATGGAGCCTGCACCCTTCTAGAGGCAGCCACCGGTCGTAATCTGCTGTAGATGGCTTGTCAACATCCCATGTTTGAAGTCCTGTTGTCTGATATATACGTAGTGTGCCTTGGTAAAGTTTGTCCATCAACTGGGGAAGGCATTCTTCTCTTCAAGCGATTTAAATATAAATGGTCCGACCTGGCTCACCTTCAACCAAAGCCTCATTAATGTCTGTCTGTGTCTGACAAACTGAAGGAGTTAATTACTGAACAGCTTCAACTTGACAATCCTCAAGAATTCTCCAACTCGCGGCATCCGTGTTTGGATTGAGCAGTTCGACAGCGGTTCGCAAGCCTGGTGCCCCTCTAGAGCGCGTTGGATGGCGAAGGCAATATACTCAATGAAGATTTAGTTGCGTTTTGATGGAACCGAATCGGCTATCCAATTGACGGCCCGTGAATTACAGGGCATCCACGATTTAACAGATTTTTTTTAGTCAACATCTACATCCAATCGTGCTTTTTGTGTCGAGTCACTGCTGATTCACCCATCAATGACATTCAACTAATAAAAAGGCTGCAATAGTACGATGCTGCTGCTCTGAAGACCACTGAAGATGATGCTGTGTCATTCTTGGAAACCCTCTCTCTGTTCTCACACCATCTCTCTTCTGAAGAGAAAGCACAGCTTATGTTGACAATGAAAGGTGAGCGAGGGTTGCACTTGGTTCAATCTCTTCCCCGTACGATAAAGAAATTATATATTTCTCGAAGCTTCTTCTGAACTACCGCCAACTCATCGTGGCTTGTATCCTCGATATTCCATGTGAAGAGTGACCCAAAAGCCAATTGTATAAGATCGCATGTCAGGTTTTTAATAATTTGGCCTATGTGAATGACAATGCTGAACTTGAAGTTGCTCTTATACAGAATTTCAATTCAACAAGAACGAAGAACAGAAACAGTTTCTTCTGCAAGTTGTTGAAAAACATAGGCATGACTTTTCTAATTGCAATCGTGACAATCTTGTAGATTATTGCAAAATGTAGAACTGAACAATATGCAGCTGAAGGCATAAACAGTGATTAAGAATAAGCAGACGAAGGTATGGAACAGCTGAAACCATGGCTGATCGCATTATCAAGGATTTGTAATAATGATTCCTTCTAACGATTAATGGCAATAACTGATATTGAGAAAGTCCAAAAATCTTGAGTTACTGTACAATTTTTCCATTATTTTATCGTAAAACGATACCTATGTACGTAATAAAGTCAGATACTTGTAGATTCCACTATTTAAGAGCTTTCCAATGGTATTAAACATGTTATCATGGGATCAAAGGTCGGTGTCTAAAAGCATTAATAAATTGGACACGTCCGAGGCAAATTATGCCAACATGGTGAAAATGTCAGTGTCTTGCGGGACCCCTAAAATTTTTTAAATTTCATAAAATTTTCCAGGTGCTATTATGGGACCATAAAGAAACTTTTTAGAGGGACTGCATAAAAATTTTCGACAAAAAATATTTATGGGACACCCTAGTACAGATGACTGACTCTGAAATAAAGTGTCGAACGGATGCTGTTTTTTTTTATAATTATGCCATGTGGTCTGTTCTGAACCGCTGCAGTTCTCATTATGGAATGCAAGCCATCTCCGTCTAAGATTCTTTTCTACGTTTTAAATTCCCAGCCGTCGAACAAGCAATGTAATTATAGGCCTTAGAAAGAGGAAAAGAACAATCGAGATATGACATAACGAACCTTGTACAGCAACACAGTTCGGCTGAAGATCACAAGGTGCCACGAAGCACGCAACCGTTTCCATCTCGCAGACATATCCAGGGTCACAATTATAGTCCTGAAACATATGGACAGTTTGTCATTGTCCTCTTTGCATGTATGTTTCTGCCCATCTGTCTGACTACTTGTTTTTCAAACTGTGTTCTTTACCGTCTGCTTGTTTATACAATTGCGTCTGTCTCTCCGTCTACCTATCTGCATTTCTGGTTGTTTAGCTGTTCGTCCGTCTGCTCCGAGCAAGTGTGCTTGTATGTTAGAAATTTGAGTTTATGATTAAGATACACATATACCTACATGGATGCATACATCCATCCATACATACATGCATTCATACATGCATGCATAGGCTACACAGTTACAAACACTACTTGCAATACGTAGGCTACACATTGTTAGAAATGGTTCTTTTGAAGTGACCCGTCAAAGTTTGACAATTTCCTTCTCCTATTGTAGCCCATCTTTGGAACTGCAATAACTCTGTCTTTCCCGAGAGCAATCTTCCTCCTCCATATATATTTAAGTAAGTAAATGGGTGGAATCCTTAAACTTCTGATCCTGACGCATGTCTCCTTCCGCTGTAGGACATTACTTTGAGTTAGAACTTTTAAAGTTTACAACTTTTGTAGTTTTATTAGCCTATCTGCTTGCTGATGAACTTGTTGTTCTCAGAAAATTTTAGCGTTTCTTGTGCTGCTCAGCGCTTTGGAAAGTATTAGTCTAAACATCTTTGTACATACATCAAAAATAATTATATTAGCGATCAAGTATATTCTAATGAAGAACTAATGACCTTGATGCTGATGATTTCGAGTGTTTTCTTTATTGTTTAAGGAGCGTTTCTAACCTCGCAGCTCGGAGTCGGAGTACAGTCACATGTCGGACAGCCATCTGGTCCCTTACCCGGGACGCAATTTGGAGCACACTTGTACATTCGACAAGGAGCAGCTGTTGTCTCTACAGAAAGTAGGACCAGGTAAGTATAGTAATGGTAGTTTTTAACACGCCTTTGACAAACGTGAATCCTCGAAGTCGCTGTAATAAGACTGAAGTATGCTTCAAGAGAGGCGAAAATACTACAACAGTCGGTTTACAATTGTAAACTCTCATTTAAGGGCGACATATCTTGGTAACTAACTCCCTCGATTTCGTATCCATGGCTCATCCATGTTCAAACCGGACATAGAAATTAAACGCCATTAATAACATATTCTTTATCAATTCAAACTGACAATTACGCAGTATGATTACAATTCAGTATGAACGGATGATCACAAGTTATTACAGGAGTCGAATTTAACTGTATTCAGCAGCCATGTAAGGCGCCCATCACGTCCTACATCTCATTTTACCAATGCGCCATGTCGCGAATGATAGGCTGAGTGGACCTTTGGGATGGTTGCCAGTGATTTTACCACTACAATATGGAGCCCCCCTTCCGATGCATTGTCACAATGCGAATGCATTGTCACTATAATAGTTGTTTCTCGTGTTTAACACCATCTTATGACTTCCAGGTCCGTTGACGTCGCCCTCCTCTTTTTCCATGCTTGGGATTTGCACTACACGAGTATGGACATTGGCGAAGCTGTTCTCATTTGTCATTGGAGATTTATTTCATATTATAATTATGGTATCAACGAGGCGAAAACAAAAACGATGATCATCGGGAAACAACATGAAGATCTAAGAGTGACAATAGGGGGAGAGACACTGGAACAGGTTACAAAGTTTGTATATCTGGGAGGCATGATGACAGAGGATGTACGATGCGAAGAGGACATCAAACGAAGAATCGGGCTGGCTTGTGCGGCCTTTGGAGGACTCAACAAAATGTGGAAAGCGAAAAGCCTCTCAATCAGGACCAAGATGAAACTCTACTATACCCTGGTGGAACCAGTATTACTATACGGATCTGAGTGCTGGTGCCTGAGGAAAGAGGATGAGAGAAGACTATTGGTGGCAGAAATGGGGTGGTTGAGGAGAATCATAGGTAGAAGCAGGAGAGACAAAATAAGGAATGATCAAACAAGAAAAGATCTCGGAGCGGAGGAGACGGTGATAGAGAGAATTGGGAGACGAAGACTTGGATGGTACGGACACGTGAGACGGATGGCGGGATATAGACTACCCAATGCGGCGCTACACGGTCACGTGGAGGGAGAGAGGAGCAGGGGAAGGCAACGGAAGACCTGGATGGACAACATCCAAGAAGACCTACAGAAGAGGGGTACAGACATAACAAAGATCGGCGGCGTAGTACGGAATAGAGAACACTGGAGAGGCTTCATAAGGGCCTCATCGTCGGGAAACTGATGGAGGAGAAATAAGAAGAAGAATATGGTATCCAGACATATCCCACCCGACATTCCCATGCATTTCCACTTTGGACAATTCCTCCCGGACAGTGACATATATAAGGGGAAGAAAGATGCGGCGGCTCCTAAGTATTAGTACACATGATGTTTCTCAAAACCTTTTTCTTCTCTTTGGCATTGCGCACTGAATTGTTCACCCTTTGAGAGGCGCTTTATAAATGTTTGAATACAATACAATAAAATATCCGAAGTGTTTTATATAGTAGCTTATTAACAGTCACAAAGAAGGAACGAATGAATGCACGAACTAATGAGCAAAAGAATAAAATGATTGGAATGGAGAGCAACAATGAACGAATGAATATCCTTTTGGCCACCAGACTGGTTTTCTAGAAGCAAAAACTCTGACTCAGTACCTGATCTATTATTGTGATCTATTAATTATTTATCGAATAATAATCCCCGTTGCGCTAACTCAGCCGTTCCTATCGGATTTACGTAGTACACGAGTACCGTGGAGTTTTCCTAATAATTATTTTATGCAAATTAGCCTAACAAAGGCGTGTGCGTTAAACTTGGCATCTTCTGACGAAAGATAAATAAAACAAATATTTAAGAGTAAGTACTGAAATAATTTCCACTGACTCTGAAGTAAAATGTCGGACACATGCTGTTGTAATAATACAGTATATTGTGCTATCTGCGCTAATCTGAACCGATAACGTTCTCATTCTTGATTGCAAGCCGTCTTAGGTTCCTTCCTACGCTTTCTATTCCCAACAGTTAAAACAGTTCAGACTCCACTGTTTCAGTCCAGACGATTTTTCGACTGTCCGATTAGTCATGCAACTTCCAACAAATTCTTAGCGCAGAATATTTCGTTCATTTACTCAAGATACAATTAAATATGTTTCTTGTTTGCCAAGAGTGTTCGAAATCCCGCAATGTCTATGAAAGAGGGGTCAAGCTTAGTATAAGCTATTAGCTTTTCTTGGCTCCTGTTGCACTGCATTTGATATTTTCATGATTGTAACTGAAAACCTATTCTGTGCAACAAATAAATAAATAAATCAATAAGTATAATTGTGGCGTACAGTACATTAATTAGTAAGCAATGTGATGATAGGTCAGAAAGAGGAAAACAACAATCGAGATGTGTGACATAACGAACCTTGCACAGCAACACAGTTCGGCTGAGGATCACAAGGTGTCGTGAAACACTGAACCTCTTGCAACTCACAGACATATCCAGGGTCACAATAAACGTTCTGAAACAAATGGATAGTCTTTCATTCTCCTCTTTTAATGTACATTTCTGTCCATTTGTCTGACTACTGCTTTCTTTTTCGTCTGCCTGTCTAAACAAGTAAGTCTGTCTGTCCTTCTGCCTCTCTGCATTTCTTTTTGTTTTTCTGTCCGTATGTCTGCGTCAACCAAGTGTGCCTGTATGTAAGAAATTTTGAGTTTATGATCATAGGATACATATACACCTACATCCATCCATACATGTGTACATTCATACAACAATACATACATCTACAGTTCTACACACATAGGCCAGTGTTTAATCTAGACGTCTCTGGGAAGGGTAAAGTTCCCCAGGATTGAGTTCCCCCAGAAAAATCAAAGAGATGAAATTTGATGAAATTTTGGGATTATTGCCGAAGGATTTATCGAGCCCTTGGGAAAAGTTTTCTTGGAAAATTGTCGTTACTACCCCCTCGAAAATTATTGGTGGAAAACTCGCGTTACTACCCCCTCGAAAATTCTTTGGAAATTCTTGTTACTACCCCCTCGAGAAAATTCTTGGAAAACACTCGCTACTTGTCAACTTTTCAAACATGTTGGGTACCCCCCCCCCCCTCGACATTCATCCCCCATATTAAGGGGACTATATTAAACACTGCACATAGGCCTACTTACATACATACATACATACGCAGGCTAGATATTGTCTGAACTGGTCCTTTTGAAGTGACCCGTCGAAGTTTGTCAATTTGTTTCTCTTCTTGTAGGTTGATCCATGTTTGGAATCGCCATAACTCCGTCTTTCCGACAGCAATCTTTCTTCTCCATATACATTTAAGCAAGTAAGTGGGTGAAATCCTCAAATTTCTGGCCCTGACATACATGTATGTCGCCATCGATTGTAAAACATAATTTCGGATTAAAACTTTTAAAGTTTACGATTTTGATCTTCAGTTGGTTTATTCTTGTTTTAGCAGTATTTCTAACCTGACAGGCGTCTTCCGGAAGACAGTCACAAGTCGGACATCCATCTGACCCGATTATCTGGTTTGCGCAGTCTGGACCACACTCCAGGTAAGGACAATCCTTGGTCGGTGCCGCTGTAGTCCCTGCAATAAGGTATGGTAAGTGATGAAACGCTAATTAATTTCAAGACTCTTTCAACGGCAATTACGACAATTAGTTTGTCAATGAACTAACAAAGGCGATAACTCATCCAGAGATTCAAACGCCTCATATGCAGACCCGAAAACGAGAGCATTAGCTAATGGGTATTCTTGTCATTAGCCAGCGTGATTCAGGGATCCGGACTATAGGTCTAGCCGAATTCGAAGTCAATCCCTCCTACGAATAAGTCCAAAACGATGCTGGTCGCCCGACGATTGGAAACACCCTGCACCCCTGCATGGAGCGTGTTACGGGATGACGATCCGGTGCGTCATCCTGAGAGGCGATCTCCAGGCCACATCGCACACTGAACGGGTCTTGGAATCGTGCACCGGATCCTTTTACGCACATAGGGCGCTGAGAGCCCATGGGCTATCCCTCTGAGGCGCTGCCCACCGTTTCCGGGGAAAAACAATCTCCCGCCTCCTCTGCGCGTCGCTCGCCAGGTGGAACTTACTGTAGCATCAGCAGAAGATCGCTTGAGACTCCGATTCAGTGTCCGCGCTGTAGTCGGGAGCGCCTCTGAGTAGAAATCTTAAAGGGGCGCTATAACAAGTGCTCATACATACATACATACATACATACATACATACATACATACATACATACATACATACATACATACATACATACATACATACATACATACATACATACATACATCGAAATAGAGCCCCTCGTCGTGATGGCGGAGGTCGGTGATAGAAACTGACACGCATATCTTGCGGGAGGGGGGGGTTCTTCCCTCCCAACGCCCTCACAACTTGCGCCCCAGGAAACACTCTCTCCAACTTCCGTCACAAGACGATCGAAAATTGATCCCGAGAATACTTAAAAAATTGCATAGATCTTAGCATTTTCAGGTCACAGTTAGAAACGCTGAACTAATTCTTATACTGTACATTTAACAATTGCCTTTAAATCATGTTGCTCACTGCGGTATGTCAGTCTGTTCTAATAAACGAATATAATTATATTTTTGATCCTACATGTTTTGCTGAAAGATCTGCACAATATCTGAATTAATTGATTAACTTCGCAAAGAATATCTTATGTGAATTTAATCATGAGAATTTTACTGGATTAAATAAAAACGGAATTGATCAGGAGTAGGCTTTACCATCTAGTGAAACGCATGAGTAACACTGTCCTCCTGGACATTCGTAGTTATCGACACACTGTTCATCACCACCACAGGACGCGAACTGTAAAAAACAAAGAACTTTCTCAGATCATTTCTCTAATTAGATAGCTTGTTTTGTTTTCAATTCGTCGTTTGAATTGGATCGCTTTCATTCATAGTCAAATCTGTCCACTTGATTAAACCGTCAAGGAACTCACAACCAATAGCTAGTTGTATGTTGTGAACGAAAATGCATATAATTATGCCATCATAATCGTCAGTTCCTGAGGCCAGCCATATGACGGCGATGGGTACGAATAAATGATCTCTGCTGCCCTCGGTCATTCTTAAAGACCATTGCTCTCCTAAGTATTAGTCCACGTGGTGTTATTTGGATACCTAATTATTGCCTTGGTGTCTCATTGGTCCTTTCATAAGTGTACTTTTAATTAATTAGTAACTTCTATAGCGCCAGTTTCTCATGCACAAAAAGATCAACGGCTGTCGTGAACGAAGTGGCATAAGCGACTGACCAGAACATAATTATGCCCTCCTTCTTCTGGGAATTTTCCATCTGGGTATAACTTTTTAAAAACAAAGAACTTTCTCAGATTCTCAGATCATTTACCTAATTAGATAGCCTATCTTGCTTTGTTTTCAATTCGTCGTTTGAACTGGATCTCTTTCATTCATAGTCAAATCTGTCCACTTGATTAAACCGTCAAGGAACTCACAACCAATAGGTAGTTGTATGTTGTGAACGAAAATGCATAAATGCCATCATAATCGTCAGTTCCTGAAGCCAGCCATATGACGGCGATGGGTACGAATAAATGATCTCTGCCGCCCTCGGTCATTCTTAAAGACCATTGCTCTCCTAAGTATTAGTCCACGTGATGTTATTTCTTAATTATTTTGTTTATCCACCCTATCTTTGGTCTTCCTCTGATTCTTTTTTCTTCGTATCTTGCATATAGTGTATTGTGTCAAACGGCCTACTCTCTACATGTACATGTCCAAACCATCCGATCGGAGTCTTCGTTGAACAATTTTTGTCTAGCAAAGTTCTTTGAATACCTAATGATTGCCTTGGTGTCTCATTGGTCCTTTTAAAAGTGTACTTTTAATTAATTAGTAACTTCTATAGCGCCAGTTTCTCATGCACAAAAAGATCAACGGTTGTCGTGAACGAAGTGGCATAAGCGACTGACCAAAACAGAATTATGCCCTCCTCTTTCTGGGAATTTTCCATATGGGTATAACTTTTAAAAGATAGGAAAGACCTTTACAGCTATATGGGCATTAACCGTTTACAGAGGAACTTCAATACCACTTGGGTTAACGAGCGATTTGAGAGATATAAAACGTCTTGATATGTAAATGTATAAATGAATAAATAATTTGAACGATCGCTGTGATACAGAATGCGAGGATAACGATTATGAGGAATATGATCTATCGCTCTGGTTTTGCTGTTTTAGCAGTGTTTCTTACCATGCAGGGGGTGTCATAACAGATACAGGTCGGACATCCATCTGGACTCCACGAGTAATCTATGCTGCAAGTGCCAGTACACCACGACAAGTCATCACACATTGGTATAGGGGGGTCGTAACACATGCACATCGGACATCCTTCTGGAGTGTAATCGTAAATTAGGGTGCAATCATTATTACAATTTAACGACGCATCACAAACTAGTTCAGTCGTCCCAATGGTCGTCTCAGTGGTCGTCTCTGTGGTCGGCTCTGTTGTCATCACTGCAGAAGGAACGTAAAGATAAATGAAACAATGCTAATAGAATATCACGGATCTTTCAACTCTAGTATCAACAATAATTGTATTGCACAATTCTACAACCTTCGCTCTAGGCTAAAGTGACATTGCTTGGCGACGAACTCTCAGGTTCGAACCCAGGTCGCATAGGTGAAAGCAGAGCGCAATTGTCACTAAGTTGTATTAACATTTGATTTAAATATAGGCTATATACAAATGGTTGAATGCAATGGTGTAAATACGGAGACCAAGGTGTTCGGCCCCCATATGTATGTTTGCTTGTTGGCCGGTATGATCAGTATTAAGCTTAATTTAGATCGTTGGATAATTATGCAGTACGTAGAAACGATAGCGGACTATCTAGGCTATCTAGCTAAATAAAACTTGAGCTTTATAAATCTTCATAATTATAACGATCTAAATTGAATAACCTTCTTAACTCACGTAGCAGTACTCTCATTTAAATATAACAAAAGAATGATACACAATAGAAATAGCTAGAATTTGATTCCATATAATTACAAATCTAATTTTTCAATCGACGATCGTTCTATTGTCAGATTTGGTGAATCCTAAAGCCTTTTTAGCGTGAACATGCCGCCAATAATGTATATGGCCGCAAAGCTTCTCTGTATATATACCTATTATTGACTTAGAACACACTAGGCTATACTATTTTACGATACTGGGTAACTTTTCAAAAATGTCTGGACGTTCAGTCATCCATGACATCCATGGTGATCCATCTTTAATATGATGTTCTTAACGAACGTCACTAGATTCACTCAATGCACATTAATTAATAATTTAAGCAATCGACTGGTTTTGTATAGAGAGATGTACACAGTGCTTAAACTCAATTGCTATTAAATCACCGTAGTGCCATGGACCCCTTAAATTGCTGGACTGTAGGCGCTCGGCCTCGGAACTTGAAACTTGGGTTTATTCACAATTTACACTTTTTATCACACAAAAATGAACAAATAGGCGGATTTCTATTAACCTTTTTGTTCTGTTGGTCTGGACGAGAGCTATATGATGGATAGACACTAACTATTGACACTGGATATTGACACTAAATTCTGGATCACTCAAGGTCATTTCAAGGTCAGAAGAAGTTAAATCTAGCAGAAATCAGAAACAAATAGTCAGATCTCAGCCAATAATTCTTGAAATCAGATAATTCTGTCTTTTGTTTATCAAGGAGAAAAAACATAAGAAAGAATTAGCTAATTTTAAAAATTATTGGCTGAGATCTGTCCATTTTTCTCTGATTTTTGCCAGATTCAATTTTTTATGACCCAGAACAAACAAGTTCATGCAAATCGGACTGTTCGTTCATTTTTTGGTGATAAAAAGTGTAAATTGAGAATGGGCCCAGTTCCAATACCCGAGCATGAGCGCCTACTGTCCAGTCCTGCAATTTAAATAGTCTATAAAATGAACGAATGAATTACTGAATGGCCGGGATTCTATGTGTTTCTGAAATTCCACCAATGTTGACTTTGCCAGTCTTCTTAGCATGATCTGCTTACAAATGAACTTGACTTGCTCGTCGGTTCTGCCAAGGATTTCGTGCGTTTGACGGTATTTTGTTCGCAAGACGCCTTGCCCATGTGACTATCATGCCCACGATTCTTATGTGCGGTCAAGCCCGAGTCATACGGACCATGTATGCCGCCTGTAGCCGAGTGTTTTCGTCTCGGTGGAGGACCTTCGACGTGGGCCATTAGAGTGACCTCGACCTTCAGTCACTGGAGGCGCTTCGATCTACCGACCGACACACGACGAATAGCGGAACGTGCTTCATCTTCTACCGGTGAGGGTCTGCTCGTCAGCAGCGTCATCGTGTGTTCGAGCGCTGTGAGCTGTGGCAGCTCTACTCTATTGACGCAACTCGGCTCAGAGACTCTGAACATCCATGCCATCTGTTAGCTTTTGACAGGGATCCGTTGGTTGGTTCAACGTATGCGCGTGGGTCCGCCACTGGTGACTCTTATAGCTTACTGTGCATTGTTTTGCTAACTGATGTAATATTTTCGTTTCGAATGACACTTTACATCGCAATAGGCTAGCACTGATTAGATCTGTTGAAGAGGCGCTATATAAATTCTCAGAATGAACGAATGATGAATGATTTCAGCTTATTGTTACTCAATTTGAGCCAGTAGCACTTTGGAAAAAATAAAATGTTTTGTTATACAAACTTTGAATGATTTTAGTAAATAGTGTGTGTGATCATGTGATCATGGAAATGTCAAGGGCGAGAACGACGAATGACAATTATTTTTAGATGGCTGATTTTTTTATTGCAGTGTTTCTAGCCTCACATGTCGGCACGATGGTCGTATCTGTGGTCTGTACGATGGTCGTATTTGTGGTTGTCGCTGTAAAAGGAAATACAAGACAAATGAATCAATACTATATAATTTCACGCCACGTTTAACACAAATAAGAACAATTTGATTACAATTCAAGCTTACTCTGTGCATTGTTTTGCTAACTGATGTCATATTTTAGTTTGTAGTGACACTTTACATCGCAATAGGCTAGCACAGGGAGCGCCTCTGACTAGATCTGTTGAAGAGGCGCTATATAAATTCTCAGAATGAATGAATGATGAATGTTTTCAGCTAATTGTAACACAATTTGAGCTAGTGAGCACTTTGGGAAGAATTAAATGTTTTGTTACACAAACTTTGAATGATTTTAATAAATAGTTTGTATGATCATGGAAATATCAACTGCGAGAACGACGAATGAGGCCCTAATTATTTTCAGTTGGCTGATTTTTGTTAATGCAATGTTTCTAGCCTCACAGGTCGGAGCGATGGTCGTATCTGTGGTCTGTACGATGGTCGTATCTGTGGTCGTCGCTGTAGAAGGAAATGCAAGATAAATGAATCAATACAATAATAATAATATTTTCGTTTATTCAAACAATCCGGTTGACAAACCGCCGGTTACAGTGTACAATAATTATGCAATTGAAACAATTCACAGGAACACAAATGACAGAAGACATAAATCTTAACTACTAACAGAACAGACAGCCTACAATACAACTTATATTGATTACAGTTAGGGTGATAACTTTTATTACAATTCTACAACTTTAGTTTTAGTACGACATAGTTTGGGAACGATCTCTCAATTCCTAATAGCTAGCTCAGAATTGAATTGAAACACACCACCTGAAAGAAATTGTTACTATATATGATTTTGTAGTTTTGTACAATATATTGTTGTTTATATACATGGTTCAAAACAATGGCGTAACAAAGGAAGCCAAGAAGACTTAAAATCAGAGGCCTCAAGACAGTTTCATTATCTTAGTCCATAACTTTAGGGGTGAACACAAAAACCGAGAGCTTGTGTCTCAAATATACAAAGTCTATGACAATGGAAACTTTTCCAAGGCAGCATGGGTAGTGACACTAAGTCATAGAGTCGTGGAATATCTGTTAAGAGTGTCTCCAATTTATTGCGGTAGATTTTGTTCATCGCTTGACACTAGACATTACATTGCTATAATACAGATTATCTGCAGTTGGCATATCGAGTTTCAACTCGATGTTGAGGCTCACGGTATGCCCAGCTGCAGGCTGTGCGCTGTCAGCAATATCTGGTGTCAGCATCTGCAAACGGAACACTAACAGGCTATTCTGCTGTCACCTGAACATATTTGAACACAAGCTCTCGTTCTGGGTGTGGACAAGACAATGAAACTGTCAGCCTGTTGAACAACGGCTCGCTATTACGCCATTGACCCACAGTCTTCATATAAGCTGGCAACCACAGCCAACCCGCAAAACAGCTCATATAGTACTCGAGGAATCGAACGGCTGTTTTCAATTCAGACCTTACCAGAAATTGAGAAGATCGTCCCATTATAATAAACAAAGTTACCAGGAAACAACAAAACATTGTTATTGCTGTAAAATCCAGCTCGGTAACAGGCTTCTGTTGAAGCCAGATAAGACACATGTGGCTATTGTGTTCACAATTAGAGTATGCATGTATTCACACTGCTGTTCAGTTGCGTTGTCAACTCGGGCTGTTGGTCTCAAACAATACAATGTGTGACCATTCCTTCATTTCACTGGCGACGACTGTATTCTCAGGCTACGGGCTCCATCGCCGGGCAAAAGCTGCCGTCCAGCAAAATCGGCCAGCTGGTGCAGGGCCTCGTGCGTGATCTTTCCATCGATCGCTGGCTGTTATTAAAATCATTCAAGACTGTGGCTAAGCCGACAATTCTTTCCCAAAGAGATAACTCGCCAGCTCAGGAAAACATTCATCGTCATTCATTCTGAAGGCCTTCTGGCGCCTCTTCAACGAATGGTCGAGAGCGCTGTGTACGATAAAAAGTAAACAAAATATGACATCGGTGTAGGCTGTGGGTACCGTCAGAGGCAGACAGCGACGTTAAGCAATGACGTCGGTCATTTATCTTTATTTCGCACGGCGTGGCAATCGACTCATCGTACAGACGTCGCACAATCGTCATAAAGCACCAATACCATCGAGCCGTGGAAATTTCCGTCACACACGGCAAAATCATTCAAGACTGTATAACAAAAGCGTGCAACCTCCAAAGTGCTGCTCAATTAGTAACAATGGCGAAATCGTAAATCATTCTGCCAGCACTCTCCAGATCTAATCAGACCTTCCAGGCGTTCAGGCTCATCGGTTAGCTGTCACAAGGTCACCAGTGGCATTCGAACAACCAACGGATCTGTCAGCAACAGGCTGGCATGGTGCAGCACAGCTCAGTACACGATGACACTGTAATCACCGGCACGTTCACCATTAAATGGTGTGTCATTCAGCCTCCAGATCTGGCCCGTCGAGGTCACCGGACAAAACTGACGCCAGGCTTGACCACATCGTGGTATGATAATCATGAACAGCTCTTCGTCCAGCCCTCTGAGCACTGAGACTGTAAGTGCTTCGATGATCAAATTCAGAAGGTGCAGAAAAGTCGGCCATTCAGTAATTCATTCGTTCATTTTATAGACTATTTAAATTGCAGGACTGGACAGTAGGCGCTCATGCTCGGGTATTGGAACTGGGCCCATTCTCAATTTACACTTTTTATCACCAAAAAATGAACGAACAGTCCGATTTGCATGAACTTGTTTGTTCTGGGTCATAAAAAATTGAATCTGGCAAAAATCAGAGAAAAATGGACAGATCTCAGCCAATAATTTTTAAAATTAGCTAATTCTTTCTTATGTTTTTTCTCCTTGATAAACAAAAGACAGAATTATCTGATTTCAAGAATTATTGGCTGAGATCTGACTATTTGTTTCTGATTTCTGCTAGATTTAACTTCTTCTGACCTTGAAATGACCTTGAGTGATCCAGAATTTAGTGTCAATATCCAGTGTCAATAGTTAGTGTCTATCCATCATATAGCTCTCGTCCAGACCAACAGAACAAAAAGGTTAATAGAAATCCGCCTATTTGTTCATTTTTGTGTGATAAAAAGTGTAA
This sequence comes from Aporrectodea caliginosa, assembly GCA_020284085.1. NCBI lineage: Eukaryota > Metazoa > Annelida > Clitellata > Crassiclitellata > Lumbricidae > Aporrectodea > Aporrectodea caliginosa. Next base: position 210,992 of record JACEVL010001317.1, on the reverse strand, counting down.
ATTGTGAATAAACCCAAGTTTCAAGTTCCGAGGCCGAGCGCCTACAGTCCAGCAATTTAAGGGGTCCATGGCACTACGGTGATTTAATAGCAATTGAGTTTAAGCACTGTGTACATCTCTCTATACAAAACCAGTCGATTGCTTAAATTATTAATTAATGTGCATTGAGTGAATCTAGTGACGTTCGTTAAGAACATCATATTAAAGATGGATCACCATGGATGTCATGGATGACTGAACGTCCAGACATTTTTGAAAAGTTACCCAGTATCGTAAAATAGTATAGCCTAGTGTGTTCTAAGTCAATAATAGGTATATATACAGAGAAGCTTTGCGGCCATATACATTATTGGCGGCATGTTCACGCTAAAAAGGCTTTAGGATTCACCAAATCTGACAATAGAACGATCGTCGATTGAAAAATTAGATTTGTAATTATATGGAATCAAATTCTAGCTATTTCTATTGTACAATAGCCTGAAAACTAGTCCATAGTCTTTTTTAGTTGCAGCGAAATCTAAAGGCATGCAACTATATCAGCTATATCAATATGAAACAAGACTTCAGTGGTCCTTGCAGTTATTGCAAGTTACTCACGTTGTTTTGTGCGAATGCTTCCTGCGAACAGGCTTCTCACTTCATCTTCATTATCTGTTTCAGCTAATTATTGTAAGTTCTAAATCTGTAGCTGGTTACACACATTTACGTATAAATAGCCTATCGGTTTACGTTATGATGTTGCATCAGCCATTTTCACACAGATAATGCGTATTATTATTTATTATGATCATTTCCAGTTTTCAAAAGACATATAAGTAAGCAAGCAAATGCAGCCCTGCATTCCGTCTAAGCAATGGCATATTTGTTTCTCTTCCAGGAAGAATAATGAATACGCTATTATAGTCGACAAACTTAGGGGTGGCATCCACCCCCGCCTCTGGTACCTCGGCTATATCGGGTATAACTTTTTAATGGCTTGGGATACCACCACGATGTTTACCTCAAAATGTGCGCAAATAGAATACCTACAGCTACCTAAAATGTAAAAATTATATTCCTTATGAAACAAATTCGTGATGCAGAAAAACGTAGTGAGGTGGTGGTGGTAACCCCCTCCTTGGTAGCCCGAGTGTTAAGGTGGGTGTCGTTTGGGTCGAGAATTGGAAGGTGGAGGATCAGATGAGTCGGGGTAGGAATTCTTGAAGAGGCGAGACTTCAGTTTGAGTGGGTAATTCTTGAACAGGTGAGATTGCAATTTTGAGTGGAAGGCCCGATGAGTGATGGATTATGGAGCCTGAGGCAGATGATGGTGGAAGATTGCAATGATGGTGGAGGGGCGGGAAAAGCGCGGAATTCAGGAGGCAGATCGTTTCAGAGACTTCGTGCAGTTGGTGAGTGTAGTCTAATTTATTATATTTTGTATGTGCAGTGATAGATATGGCTCTTTAGGAGACTTGAGATGACTGCAATGGCCGTGGGTCGAGAAAGAATGAGATAGGATGATGGTATACGGTAGAGCGGTTTGGTTGGATGGTGAGGAGCTCGAGAAGATATTTTGGCTGGGAGTATTGTTTGAGTTGTATGTTAGAGATAGGAGTTTGAAGTGAATTCGCTCTGGGATTTCTAGCCAATGGAGTGATTTGAGAATGGGTGTGATACATGTAGGGAGCTGGAAAATGATGATCCTACACTGCCTGTTTGACAGTAAACTTTCAAGGGGACATTATGGGGGACCCAAATAGGAGTCTAGGACAATTCCCCCGGTCAATTCCCCCCGGTCAATTCCCCCCGTCAATTCCCCCCCGGTCAATTCCCCCCAGGTCAATTCCCCCCGGTCAATTCCCCCCTACATACATATATATAATAATTATTATAAAATAATTACATATATTTTATATTATTATATAATTATATTATGTGTACATATAAATTATATAATATATAATTAAATTAATATAATTAATTATATTAATAGAAATAATATATATATTATAATTCAATTTATAATTAATAATATATATAATAACAATATAATTAAATTATTATTATATAATAATTATTGTAATTAATCAATAACAATATAATTAATTATTATAACATTATATGATATTAATAATATTAATATATATTTTTATAGATTATTAAATATTAATATAATTATATAAATACCTATGTATATGTGTATATATTATATTATATATATAATTTAATAATTATATATTATATAATAATTATATAATTATAATAATTAATATAATATATTAATATTATATATTATACATATAATTTTAATAAATAATTAATATATTTATTAGTGATATTAATTATTATTACATATTATATATTATTTTAATAATTATATTACTATACTAATTAATAAATATTATTATAATTAATTATATTATAGTTATAATTAATTATATTAATTTAATTATATATTATATAATTTATATGCACAAATATAATTATATAATAATATAAAATATATGTAATTATTTTATAATAATTATTATATATATGTAGGGGAATACATATATTTTATATTATTATATAATTATATTTGTGCATATAAATTATATAATATATAATTAAATTAATATAATTAATTATAACTATAATATAATTAATAATATAATAATTATTATATATATGTAGGGGGAATTGACATATATTTTATATTATTATATAATGATATTTGTGCATATAAATTATATAATATATAATTAAATTAATATAATTAATTATAACTATAATATAATTAATTATAATATAATAACAATATAATTAAATTATTATTATATAATAATTATTGTAATTAATCAATAACAATATAATTATTATATATATGTAGGGGGAATTGACGGGGGGGAATTGACCAGGGGGAATTGACCTGGGGAATTGACCGGGGGAATTGACGGTGGGGAATTGACCGGGGGGAATTGACCGGGGGGAATCTTGCAACTAATCGATTAGTATGAATAACATGGGTCCCATACGGGACTCATAGGGTATGCTGATAGGATAGACAGCTGGTGAGAGTAGTCTAGTTTATTATATTTTGTATGTGTGCACCTTCAAGATACTAATTTTCAGCATAAAGCATTTAAAAAATAGCATATCCAAATTAAGTGGCCAAGGGCGGCCTTTCAGCTCCGTACGCCCCTGCTTATCACCTAAAGAAGTAGGAGTCTTATGGTTGCTGTTGATGCCGATCGCATTTGGGCTTAATAGAGGTCAACTCAAGCCCATAAACCCACTTAAAACGTTGATCTGTTTGTGCAGGCTGGCAACTATTAGACCTGTTAAGCTGTCAGTATAATAGCTAAGTCAGAAACGTGTATGTCGCAAAGCACCCCAGCCTACGTCTACTTGTAGAGTCTGAATGCAGTTTATGCTATTATTTTAATTGACAAAATCCGTTTCTGAGGCTACAAGACAACCTAGCTTGCTCTTCTCAAACAGGGCCGAGATGAACACGATAAGCTAAATTGCTAATCGGATAGAATTAGAATTAGCAAATCTTGCAACTAATCGATTAGTATTAGATTTGGAAGTAGCATTATAGTATCATAATATCAGTTAGAATTAGATCTAGATTATTGATACGTATATTTGCTTCAGGAATGTCTCAAATTTTGATAAAAACACAGCAAGTTACAGCAGCAAGTTACTGTAGTCTCTTTAGTTCGAGTCGTTTCCTCTGTGGCATACATGTACGATATCGTGAAGCTGCAACACTCATTAGATTCACGAATAATAATAATAATATAATCTTTTCTTTATTGAAGCGCCTGACAAACGCACTGCGCTGTACATTTACATGTTATGCAATTTAAATCTTAACTAGGCTACTAACAGAACAGACAGCCTGCAATACAAAAATAATAAAAGCTTCATTTTTCATCTAAGCCATTGGCAACGGGGACTTAATCAAATAGTTTGAGACAGCAGTTGTCAACTCGATTTAAACATAATTTCACACAATCTAATAGATTAGAATTAGCTAAAAAATTGCTAATCAATTAATAATAATAATAATAATAATAATAATAATAATAATAATAATAATAATAATAATAATAATAATAATAATAATAATAATAATAATCTTTTCTTTATTGAAGCGCCTGACAAACGCACTGCGCTGTACATTTACATGTTATGCAATTGAAATCTACTAACAGAACAGACAGCCTGCAATACATAAATATATAATTAGAATTAGAATAAGGATCAGGCGACAGCTAAATCGATCACACACAAAAATTAGCTGTATATCTAGCTGTATATCTAATCGACTAGACGCTAATCGATTAGCTACCCGTCTCCTGCTGCGTAGTCTGAATATGGCCAACTAAAATGCCAATAATTATGCATCATCAGTATTGACTGAATTGCGATGACGCGTCGCGCGCGTTTGTTGACGAACGAAGACCAATAACAGAGCAATGACAGGCATGATCAAACATAGGAAAGTCAATTATACTGCACAAACAAAATTAATCCTTAAAAGTAGTACGAAGAATACGCAGAATCGCATAAAGCTAACACAACCAACGAGTGGGCTGTTAATTTTTAAATGCAGGCCTATGATTACACGTATGGAACTATATATATATATATATATATATATATATATATATCCATACGCGCAAAATTATAGGCTCAATAACTACCATGTGGCTCACTTTCGATTAAATCAAGGTGTTTCCTCCGCCACTTTATAAAAAACAATCTGTGCACTTCATGACTGCAACAGAGCAGCAATTAGAATACGCATCATTTCAGTCTTATAAGTATTTGATTCGACCATTATATTTCAGGGTGTAGCCAAGGATTCTACATTTACGCTTCCTACAGCTGTAAGTATAACTGAAAAGTTCGCAATCTCTTTGAAAACTGTTTCCAAATCGTGCAAAATCCTAGTAATCGCAAACTTCACATTTCTGATGATCTATAGAGGAGACTTGGCACCCTTGATCCCTAGGCACCCTTGATCCCTCAGTCATTTTGCCTTAATTACTGATGTATTAAAGAAAAGCAGTGAACCATTCTATTATGTTTATTGGCTTGACCTTCTTCTTGTCTTTTAGTCCCAGGTTAGAGTGAATAAAAAAATTATCACAAAAATTAAATTTTGAAGGTAAAAAGTAATTTTTTCAACGTCACAACGAACTCTGTAAACCAAGATTTTAAAGTAAGTACCAAATTTGTTTATTATATTTATGAAGTTAATTGATTTGTTTACTTGCTGCATCTGTTTTGAGACACTTAGTGCATGCATTAAAAATGATATTATTGAAAAAGTGGAAACTGACTGGTTTGGCACCCTTGATCCCAGGCTGTATGGGCACCCTTGATCCTGTTATGGGCACCCTTGATCCCAAGATCAAGGGTGCCTACATAAAATGTTGAATATATACCACATATTAACAAGACGTTTGTTTTGAATTTTACTTATGTATAATTGAGAATAATGTTTGTATTGATATATTTTATGTTTTTATACTTACCATATAATTAGTCTTCATATTTATTATAAAAAGAGAAAGACAAACAGCCTAGACCACGAAGAGATCAAATTTCTGAATATGAAATGAACGCAGTGGTGTCAACACAGTTGATAAAGAAACTGGCATTAATCGGATGACATTGAAACGCTATGTAAGAAAAACGAAAGTCAACCCGAATAGTTTGTAACGCCAATTTTGTGGCAAATCAAATTTTTACCAGTGAAGAAGAAAAGTCTTGTGACAAAGCAAATTTTTACCAGTGAAGAAGAATTTTAAGTCTTTTTCAGTCTTTTTCAGCTTCTTCATGCTTCAAAGCTACATGATCTGTCAACAACTACCTACTTCCCGACTACCTTATTACTATTGGCCTACACTTTCTGATTGTAGGCCTAATTAGATGAATAAAATGCATTTATATAAATATTATATATATATATATAAGTTTAGGCTGTCAAAATGTTGCAAATTGCATTGTCTTCATTATATCCAAAGTAACGTTTGCACTTTTTTCATTTAAAAAAATCGTTTCCAACATTTCCTTCCTGTTGCAGACAAACAGATTAAGGGCGCCCATTGGGGATCAAGGGTGCACATGGGTGGGATCAAGGGTGCCAACTCGTTGGCACCCTTGATCCCTTTTGGGTGCCTTGTGTTTTTTGCCTGCAGATTTTTGGTTGTTCGTATTTGTGAAAAATACTTTATGCAACTTAGATAGAACAAAATAATTGCTATTAAATGGAATCTAATAAAACTTGATAGCGATTTTATATTTTTTTAAAATTTGAATAATTAAAAAAAAGGATCAAGGGTGCCAAGTCTCTCCCACCCCAAAGCGAAGCGCAGGGCACCAGCTTATTGACGAGCGCTGCGCCGTATCAGATAGGTTAGTCAGCAGACGTTCGAGTCTAGTTGCCAGAGAGAGGAGAGAGGACAGAGAGGAGCCATAGGAGCTGCTAAGGGGTTACGAATGTGCTTGGAGCGGGTTACGACTATGCGTGAAGTGGGTCTATGCATGAATTCTCTAGCATTTAGTAAAAGGGACCTATGACACCGTTTATCTTGGCGATTTGGAGCAAGTCTCTGAAAATTTTAACCGAAGACTTCAGAGATTGTTAGATGCTTGCAGTTATTGAGATTTAACTGTAGTGTAAAGTGTTATTTTCTTATAATGGTCTCGACTGACGCCGCTCGGTTTGTTTTAGCCGTGGTCACATTACGTGGAAACATTAGAATTTATATCGCGGCCCTGCGGTCAGTTTTCCAATTCGGTGACTGATATTTGATAGAGTCATCGACTGATTGGTTGAGAAGACTGTCTTGATGCTGAATTATTTGTGTTGGTTACTGTTTAATGGGGGACTCTGTGAGCAGTTCCTTTAAGCGGCGATAGGCGTCGCCAGTATGTGATGTGGTCTAAGCAGTACTTCCGTAAAGTCACTTTAGCGTAAATAAACCATAGACATCATATATTAAATGTAAGATGTCTATGAAATAAACCTACCGCACAACAGAGCACACTATGATACCTAGAGTAGCCAAACGACATCCCATCCTGGCGCCACCTATAGCAGCCAGTTTTAGTTACAGAGTCCCCCATTTGGCTTTTTTCGTATTCGGCATCTAATAGATCAGTTGATCGGTTCCAGCTGATCCACCTTCTGATCAATATTTACTTATAATTTTGTGAAATTCTAAGATATTGTAAGTAAGTAATATATTCGCCACATTCGTTAAAGCAAACGAACGTATGCTGCATAAATTAACAAATTTAGTGGGTATTTGCCGGTGAAGTCACACGCAAGACGCATCGCGTTGGCCGCCAATAAGAACACAGAGTGACCAGGGAGATCAGTCCTGTGCGACTGTGTGTAGCACGCCACTGAGTTGGCATAGATGTATAATTTGCTTTTGCTTCATTTGGTGGTGAGTAAACTACCTACTTACGTACTTACTTACTTACTTACTTACAGGCATCGAATCAGACATGATGAGGTCAGCTGCAACAGCGGTGGTGGTTGTTCTGATGATTCTTCGAACAGCGGCGTATCCAGGTCGGTTGTCAAATCTATCTATCTATGGAATTTATATAGCGCCCCTTCAAGTCCCTTTTAAACATACACATTGTAGGGAGCTGGACAGTGTTTGATGATTCTACACGGCTGTTGAATTAACCACATGAGCAGGATTAACGACTTAAGAAAAGCCTGAAATCATTTAAGACTTCCTTGCTTGTAGGCCTCCGTGAGTTCAGTCGCTTTACACCTTTTGAAACATTTCAAGCCAAGGACTTCATTGTCAATTTCATTTGCTGAAGGCTGAGAAAATAATGCCGAGTTCTCGTGGAATTTCTCTCTGTGGAGATGAGTTTGCGGGTTGTTCTCTTGACTCAAAACAAGATCTTAAACCGTTAGAAGTTTTAGCTACTTATCGCAGTTCTTGGTCTGCTACTACCTGCTTGACTACCAGACGACCTGGGTCAGAAAAATTGAAATCTAGCATATCATAGATAAATTCACAGATCTCGGCCAATACTTGCTGAAACTGGCGAATTCTTTATCGTCTTTCTGGACATGACAGGGCCTTCCTGTTGCAAGAAACACGGCAACTAAATGCAAACTGATACAACGTTTTTAAAGGTCAAATACCAAAATCGAGGCAAAATGACCGAAACAGATAATTACCCAAATAAAATAATATGTAGCTGAGCTATGGTCATTTATCTTGATCTTTTGACCTTGAGATAACTTTGGTCTATGTAATTTTTTAGTTCCAAATCTTCTCAAATGTAGCCTTTATCGGTCCAAGCAAGCAGGTAAAGGAATTAACAAAACAGAACAATATCTGGCTGAGTTTTTGTATTGTATTGTATTTGAACACTTGTTATAGCGCCCCAACCAGATTTCCCATTCAGAGGCGCTCCCGACTACTGCGCGAACGCTGAATCGGAGTTTTGGCCATTTACCATTGATTTTGACCTTCTGACCTTGAAATAATATAGGAATGTATGAACTTTTGTAGTGCTGTGTCTTTCTGAATGTAGTCCTTATGCGCGCAAACAAACAGCTAAAGAATCATCAAAACGTAGCAATATTTGGCTTGTTTTTGGCTATTTCCTCAGATTTGATCTTTTTGACCTCAAAATAACATTGGATCGTCTTATATTTGGTTGCCTTGTTTCTTACCACTGGTCGAGAAACAATTATTGGCTGAGATCTGGCATTTGTCTCTGATTTTTGCTGAATCTCGTGTTTTCTGATGTTGAAATGACCTTGAATGACCCTGAAGTTATTGTCGATATTTCCCGAGATGTAGCTTTCGGCGAGTCAAACAGAAAAAATGTGCATTCAAATCGGGATCTTCGTTCAGCTTTTTCGATAAAAAAGAGTAAATTGGACCCAAGTTCCAAGTCTCTAGGCTGAGCCCATGCAGTCCTGTGAATTTAAGGGTCTATGATACATACTTCTATGGATGCAAATTTTCATGCATGCATACATGCATAGATAAATAAATAGATAGCAAGCCAACATTCACGAATGCATTTACGCATACGCACATACATAGGCCTACATACATACATGCATACATAGTTACATACATACATATGCAAACATACATATATGCCTACATACATACATACATACATACATACAAACATTGCTATTCGTTAGTTTATAGTTACATATGGACAACTAACCTCGAAACAGTGTATGTTAAAACTATAATTAACAAAATATTCCACGACTTTGAATGCATTTTTTTCAGAAGGAACGCTCCGAACCGGCGTTCCGAGAACTTTGTCCATCTATGAAAAATAACATAGTTAAATTACATTTTCAATAAAAAAATTTAGTTGCTTAAACTTAATTTAATTGTTTTCAGTGTTTTATTGATATAATATAACAATTATGAACAATTACGGAATTTTACATTATTATATTTAAATCAAAGTACTGTTTGTGAGTTAAATTAGATCGTTATATATATATGAAGATTTATGAAGCTCAAGTTTTATTTAGCTAGATAGCCTACATCGCACGTCCGCTATCGTTTCTACGTACTGCATAATTATGCACCGATCTAAATTAATACTGATCATACAGGCCTACAGGCAAACATACATACATGTATGCGGCCGAACCACTTGGTCTCCGTATCTACGCCATTGCATTCAACCATTTGTATATTTAAAGCAAATGTTAATGCAACTTAGTGACAATTGCGCTCTGCTTTCACCTATGCCACCTGGGTTCGAAACTGAGCGTTCGTTGCCAAGCCATGTCAATCTAGTCTAGTCTAAGAGCGAAGGTTGTAGAATTGAGTAATACAATTGTTGATACTTGCGTTGAAAGTTACGTGAAATCTATTAGCATTGTTTCATTTATCTAACCGTTCCTTCTGCAGCGACGACCGCAGAGACGACCATTGGGACGACCGCAGAGACGACCATTGGGACGACTGACCCAGTTTGTGATTCGTCGTATTGTAATGATGATTGCAACCTAATTTACGGATACACTTCAGAAGGATGTCCGATGTGTATGTGTTACGACCCCACTATCTGCGAGGTTAGAAACAGCGCTATAACAACTAAATATCATCTTCCGTATGAACGTCGCCTTCCTTTGTATCACAATGATCGTTCAAAATGGTTACTCGATCTTATATATACTTAAAAGTCACCAATACTTGTAATATCTCTTAAAGCGCTCGCTAGCCAAAGACAGTGATACTGAAGTTGTAAGGTAGGGAACTATATAAATGGACTGGTGGTAGGCGGTAGTGCCTAGCAGTAAACACTGCATGTAATTTGGAAGGAAAAAGAAACACAGGCAGACCAAGACCACGCTGGATAGACAATATAATGAAGACATAATATCACGTGGACTAATACTAAGTGGAGCAATGGACTTTAAAATGACCGATGTCAGTGGACATCATTTATTCGTACTCATCGCGGCCACATGGCTGGCGTCAGGAACTAATGATAATGATGGTGGCACTTATGCATGCACGCACCCCACATGCAATTAGCTATTGGTTTTGAGTTCCTTGACGGTTAAATCAAGTCGACAGATTTCACTATGAACGAGAGCGATTCAATTCAAAGACGAATTTAAAAAAACGAAACAAGATGTCTAATTGGGGAAATGATCTGAGAAAGTTCTTTGTTTTTTTACAGACCGTAACATGTGGTGTTGATGAATATTGTGTCGAGAACAACGAATGTCCTGGAGGATGGTGTTATACCTGCGTTTCACTATATGGTCAAGTCTACTCCTGATCAATTCCGTTTTTATCCAGCAAAATTCTCACGATTAAATTCACATAAGATATTCTTTGCGAAGTTAATCAATTAATTCAGCTAGTGTGCAGGTCTTTCAGTACCGTAATACATGTATAGGCCTATATACATCACCTTGTCACCTTGTGCCGTCGATTCGCTGAATCCTAGCGACCGTCATAGTCAGCCTTCTCCATGTTTTCCGATCTCTCGTCGCCTCTCTCAGCTCCGGAATGTTCAACATCATCGTCTCGTGTATCTCCTCCATCCATCTCTTTCTTGGTCGTCCTCTTCCTCGTCTTCCCTACGACCGTTGATATATATTAATATACGTCCCCCACACGCCAGCATCATCTCCTTTTCCATGCCGTCCGCCCGCATCACATGGCCAAAATACATCACTTTTTGTCTCGCCGCTCTTTGTCTCAATGTCATCTCTCCTCTTAAGTGTCCTATGTCTTCCAGTATATGTTCATTTGTTCTCTTCTCGGTCCAGGGGTCCCTCAGCATTTTCCTCCAAATCCACATTTCGCATGCTTCGATTTTCTTCTCTAATGCTTTGGTTTTTGTCCATGCCTCGCACCCGTACAGCACCACTGGTATTATCATTGCTTTAACAATTCTTGTTTTCGTTTCCAGGCTCACCGAATTATCCTTCCATATCTTTTCCAATCCCTGCATTGCTCCTTTTCCCAGAGTAATTCTTCGGCGTATCTCTCTCTCGCATCCCCCCCTCCCTATCTATTGTAGCTCCCAGGAAACAGAAGCTCGATACCACCTCAATCTCTTCTCCATCTACTTCGAAGCTTCTCCAGCTCTCTGTAGTCATAATTTTAGTCTTTTTTATGTTGAAGTACAATCCTGCTTTCTCACTTTCAAGTCTTAGTTTCCTGATGTTGTTTTTCAGTACTTCCTTTTTCCCCCGCCAACAGTGTTGTGTCATCCGCATACCTTAAGTTGTTGACAACCTTTCCAGCTATCCTCACTCCTTCCGCCTCATCATCAAATCCTGCCTCTCTCATGATCCTTTCTGCGTCTCTCACGATCCTTTCTGTATATATACATGTATATATACATACATAATATATATATATATATAATATATATATATATATCAGACTGACATACCGCAGTGAGTAACACGATAGAATGGCAATAATTGTCAACCATAGCCTACAGTATAAGAATTGGTTCAGCGTTTCTAACTGTGACCTGGAAATGTTAAGTGATTAATTGGGTGCAGTTATTGATGGGAATTGGACAGTACGTTCAAAGGCCTGGGCCAGCGTCTATGGGCTACTGTCTTTTGTAAAGTATTCTCCATATAACATTTCGATCGCCTTTGGTCGGAAGTTGGAAAGAGTGAGACCTGGAGCGCAAATTGTAAGGACGATGGGCGGGAAGAAACGTGCAAGAGATGCGTGTCAAGTTTTCATACATCCATTAATTACCGCCCTCAACAGATGGGTGTCAAACGCCTCCGCCATTACGGCGAGGGGTTCAACATCAGATAAGACGAATTGCATCCGTTGCACATTCCTCTGAAAACGCTCGAGTCTCAAGCGGTCTTCGGCTGATATTAAGCCCCACAAGGCGCTCGGAGGAGGCGGAAGATTGCCGTGGCCCTGGCAACGAGGGACAAGCGCCTCAGAGGTTAGCCCATGGGCTCTTAGCGCCCTATGTGCGTAAAAGGATCCGGTGCACGATTCCAAGACCCGTTCAGTGTGCGATGTGGCCTTGAGATCGCCTCTCAGGATGACGCCCAGGATCGTCATCCCGGTAACACGCTCCATACAGGGGTGCAGATAGAAGGGTGCCATGATTGATGTTTCCAATCGTCGGGCGACCAGCATCTCCTTGGACTTATTCGTCGTCGGGATTGACTTCGAATTCGGCTGGACCTATGGTCCGGATCCCTGAATAACGCTGGCTAATGTGTCCGACATTTTACTTCAGAGTCAGTGGAAATTATTTCAGTACTTAGGCCCTATTCTTAAATATTTGTTTTATTTATCTTTCGTCAGAAGATGCCAAGTTTAACGCATATGCCCTTGTTAGGCTACTTCTAAAGAATATCCATTAGCTAATGCTCTCGTTTTCGGCTCTGCGTATGAGGTTTGAATCTCTGGATGAGTTAGTTATTCGCCACTGTTAGCTCGTTGACAAACTAATTGTCGTAATTGCCGTTGAAAGAGTCTTGAAATTAATTAGCATTTCATCACTTACCTTACCTTAATATTGCAGGGACTACCGCGGATCCGACCAAGGATTGTCCTTACCTGGAATGTGGTCCAGACTGCGCAAACCAGATAACCGGGTCAGATGGATGTCCAACTTGTGACTGTCTTCCGGATGAGGCCTGTCAGGTTAGAAAGCTGCCCAGCACAACAGTAAACATCAAAATCGTAAACTTTAAAAGTGTTAATCCGAATTAATGTTTTACAATCGATGGCGACATCTGTCAGGGCCAGAAATTTGAGTATTTCACCCATTTACTTGCTTAAATGTATATGGAGAAGAAAGATTGCTGTCGGAAAGTCGGAGTTATGGCGATTCCAAACATGGATTAGCCTACAAGACGAGAAACAAATTGACAAACTTCGACGGGTCACTTCAAAAGGACCAGTTCAGACAATATCTAGCCTGCGTATGTATGTATGTAAGTAGGCCTATGTGTGTAGATGTATGTATTCATTGTATTGTTGTATGAATGTACACATGTATGGATGGATGTAGGTGTATATGTATCCTTTGATCATAAACTCAAAATTTCTTACATACAGGCACACTTGGTTGACGCAGACAGACGGACAAAAAAACAAAAAAATGCACATAGGCAGAAGGACAGACAGACTTACTTGTTTAGACAGGCAGACGGAAAAGAAAGCAGGTAGTCAGACAAATGGACAGAAATGTACATTCAAAGTGGAGAATGAAAGACTGACCATTTGTTTCAGAACGTTTATTGTGACCCTGGATATGTCTGCGAGTTGCACGAGGTTTGGTGTATAATGGCTCCTTGTGATCCTCATCCGACCTGTGTTGCTGTACAAGGTTCGTTACGTCACACCTTGATTGTTGTCTTCCACTTTTTAAGGCCTATAATCACAGTACATAATATTTAATTTAGTTCAAAATACAGACGCTGCATCTATAAACATTTCGGGATCTAGGACACTTATAGCAAATGAGAAACACATTTATATAATCGCATCTTGAGTATACGAACGAAATATCCTGCATCCCTAGACAGTTGCTAGTCTAGTAGGGCGACGTGGCATAATGAGGACAATGACATCTGCCCGAAGTTTTTTGGAGAACTAGTAGAAATTATTTCAGTACTTATTTCTAAATATTAAATATCTGTTGTCAGAATTGTTGTTAGTACGATGTGGCCTATTATTAGACATAATATTGACAATCAGGGCCGCCGACAGAAATTCCGGGCCCCTAGGCAGAGCAGTCACGGCGGGCCCCTAACTATCTTTAGAATTTTTTAAAAAAAATTTTCTTACTTCTGTAAAAATTTCTGATGACCTTTTTTTTTTTGCTTTTCCGTTAAATTGTCAGAAAGAAAATTGTCACAAGCCGCATTTTGAGACCCCCGGCCCCCCGTTACGCCACTGTATAATTTAATATTTTATAAGGCATAAAATTATAACCTTTTTATATATAATTAATTATAATATATATCATAAGTTTATTACGGGCCCGGCCCGGGCCCCTAAAAGTCGCCGGGCCCCTGGGCATTTGCCCCCCCCTGCCCCCCCCTCTCGGCGGGCCTGAATATTGTGACTCCAGCAAAGACAAATCGGGTACTAAATTAGGGTTTTTACTTCTACATTTTCTACAAAAGCAATCTTTCATTCGCTCATGTTGCTTTTTCCATTCCAATCATTCATTATTTCATTCATTCGTTCATGCATTCGTTCGTTCATTCTTTGTGACTGTGAATAAGCCATTATATTAAAACATTTCGCATAGCCTCGCGTGCCTCCAGGTCAATCGTCCCACAGTCCGGAGGAATTGTCCCATTGAAAAAATGTCCATAGAAATGTCGAGAGGGAATATCCCGATATCATATAATATGTAATAAAACTATACTGACAAATGAGCACAATTCCGCCAATGTCTTTACTTACTCTGGTAGTGCAAACCCCAAGCCTGGAAACAGAGAATGGCTTGGTGATGCAGGGATTGGTGCAAACTGGATGTGCAAAGGCTGAATCTGGAAGCATATATAGGTTCGAAATTAATGGAGAAAGGCAGTGAGACATGTGAATGACACCAACTGGTGATGATCCCATGAACAGAAACAAAGAAAGAATTTTACACAGCAATAAACACTGCATATCTATGCAACACAAAGCTTATGATCACTTGTTACAATCTTGTGAATGACGGTGACATTGAGAAACTCAAGTGAATATTGTTACTAAAACTGATATTTAATAGGGCTAAGTGAGAAACCGTTCCAATGCCAGTTATGTGAGCTCAGAGTTAACGTTTTCATAATAATAATAATAATAATAATAATAATAATAATAATAATAATAATAATAATAATAATAATAATAATAATAATAATAATAATAATAATAATAATGGCGTGATTATTCGTCGGAATTGCTTTTAGAAGCGTGAGGGATCATTTATACCTCGGGCAACAACAACAAATAATAATAATAATAATAATAATAATAAATTGACGATACAATGCTATAACGCAATCGCGTTCCGAGGCACTTCGCCAACCAGGACAAGGGTCATTCCAGACAAATAACATCAGCAAGTAATACTAAGTCTCTGAAGGATCCTGTATATCAGCATAAATAATAATAATAATAATAATAATAATAATAATAATAATAATAATAATAATAATAATAATAATAATAATAATAATAACAACAACAACATCAACAATCAATTGCAATAAAAATGATAATTTTCTTCAGCTATTACATTTGGTTATCATCTCTGCGTCGGCAATTCGAATCTGAGCGAGTTATCCGAAATTGAGAGATCTTTGTTCGGGACCATACCACTCACTCCTCTTTGCAAAGTCAACACTTTCAACCATGCATATGTATATATTCAATTTAAATTTAATTTTAATATTGTACAAATAAATAAAGTCACAATTATTGGTAACAGTAATTGCCATCAGTTAATGCTTTTACGTTACCAGGGCTGCGAATGAGGCTTGAAACTCTGGATGAGCTATCCGCCATTGTTAGTGTTACCAAAGTAAAAGTCCCCTAATGTGAGGGTTGCAAAATTTAAAGAAATTATTACAATTCCTGTTGAAATAGGCGTGAAATTAATAATCATTAATAGACTCACCTTACATCATTGCAGAGACGACCACATCCTGTCCAACAATGATCGTCACGTGTGGTCCAGTCTCCTGTGAATCGAAAACATAAGACATCCAAAATCCAGTCTTGTTCTTTAAGACTTTCGCAATCTGTAATATCTTATCGCTTTGCCATCCCACCACAGATACTAATTAGCTCAAGATGAAGGAACATTATTTCCAAGCATTCATACGCTACAGTTATTATGCAAACGGTAGGCTAAACTCTCAAACTGCATCTGAATGTTTCAGACATTACATCGACCACTCCTAATACTCGGACAACGACTCGGACAACGACTCCTCCGTGTCCAATTCCTCCATGTGCAAGAGGATGCCGTCTAGTTCCAGGACCTGTTGAAGGATGTTACATAGGATGTCGTTGTCCACACAGTACTTGCAAGGTTACTCAAATTATACTGATCATTGTTACATGATAATACAGTAGGCCTACACATTATATTATGTATAGTGACCGCCGTGCAGATTATAGCTAATTGGATGGAGACCGACCATATTCCATCATTTGCACTATATTGGCTTTTAAATCCTCCTCAAATTCTTCTGCATACATAGCCTGCATATTTATATACATGAGTGCAACGTACGCACCTACTTTCACAAGTACATACGCAAATACATGAGTTTAGTTGCACGTTTTTTCATGATCCAGTCACTTGCACAGAGCTGGTCACCTACGAAATAGATTCAATCGAAGAAATGGTTGAGCATTAGGCTAAATGTGCAAAACTTATAGGTGAAAGGAACTGAGAAAATTCTTGGTTCTTTGTAGGAAACGACTTGTGATCCGGGTCAAGTTTGTGTCATGAAAAACGATGATTGTCCCGATTGGAAGACTACTTCGTGCTTTCTTTGGCCGACCTGCGTTCCATCAACCGGTAGGCCGACACAAGACTCTTAACAGATCATTAATTTGAATGTCTTATATATTCCTGTCCGATTTACAATTGATACTTAACTCATGATACGGTTTCCTGAAATAAATGCACGGCTATCTGAGCAGTACGTAAACGACAATCTAACTAAATGCTCGAATTCTCTGAAAATGCATAAGTATCTAAATAAGTATGCATTAACAGATTCTGATCACATAATTATATTACATAAATTACATTTAAAAAGTTATGAAACTTATTTTTATTTTTGTTACATAAGTGTAAATCATATTTGCAAAGAAAACAAACAATTTATTTGCTTTGAATTTGAAATTTCAAAACTTACTTAAGATTAAACTTAACTTACTTAACTATGCTGTCTGTTTTGAAGCCTTTTATAGGTTTAGAATAAGACGATATAACATTATTTGTTGATCACGATAGGGGTTCTGGCATAATCTTTCTGTTTTATAATTTATGCTATGTTTCATAAAATTTCAGTTTCAACTACACTGACCACTACTCCAAGTGTGACTCCGACAGTTTGGTGCCCTACGGTTACTTGTTATCAAGGCTGTCATATAGCTACCGATTCCAACGGATGCACCTATTGTGACTGTCCACCTTGGAAGGGGGGGTCCATATTGTAGTGGTAACATCACTGGCAACCCTCCCAAAGGTCCACTCAGCCTATCGTTCGCGACATGGCGCGTTGGTAAAATGAGATGTAGGACGTGATGGGCGCCTTACATGGCTGCTGAATACAGTTAAATTCGACTCCTGTAAAAACTTGTGATCATCCGTGCATACTGAATTGGTATCATACTGCGTGTAATTGTCAGTTTGAATTAATAAAGAATATATTATTAATGGCGTTTAATTTCTATTTCCGGTTTAATCATGGATGAGCCATACGAAATCGAGGGAGTTATTTACCAATATATGTCGCCCTTAAGTGAGAGTTCAGAGTTGTACAATTGTAAACCGACTGTTGTAGTATTTTCGCTGCTCTTGAAACATACTTCAATCTTATAACTGCGACTTCGAGGATTCATGCTTGTTAAAGGCGTGTTAAAAACTACCATTACTATACTTACCTTGTTCTACTTTCTGCAGAGCCAACAGCTGCGCCTTGTCGAACGCTGAAGTGTGGTCCAGACTGCGTCCCGGGTGAGGGATCCGATGGATGTCCGACATGTGACTGTTATCCGATTCCGAGCTGCGAGGTTAGTAACGCTCCTTAAACAATAAGCAAAAACACTCAAAATCATCATCACGGTCACCGTCTTGTCATTAGTATAACCTTGATCGCTAACTTAATTATATTATTGTATGTGTACACAGAAGTTTAAGACTTTCCAAAGCGCTGAGTATCACAAGCAGCGATGTTACATTTTGTTGAGAACAACCAGTTCGTCAGTTAGCAGGTAGTGCTCATAAAACTGCAAAGTTGGTAGACGTTTTTACCCAAACATTGTCCTAGAACGGAAGGAGACATATTATGTTTGGGCCAGAAATTTGAGGATTTCACCCAATTACCTGCAGAAATAATTATATAAGGAGAAGGGAGATTGTTCTCGGGACAGTAGAAGTTATGGCGGTTCCAAAACTGGCTACAAGACGAGTGGCATATTCTCAAACTGCGACCGGTGACTTCAAAAGATAAAATGTACCAGATATGATATGTGCGTATGTATGTAAGTGTGTATATAAGTATATAAGTATGGAAAAGGACAGGAGGTACTGGACACCAGATTGGGAGGAGAGGAGCTGGAGCAAGTAACCGAGTTTGCATATCTAGGAGGGCTCATTACAGAAGATGCCAGATGCACAAAAGACATCAAACGGAGAAGTACTCTAGCGTGTGCAATGTTCGGTAAGCTAAATAAGATCTGGAAAGATAAAAGCATATCAACGATAACAAAGTTGAAGTTATACGAAACCTTTGTCATACCGGTTCTACTATATGGTTCAGAATGCTGGTGCCTGAGGAGGGAGGATGAGAAGAGACTCTTGACGACGGAAATGAGCTGGCTGAGAAGAATAAAGGGCAGGAGCAGAAGAGATAGGATTAGAAATGAGGTGACTAGAAGAGAGCTGGGACAGACAGATACAATTGTCGATAGAATAAGGAAGAAAAGGCTAAAGTGGCTGGGACATGTTATGAGAATGGGCAATGATAGATTACCATCGATGGATATACACGGATATGTGGAGGGAACTAGGAGCAGAGGAAGACAACAAAAGACATGGATGGATAATAATACGAGAGGATCTGGAGAGAATGAAGATGAACATTGAAGAAGCAAAGGAGAAAATCAAGGATAGAGAATTCTGGAGATGATAGGTTGAGGACTCATCGTTGGCCTTGGCCTGACGGAGGAGAAATAAAGAAGAAAAAGATATAAGTATGTATTTCAGTATGTATGCATTTATTTATGTATAATGATGATGATGAATGCGTCAATTTCCAGAGCGCCGCAACACTGCACATGCTGTTAAAGGGTATGTAGGGCCGCCTATGTATGAATGATGTATGTATGGATGGATGTATGCATGAGCGTATGTATGGATCTTAATCATAAACTCTGAATTTATCAGCTAACGAAATCAGCTTATTCACGAACGTTGCTCAAATCAAAAGGCTTGTTAACTAATTCCGCGCGAAGACTAAGACGTGGTTGTCAAGAGATCAGAGAAGTAAGGATGTAGAGAGGCTGCTGCGCTTGCATCTTTGCATCTATACACGTTACATAGCGCCTGTTAATAATTGTTGTGAAATACCTCACAAGTGGCGCTTCTCACGCCAACCAAGGTGGTGTTACAATTTCGCAGCGGACGATTACATCACCTCGTTGGCAGTGTACCAAACTCGCTAAATGCAATGACAAGGCTTCTGTTTGTTGTACTACATTTAGTGCTTCTATATCTGTGCCAGGACGAAACGCAGAACATTTACAGCCTATTAGAAATGAAAATAGATGGATCAATAGACCTAAACGTTGCATTCTTACTTTGCTTTGTTTGCCATACCTTGTCCTTGCCATATTATTTAATCTTATAAGGTCCGTTTATTGCAGACTGTCAGATGTTCCGCTGGTAATGAATGCCAGATGGTTACCCGCAACTGTCTTCGAGCTCCCTGTTCATCAGGGCCGCAGTGCGTTCCGATAAAAAGTTAGAATTCAAAACTCAATCTCTGAATCAGTTGACGAATTATATAAATAAGCTACGATGACAACTGAACACAACGGAGGGCGACGTCAACTGACCGGGAAGCCATGGAATTGCGTTAAGCACTTGGAAATAAGCTATGGTAACAAATAATAATGACAATTTTCTTCAGCCTTCTTGTTGCCCCATTTTTTGGACTGGAGGGTACCATACTCCCCCCACAATGCTCACTATTATTTTCTCGGAGTAGGACATTCATTTGAGCCCTCAAGACTGAAAACAATAGCCAAGCATCATCATCATCATCATCATCATCATCATCATCATCATCATCATCATCATCATCATCATCATCATCATCATCATCATCATCATCATCATCATCACCTTAGCTATTATACATGTACATGAGTTGTTTTTGTCGGTTGGTGCCCAATTGGGTCGTCAATTTCTTCGTTCGGAGAGATCTATAATGACCTACTTAATGGTCATCATTAAAATTATTCCTCTACGAGAATAAGTCAGTAGACTTATTAGACTGAACCTCGAGAACTAGTTCTTATATGAATCAATTCACTCGATGAGAATATGAAAGTAATTTAATGTAAGCATTAAATTTTAGCGACAGGTAAATGGGATCAAGATAATAAAAATAAGGCAATGGAGTCATAATGAATCAAAGAATAAGAATAATAACTCTCGTACCGGTATTCAGAGAAAACGATCATCAGCCAGACAATGATTCCTGTAGGCCATGGCACTAACACGAATGACGTGATCTGGGTTTGCACCGATAGATTTTCGTCGCTTGGGTTGGACATGTGGTACATCGAGGTTCAAATCTCGGGTGCAAACTAATCTGGCAGAATCGATCGCAAATGGCCCCTACCCCGGGCGCATGGACCAGGGATCTGTCGGGAAGATGGATCGCTTCGGCAGGAAATTGAGATAGTTTTAGCTGATATAACAAACACTGTCGCTGATACGTCGGGCGAAGGGCACGTATGTGGGTGGCAAACTATGTATCTCCATGTATCTCTTCTATAGCGCAATTATAGATCTACAAAAGTTCCTCGTCTCCATACATCAGCTAGAGAACATTTAGAACTCTCCTGCATAGGTCCTTTATATTTGGAACAGTCTTCCTGTAAACATCCGCACTATTCCTGTTAACTCGACCCAAGCAACATTCACGTCGTTTGCATTTTTCAATCTTTGACGGCGTTTTTTGAGAGATTCTGAAACGTGCTCTCTAAAAGCTCAGAGAACACAGGCAATGTTAGTCTGAAGTACGCTAATCCTGTGGTCAAACTGTTGTTGATGAATGACCTGCTGTTAAATCATTTGTTTATACTAAAGAACTATTGGACTCACTGCCTCATTCTGTGATTAATAACCTTTCTAACAAATCAGCATTCAGTATCACGAACGACTGAGGTATGTCAATGGATCGTAGGTCCCATCTGTATTTTTAGGTCTTTTGAGCTTGTGTTTGGGTAAATTTGGTGCTATAGGGCCTATCAATTAGATGTTTGAATGTCTTGCAGGTTCCTGCCCCCTGCAGAAGCGGTGTGGGAAACGGTGCACGTACGGTTTGCAGGAGGATGAAAATGGATGTCAACTCTGCAAATGTCTTGCAGAACCATCTCCTGAAAACTAAAGTAGCTGATAAGTGCAATAGAAGATGGTTCACAATGTAACCAGAGTAGTAAAAACAATACTTTGCAGTTAGCAATTTAGGTAGGTCTTAATGTAAGTGCAAATTTTAAATCGGTGGCTAAGCCAAGTTGGGATTTGGTGACATTATTAATCTTAACCATTATACTTTAGCCCAGTGCTTTTTTCTAGAAAAAAAAGGTTCCGGAACTTAACAAATTCAGAACAATCATAGGGGCACAGTTTATGCTAATATTTCTGTTTCATATATATCAGTATCAATAAATACTGAAAGCACTTACATTAAATTAAAGTATATAAATAATTTTAAAAAATTTTGAATTAAAATATTAAATTAATCAAATTATTTTTTAATGGCTGAAAAAAGGTACCGGAACGCCGTTCCGGACCGCTCCGGCTGAAAAAGCACTGAGTTTAGCCAAGGATGAACCATAAATCTGGCATTATTCCAATATAATTAAGTTAATCGAAATGCTGTTGATTTAGTATCCGCAATCGGTGAAGTCACGCCTCTGATAGTAGCTCAACTGATATGGCTGGGTGTTTCATCTCAGCAGATTACTTCATATAACACAATTAGACGAAATTTATTAGAAAGCCTAAAGACCCCAAAGCGAAGATATATCTTAATTATAAATGTTCCATTGCATTGATAATCTATGCTTCATGTGCTACTTGAACCGAAATCAAATTCTCTTCGTGACAATCCCCTCACTCTAACCTTGAAAACTATTGCCATGTGCGCTACTGCAGTTCTAGCCAATAGATTTCTCTCACAATATTTGTTTATTAAGTTATCTTGAATAGCTTCATTAAATCATATTTTCAAAGCCCTATTTACATTGGTGATGTGTACTCTATTTCTGCTCAGTGAAGTTTAGCTCTACTCGGGTATACATTGCGTTGCATTATGCTAAAGGTATTGAGACTGTATAAAACTCTTTGTTGGCAACATTGTCTACTTCTTGTTACTGCCAAGTGTGATGCAATTTTTATGTACTTAAAATTTAGTTACTGGTGAAACAAGTGACAGCCGAAACTTACGTAGCGCTTTCTTCGGTCTCCAATATGCGCCGTAAAATACTCTACTTAAAGTCTAAGGTGTCAAATAACATATTGTGCATGTGGTTACAAATGATAAAGAGGATTTTTGTCTGGCATATTCTCCTATATTTTCATGCATTATCTGACCGCAGACGAGTGTGTCTTTCTTAAACAAAATTACATCTCAAAGATAACGTTAGAGGTGACCTACCACTAGCAATCTCAGCTACAATGTAAGTAAGTAAGTATATTCTTTATTGAAAACTACCAACAAACGCGCGTCACTGTACGTGGTAAGCTTAATACATACAGTATAATAACATACAAACAATATAATAAACAAACCAAGAATGGAGTAAGAGAGGTAACTGTATATCAAGTTATTGTATATGAATGGGAACATTGGGGAGGAAGAACTTAAATAGCCAGATTTAGGCAAACCTTCGTAAGTTGTTTAGCATCCTGGAAAGTAAGCATATCTGAGACAGATTGTCAATCCTAGGGAGCTCCTGGTTATTGGACCGGGGATTATTAATGTGATTACTCTGATAGTACATTGTAGATAGGCAGTTCAGATGACGTGGGATAGACCTATACAGCACCACATGGTGACTGTCTGGTGCGCTGTACATTTATAATGCGGATGATTCATGCAGTGGTTTAAAGCCAAGGATAGGTGAAGCACTAAAAATGTTATGGACAATTAGGCTTACCTAATACATAAATGCGATTCACATGTTAGCCAAAATGCGGTTAGCAATTGGTGTAATAAAGGATATAATTACTTATTACTTTATATTTGTCATCATTAACATAATCATAGTCATGATCACCATAACCCCAGCACCCTCATCATTCATTCATTCATTCATTCATTCATTCATTCATTCATTCATTCATTCATTCATTCATTCATTCATTCATTCATTCATTCATTCATTCATTCATTCATTCATTCATTCATTCATTCATTCATTCATTCATTCATTCATTCATTCATAGCATTTATATAGCGCCCCTTCAAGAGCCTACTAAGGAATGCTTCCAGCCAGCCACGACTAAAGAAACAAGACAAGTTTGTAAAACCTCGCCGGTTGGCATATAGGGCATACCCAAATCCTAATAAGTACAGTGTCGTAAAAGTATTTAAAATATAGTTTAGCCATGTTTTCATGGCTGATCCAACTTCTACTTCTGCCAAAACTTATTTCCATCCCTCATCCAACTTCTGCTTCTTCTACAAATATTTTGATCGCTCATCCGACATCTACTTTTACTGCAATAATTTAGCATCAATACCAACTTGATTCAAGAAATTTCTATAGGCGAACCACAGATGCGCTTACTCAAGTCACCTATATAATCAAAGAAGAATCAGCTAGGTATTTAAGGCAAATTACCTACATTCTGATAACTATGAAGACTCACTTGAATCAGCTTAAGGCTTAGTAAGCTAATTTTCAGCTATGATTCTTAGCTGTCTTGACTGCGAATTAAGCTAATCTACCTATGCAAATTTAAGAGTGTACTTCTGCTATAAATATGCTCATCCAACTTATAATGTTACTGCAATAATTTAGCATTAGTGCCATGTTTTCATCGCTCATCCAACTTCTAGTTTTACTATAACATATTTTTATGAACTGATGTACGTACTGGGAGTTGGATATATGCTGCTGGTTGGACCACGAGTAGACCTAATGAGCGGAACTCAAGTGGGAGGTCATTCCGGATTGATGGCCCACAACCGAAAACCACGGCGCTGGCTAATAGCCAAGTGAGTCCATCATTGCCAACACAGCTCAAATCAAAGCGCTTTCAAGGTTAAGTGATTTTTAGTTGGAAACAAGTTTGTATTGTATTGTATTGTATTGTATTTGAACACTTGCTATAGCGCTCCTACCAGATTTCCCATTCAGAGGCGCTCCCGACTACTGCGCAGACGCTGAATCGGAGTTTCACGCCGAAGCGCATGAGCAATTGCGAGTGAAGGACTTGTCCAGGGTCCCTACGCGGCGACTTTGAGGTGGATTCGAACCCACAACCCTCCAGCTGCAAGGCACCGAACATACCCCAAACCACCGCGCCCCAGTTGTATTGTAATCTGTTGTATTGTATTCATCGGTAAGCATATAATGCTCACACAACTGTTACGTCCTCATCTATTAAAGTTGTAAGTGAGAAAATTGTTGTAAGAAAGAGTTGGCTTGAGTTGGAGAGGGGAATAGTATAAAGGATAACGCTCTTGCCTGAGGTGCTCACGAACGCGGTTCGATTCCCGTAAGGCCCCTCGGTTAAACTCATTCCTTCATTACCTAGGTGGCAGTAAAAGTAGGCCTACAATGAGCTTTCGCCTTGCATGGCTGCAACTTTGTTGATTTAAGTCTTCTGTAAGTTGTTTTCTTGTGAACTGCTTAATCGTCATAACATGTACGTGTACAGCGCAGTGCGTTTGTCAGGCGCTTCGTTGAAGAACAAATATTATTATTATTGTTTCAGGTTAAGAAATCTGGGCTTATACAAACAAGTATGCCAGACTGCTGAAACCCGCCTCTTCGGGGATGTTTGTTTCAGACCAAGAAATCTTGGCTTTTACAAATAACTATGCCAGAGTGCTGACACTCGCCTCTTCGGGGCTGTTTATGCAGATCCAGGCCATGTTCTGCATGACCTACTACCAAAATTAAAACTGTAGCATACGGTACGCGTTACGTCCACGTAAACATGACAGAATTTTACCTGTTGCTGACAGTCTGGCATGCAAAGCATTTATTATTAGGATAATTTACTCATGATTATATGCTTCATAATGTAGGCTACATCAAAATGCGGTTAGCAATTGGTTCAATAAAGGATATACTTACTTACTTACTTACTTTACATACTCAATCATACATGGGGCATGAAGATTGCTCCCAGGAAGGTTGCAGGATTGAATACAACGAGTAAAGCAGACTGTCAAAGGTCGACGTGTTTCGAAAACGTCAACTTAAGGAACGGTTCGCGACAGTTTGTCGTATGTATAACCTATGTGTAGCCTATGTATCTCGGTTCAGTGGATCGAGAAGGGCATGATGGCAGGGCTCTTGGCCGTAGAGGTGTTGGTAATTCAGAGAGACGCAAACACACCGCCTAGGCCAACATCTTACGTGTGAACTCTGGATGCATTCTCAGCTACGATTGCATGTGGCTAGGTAATTTCTATCGGCTGCAAAACACTCCACCCCGTCTTGCTCTTAAGAGACAAGGCTGACCGTATATGCATTTTTATTTGCATGCCTCGCCCGACAAAGGTTTAGTTGCAACACGAATATAAATCATCCGTCTGGACTACATTTAATGATCACTCATTGTGCGAGTGTAGCCGAACGAAAGCGGTGTTGATTCAATAACACACATAAGCAGTCACGGTAACGATTCTGTTTATCAAGTTGTACGGAGAATCGCACACAACTAGCGACAGCTTTGGGTTACTCCGTTTTAAGGTCTAATTGTTCACGTATGCGCATAAAATGTTATCATGTACCTGGTACTATATATACCTATGTATATAGAGTACACTGTAGATGCATGTTGCTTACCATTCTGGGTCACATCCGTGTGCATCAAGTTGGTGACTTTTTGATAATTTCTACAGACTTAGCCAACACGTGAGTAGCTATGACTGATCAGTAGCGAAGTAAAAACATACTTCATCGGTCTAAGCATTAAATAAAAAGAAATAATAATATTTCTAAGCTCAGACAAGGAAGCGACTGCCGCTTCTTCATATAGCTGTTAGTATGATGAAAAAGTTCGCAGGTTCTTTGAATCTTGTTGTTCAACTGTAATAAATTCTTTGATGCCAGGTCTTAAGTAAATAATTATGATGCAGTGTCTCCACCACTGGGCTCATTATATGGAAGAAATTTAGTGGATATCGTTTCAGATTTACATTTCGCGTTACAGCTCATCTTGTGTTTCATCTATGCAGCTGTTGTCCAACGTCTTTCAGGAGGGGCAGTCTTGGGTGACCGTTAATAAGGTCTTCCCTAGTTCATCGAAGCCGAGGTTTGATTGTTGGATACTCTAAAGCAGCTGAACAGCTTGAATAGTTATAGGCCTATCTTTCAGACTGGGACTCACTTAGTGAATTAGCTTATTGTGCTCGCGACTTGGGTGCTGTATGTATAATTATGTCCCTTGCCGACTACCGACTATGTAAATGATACCTACGCAGAACTAGGTTCCATATCCCTACTGTATGTCTACTTCCTGTAGTTAAGCAATATTTCAGGTACGGATGCCATACCTAGATGCAGTATTCCAGTTGTGGCTTCTCCGTGGATTTTTACAACACAGCGTTGTATCTATGTCTCTGTTGCATCGTTTGTTTTCGTAAATGGTTTTTCGTGTAATAATTGATCGGCTTCAGCTGCTTGATCAATCAATTATTTTGCTTTTCAGTGAAATCTTAAGCTGGAATTCTGAATCAGACGAGATGAGATCAATTAGTATAGCGTTGATTGTTGTTCTGATGGCACTTCGAACAACCGCGCTACCAGGTCGGTGATAAGATGGTTTTAAGTGACATTTAGGGAGCTCTACTCCCTACGAGAATACCATACACTTTTAATATGAAACTTATGGAGCCTCATGCAGTATGTATCTCGCATGAGAATAATGGGTTCAACATGAGGCCCAAATGGACATTCTGGTAGCTTATACAGCTGATCAGTTTTATCTAGTTTACAACATTTCGTATGTGTGCATGTTCAATGTACATATTTTTTTAGCGCATTTTATATTATATGCAGGTAGCCTACACGTGGTTTCTAGGTTTACACAATTGATTAATAACACGTCAAAGTAATCAGATACTGTAACTAATTACTTTTTGAAAAGTAACTTGTTACAGCAATGGTTTACAGAAATAGTAATTGGTTACCGTCACGCGTTTCAAGTTACCAGTAACGCACAACACTGCTGTCAGAATTACAAATGCTATGTAGATTACTTGCATAAAGCATGCTTCGTAATACGTTCAATGACCGTGACTTAAACCTGAACAAATTTAGCTATTTCTCAATATTCAATTCCTCCGTGCGTAGTAAAGGATTTGTGGAATCCATTAGCATTGTTTTATTTATCTTATCTTCTGTAGTGACGATCACAGAGACGACCACAGAGCCGACCACAGAGACGACCATTGGGACGACTGCCACAGTTTGTCCAGACATGTCTGGGTGTATTGGTACATGCAGCTTAGACTACACGTACCTTATAGATGGATGTCCGTCTTGTCTCTGTGTGGATCCGATCTGTGGGGTTAGAAACACTGCTAAAGCAACAATAAACGAACTAAAAATCATCTTCCTCGTCATCGTTGTCCTCGCATTTTCATTTATAATTATATTTTGTCTACGTAGCCTACTAAGATGTTTAATGCTTCTCAATGCGCTTGCAGGTCCAAGTGGTAGGCTATTGAAGTTAGTAGAGAACAGCAAGTTCAGACTTTCTTGTTCGCTGATGCAGGCACTGAAGCAGGTTGAGAGCGCTGCTGATTTTTAAGCGGCGCTATATAAGTGTTCGATTACAATTACAATTACAATTACTAGTACACTCAGTCACGCTGTACAGGTCTTTAACTAGTGAAATATGAGATCCAAGCAAGAATTGAACGACAAATCAAGATATCTAATTAGACAAACTAGATCAACCTGACTAAGTTCTTTGTGTTTTTAGTGGCTAGTGCAATGTGGTCCGGATGAAGACTGTGTCAAGAACGACGCAGCACCTTTCGGTTATGCCTGTGCTTCAAAATATGGTAATGTCTACTTTCAGACACATTAATAGTCAAGTTATTTAATCGACCAAAATTGTCACCATAAAATGTCCACACGAAATGTCTTCACGAAATTAATAAATTACTTACAAAATTTATACAGATGGCGTCTTGCAGTCCTCATGTTGTCCTTTATTGCATCTGAATAATCTATTTTTGTAACATTGCATACCTATTAATAGCATACTCAAATGGCAATAATATGATAATAAATAACAAATTCACTCAACCGCGAATGTGCAGGTCTTTCATTAATACACGCAGCCATATCAAATATTATATTAATCATTTTAAGATGGCCTTTGCCCACACGCCAGTTTGTCCAGGATTCTCTTTACAGCCACGTTCTCACAACCGTGAAATTCCACGTTCCGACCTCCTCATTCATTACCAGAATGCTTTACACATATTAACATGTTTGTTATAACTTTATTTTTCATTATTATTACTATGCGTTATTTTACATTCTATTTCGATGTCCAATTGTGCTTTTGCTAATGCAGTAATAAAGGCTGTGCTTACTTATTTAAGCAGCATGTAGGCCTATAATTTGGGAAGTAAACGACAAGTCCTGGGATGCGTTGGTTCTCCGTGTCCAGTAAGACCTTGGGATTCGTCCATGACCGACTCATTGGACTACAAAAAGGAAATTAGCGTATCCCTAAAAAGATACGAGACCTTTACTTGAGATATTTTGAACCAATAGCATAGTTAGGTATATTTGGTGCCCGAATATAAATTATGAATTGTAACAGAGGATGGGTTTCCTCCCACCGCGATCGCCGGGCGTGGAGGAGATGGTGGGTGTAGCTGAAGAGCGACTGCTCCAAGCAGTTATTAGGAATGCCTGCCATGTCTTGCGAGGATTATTTCCACCAATCGTACAACGACGATACAACCTCCGCCCAAGACGTCATGATTTTGAACTGCCTGCTAAGGATATGAAGAACTTTATCCCTCGTGTACTTTACAAACGCTTGCCCTAGGTATCACCTGACTGCACACCTGTCTGATTTTTGTTTGTTTGTGATTTCATTATTTAACATATTACTATTGTAACTGGTTGCGGTCTGTCAACCTGTCAGAAAATAAAACGAATATATCATATCATAACAAAAATGGCAATCTTGTGAAACTTTATGTGAATTGTTGACAATATTATTATGACCCAGAAGTCGAAACAAAAGCTTTCTTCTTCTTCTTAATCCACAAGGTCATCACATCCGAGACTGTTGGATAATTATTGTCTTCAACAGTACTGCATTTACGACTTAAGGGCCTATGAACTTCAAATAAAATTCAAGGAATGTGTTGTAGCTGTTTCACTTCTCTTGCAATTTCATAAACTGAATGGCTTTCTTCACTTTATTTTTGATCAAGGCAAGCGAGACAGATACAGCGAGTTATAGAGACAGAGAGAGAAATAAATAGAGAGAGATACAGACAGACAGACAGAGAGAGACAGACATACAGAGAGAGACTGTATCCGTACAACTTCTGAACACCTAACCCTAACCCTCCATTTTTACAGTTTAAGTCGTGTTCATCGAGTTTGAAGTAATCAAACACAGTTAGGCCTACTACTATTGGATATTAAAGTTAACATATATTGCACCACTCTTAAACTATGACTCAGTGAAATTGCCTATATGACCTCGATCACTATTTTTCTTTGCCACAATCTTAGTAAATTTGAGATACAGGCTCTCGCTGTGTTTTATGCAATAACCATTATATTTTTTGATTGGATAATAAAACTAGCGTCACAATGTTCTGTCTTCTGCCATCCCTTGGACACTGCCGTCAAGGCCGCCGCCTCATTGCCCTCTTTAGCTATGACACTGCTCTGAACCAATTATATACTTGGTCCTTTTAGGGTTTTATTTCCCTGTTGTTCTCTGATAACTCTCGTTCTTCGTAATTGACTGTATTTCATTTGAACTTCTTTTTGTTTGTCGTTTGATGGGACCAATAAAATTTATGGCTATGGCTATGGTTATATGTCTAACAAAATATTGTAAATATGAAACGACAATTAGCCTAATACTAATAATAATTTCCATCAGTTGATGCGTTTTTCTTCAACTTCTTCACCAGTGGCTCGAATCTGAAATCAGAGTAAGCTGTCAAGCTGTGATACTCTAAAGCGAAGGTTGTACAAGTGTTATCAAGTTGTTGTTGTTATTCCTGTTGGAAGATGTGTGAAATCTTTAGCATAGTCTCATTTATCTAACCTTTCCTTCTACAGGGACGACAACCATACCGCCCCCATGGACGACCACAGAGACAACTATCGTGCCTACCACAGAAACGTCCACAGGGACGACTACCAAAAATTGTCCAATCGTGACGTGTGGTCCAGTCTGCAGAGGAAGAAAAATAGGGATGGACGGTTGTCTGGCTTGTGACTGTCGTGCGGAAGATGCCTGTTGGGTTAGAAGCTCTGCTAGACAAGAGTTATTCAACTAAAAATTATTGTCATTACTATGGTCGTCGTTCTCGCCGCTAATATCATCACAATCACTCAGACTATTTAATGATTTTCTATTCATTTATATATACACACTAGTCTTTCTTCACTATTTCTTTATACATCAAGACGTTTAAAACTGTTAAAGGCGTTCCGTAGCTTCAGTTGTGTTACCGGTACTGCTATTTGAGTGACAAGATCATTTGTAAACATATTATCCTTAGATAACTGATAAACTCTTCGTTTGTGGACATTCGGACACAGGAAGAAAACGGAGTAATATAATCAGTTATATCAATCATCCACTATTATCATCGTCATCGTCTACCACCATCGTCATCGTTATCACTCTCGCCTCACAACCAATAGGCCTAACAATAGTAGCACACACTTAAACAAAAGATCGCATTTCTTAAAATTAATAAGCGAATAATTAATTTAATAGAGAGATAAACTTCTTTAAAAAATTTCAGAATACTACTCATCAGTTCGGAAAGCAAATTGAACCATGAATTACAATTTGTTTCAGGACGAATATTGCGCCCCAGATGAAGAATGTGTACCAAAGATTGTCTTTTGTGATAGGGATACCTGCTACTACAGGCCAACCTGCAATCCAAAGACCGGTAAATCATATCGTGCAGTTGTTCATTCAGTTTCTTTTCACTCACTCATTCATTTATACACTCAGTCACTTAATCAGTTAATTAGTCAATTATTTGCTTATATGAATATTATATACAAACATTTATATGATGATTTATTCAATGATGCATATGTTCATGCTATCACAGGTGCATACATGGTTTCATACTTCAAACTATGCATGCACAGTGTATGTCTATACACATACATAAATGCACAATTGCACATGTATGCATACAGTGTCATACATGCACAAACACATGCATCACACATACATACCGAACAGTGTGTATACAGTTTTCCATTTTAGTTAAAATTGTACTGAAATGCTGAAAATTGATCGATCAAGAGCTGGGGCAGCTACTTCCGATCAACTAATAAAAGTGCTACTGATTACGACATGAAAGCAATTTAGGCAGAAAATTAAACAGCAACACAGCTAAAACTGTTGAATCAGTAGCAAATCAGTCTTCTCGATAATTCGATTAATCGATGCCTCAATCGAAGGTAGGTGAGTTAGGAATGACGAAGAAATGACGTCTAGATTGATTTGTGACCGGATAGAGTGAGCACAGCTAAAACAAAATGACGAGCGCAAATCGAAATCATTAGAATTAGCTCAGCTTTACACTAGGGTCACAGCTCTAAAATTTCGTTTGATTATGTTTCAGAGATGACCACAGAGACGACCACACAGACGACCACACAGACGACCACACAGACGACCACAGAGACGACCACACCGACGACCACACAGACGCCCACACAGACGACCATTGGGACGACTGCCAGAGTCTGTCCAGACTTGTCGTGGTGTACTGGTACATGCAACCCAGATTACACGTACCTTATAGATGGATGTCCGACGTGTCTCTGTGTGGATCGGATTTGTGGGGTTAGAAGCATTGCTATGGCAACAATAAACTAACTAAAAATAATCTTCCTCATGATCGTCGTACTCGCATTTTGTATCACATGATCGCTCAAAATATTTATTCATTTATACATTTATATATTTACGTACCAAGACGTTCAATACCTATCAAGCACTGGCTAGCTTAAATGGTATGGAGGTTATGATTATTCAATTAGGTCATTTGAGTGTCCTTCGTTGGCCATACCTTGATCTAAAACCCTTGGTGAACGAGATTTTTGGCTCCTATTCCTAGATTCTGGACTCTCTTTCTGTATCAGTTTTTCCCGCTCAGTGACTTATGTCGTGTCGTTCACAACTTAAGACTTACTTTAGAAAATTGATTAACCGAAATAGGCTGCAGATCCGTCATGGTGAACGGATCTTCTGTAAATTGATGTGATTTTATGGCTTGGTTTTGGTGAGCCAGTCACAAATGCTTTGTGCATTAGACACCGGCGAAATAGTAGTTACGATGATGCATTCATGCTCTAATATGAAACTAGTTTTTGTTGTGAGTTATTTCTTGATAATTGAATCAAGTGCACGGTGTTGACTAGCGATAAGATCCAAGCATGAATTTCAAATCAGGAGATCTAATTCATTCATTCATTCATTCATTCATTCATTCATTCAGAGCATTTATATAGCGCCTCTTCAAGAAGCTACTCAGAAGCGCTAATTAGAGAAAGGACCTGACAGAGTTCTTTGTGTTTTCAGTGGCTACTGGTATGTGGTCCGGATGAAGACTGTGTACCGTGCGACGACGATTCGTTGGGTTATTGCTGTGTTTCAAAAAATGGTAAAATCTACTTCCAGACAACAGCAGATTATAATCGTGTTCATTATTAATTAAAACTGACACACTGCATTCTGTTTACAAGTCATGGTATAAACACATGATTTCAAGTTATTACAGGAGTCGAATTTAGCTGTACTGTCTGGTACCGTTTAGGCGCCCATCACGTCCCGCTACTGCTCATTTTTACCATTGGTCCTTAGCGAATGAAAGTTGAGAGTTATGGTAGGCTACCATACCGCATACCAAAATTTGGCCATGTCTCTAGTTACATGCACGATGTTCTCCACTGGCTCCCTTTCGAGCTGCGGATTTAGGATAGGTTAGATGCCCTAGTCTGGCGCTGCATATTGGGTCTCGCTCCTGCCTATCTTCGCGAGCTCTGCTGCCCTGTCCTTAGTGCTAGGGGCTCTTAATCCCTCCGCTCATCTGATCAGGATCTCCTACTTGTCCCTTTTCCAGTACCTCCACTATGCAGAACCGCGCTTTCTCGGTGGTGGGACCCTCAACCTGGAATGGCCTCCCTCTGGAGCTTCGCCTCTTTCCTAGGATCTTCTCTCCTATGTTCTTTTCTCACCTTAAAACTGTTCTTTTTGGCCGTGCTGGAGTCGGGAGCGCCTCTGAGTAGTTTTCTTGAAGGGGCGCTATAGCCTACAAATGTTCGAAATGAATGAATGAATGAATAAAGCGAAGGTTGTAAATTGTGATCAAATTGCTGTTATTCCAGTTGAAAGATGTGTGAAATCTATGGAATTAATTCATTTATCTCACATTTCCTTCTACAGGGACGACCACCATACCGCCCCCATGGACGACCACAGAGACAACTATCGTGCCGATCCCGGAGACGACTACCAAAAATTGTCCAATCGTGACGTGTGGTCCAGTTTGCCGTGGAAGAAAAATAGGGGTGGACGGATGTCCGGCTTGTGACTGTCGTGCGGAAGATGCCTGTTGGGTTAGAAGCTCTGCTAGACAAGAGTTAATCAACTAAAAATCATTATCGTCACTATAATCGTCATTCTCGCCTCTATTATCATTATAATCACTCAGACTATTTATTAATTCATTTTCTACTCATTTTCTTATTCATAATTTATTCACTGGGACTAATTCTTTACATATCAAGAACTCTTAAAAGCGTTCAGTAGCTCAAGTGGTGTTCCTGTTATTTGAGAACAAGATCATGGGTAAACATGTTATGCTCAGATAACTGATGAAGTCATCACTTGTGGACTTTCGGACACAAGCAGAAAACAGGCTAATTTAATCAGTTACATGAATCATTCACTATTATCATCGTCATCGTCTAGTTATCGTCGAGTTATGGTACCATACCGCATGCCAAAATTTGGCCATGTCTCTAGTTACATACGCGATGTTCTCCACTGGCTCCCGTTTGAGGATAGGTTAGATGCCCTAGTCTGGCGCTGCATAATTATTGGGTCTCGCTCCTGCCTATCTTCGCGAGCTCTGCTGCCCTGTCCTTAGTGTTGGGGCTCTCGACCACCATCGTCATCGTTATCACTCCTCCCACCAACAAGTATAGCAAAACCACCATCGTAATCATTATTACCATTAACAATCGATCGCATCACTTTGTTACTTCAATAAAATAGTACACTTGTTTTCGGAAACTTTCGATAGGGGTGTTTTCTGTTTTGGAGCTGTAAAATTAAACACACATTTAAACAAAACATCTGATTTCTGGAATAAGAGAATAATTAATTTAATAGAGAGACAAACTTATTTAAAAATTTCCTGATACTACTCATCAGTTTAGAAAGCAAAGTTAACCATGAGCTACAATTTGTTTCAGGACGACTATTGCGCCCAAGATGAAGAATGTGTACCGGAAGTGGTCTTTTGCAATGAGGATACCTGTTTCTACAGGCCAACCTGCAATCCAAAGACCGGTAGTTCATTCCGTGCAGTTGCTCATTCTTTTTCTTTTCACTCGTTCATTCATTCATTCATTCACTCAGTCACATAATCAGTTAATTAGTAAATTATATTTGCTTATATGAATATTACATACAAACATTTATACATACGTACATAAATGCATACATTCAATGATGTATATATTCATGATATCACAGGTGCATACATGGTTTAATACGTCACAATATTCATGCCCAGATGTAAGTCTATACACATACATAACTTTATGCATGGTGTCATACATGCACAACACATAAATCACACATACATACCGAACAGTGTCTATGCAGTTTTCCATTTTAGTTAAAATTTACTGAAATGCTGAAAATTGATCGATCAAGAGATGGGACAGCTACTCCGATCAACTCATTAAAGTGCTTCTGATTACAACATGAAAGCAATTTAGGCAGACAATTAAAATGCAACACAGCTAAAACAAAATGACGAGCGCAAATCTAAACATTTAGAATTAGCTCAGCTTTACACTAGGGTCACAGCTCTCAAATTTCGTCTGATTATGTTTCAGACACAACTCCGATTCCTCCGACCACACAGACGACCACACAGACGACCACACAGACGACCATTGGGACGAGTGCCAGAGTCTGTCCAACCGTCTCGTGTAGTGGACCAAACAGCGTCTTACATTACGATTCAGCGGGATGTCCGTATTGTATCTGGGGTGATCCGATTTGTGGGGTTAGTAATACTGCTAAAGCAACCATAAACGAACTAAATATCATCTTCCTCATGATCGTCGTACTCGCATTTTGTATCACATGATCGCTCAAATTATATATTCATTTATATATATATATATATATATATATATATATATATATATATATATATATATATATATATCACGCACCAAGACGTTCAATACCTATCAGGCGCTGGCTAGCCTAAATGGTATGGAGGTTATAATTTTATGACAACAGCTCGTTCATCTGTAAACGACTAAATGCCTATTATATAACTGCAGTATTATTTTATTTTTAATGTTTTAATGCATAACGTTTTCCTAGAAAGAGGAGGACATAAGTTATGTTAGAAGAAAGAATTGAGTGTTACTTACTTGCTCAATTACATATAATAATCTCTCAAAGCTTAAAATTCGACAAACATTTTAGAAATTTCTTGTCAAAATTCTAATGGATCTAATAAGCAACTTAATTACTAGTACCCTCAGTCACATAGTGCAACTCTTAACTATTTAACTATAGGAACATCTTAACCTTTCAGATTTCTATGTTACACTTAGTCTGAACCTCAGCTAAACCATTCTACACTGGTCTCGAGCCTCCTTGCTGTTACTAAATCAGCATCAGAACTAGAAATAGAACTCTGCTGAAACTCGAAGGAGTTTAGAACTCTTTAGCTAGACCAATAGCAATGCGTCTTAACTCATTATATTTAGTACCCTGTTAAGAAAAGTATCAGTTTCAAAATTAGACTCATCGTTTAAACTACATTGAACTTTGGCAAACTGCATTGCTTACAGTCAGGTATTATTTCACTGGATCTCATAATTATTCAATTAGGTCATTTGGGTGTCTTTCTATGGTCATACCTTGATCTAAAACCCTTGGTGAACGAGATTTTTGGTTACTGTTCCTTTCTGTATCAGTTTCCCCTCCCCCCGCTCAATCGCTTATAGACTATCTTAAGACTTACTTTTTAAAATTGATTAACCCAAATAGTCAGCATATCTGGAAATTGGCGTGAAGTTATGGCTTGGTTTTGGTGCGTCAGCCGCAGATGATTTGTGCATTAAACACCAACGAAATGGAAGTTACCGATTAATCAAAAGAACGCCGATGCATGCACGCACTAATATCTTTGTTGATGATCGAATCAAGTGCACTGTGTTGACTAGAGATCAGATCTAAGCAAGGATTGAACGACAAATGAGGACATCTAATTACAGAATGTATCTAAGTTCTTTGTGTTTTTTAGTGGCTAGTGCGATGTCGTCCTGATGAAGACTGTGTAAAGAACGACGCAGCTCCTTTCGGTTATGCCTGTGTTTCAAAATATGGTAATGTCTACTTCCAGACAACAGCAAATATATAATCGTGTTCATTATTAATACAAGCTGACACTCTGCATTCTGATTGCAAGTCATAGTATGAACACATGATTTCAAGTTATAACAGGATCGAATTTAGCTGTCTGGTACCGTTTAGGCGCCCATCACGTCCCGCTACAGCTCATTTTTACCAACTGTTCATAGCGAATGGAAGTTGAGAGTTATAGTACAATAAAGCGAATGTTGTACAATTGTAATCAAATTGCTGTTATTCCTGTTGAAAGATGTGTGAAGTCGTTAGCATTGCCTCATTTACCTCACCTTTCCTTCTACAGGGACGACCACCATGCCGCCCCCATGGACGACCACAGGGACGACCACCAAAAATTGTCCAATCGTGACGTGTGGTCCAGTCTGCCGTGGAAGAAAAATAGGAGTGGACGGATGTCCGGCTTGTGACTGTCGTCTGGAAGATGCCTGTTTGGTTAGAAGCTCTGCTAAAACAACAATTAATCAACTAAAAACCATTATCATCACTATCATGGTCGTCGTTCTCACCGCCAATAGCATCACAATCACTCTAACTATTTATTCATTTTCTACCCATTTATTTATTTATGGTCTTTATTTCTTAAAATTTTAACCCAGAAGGTTTCCTAGAAAAAGGAGTGATTAATTGTGTTTGGTCAGTCACTTATGATACTTACTTAACCTTATCGTAAGTGACTGACCAAGCATAATTAATCACTTCTTTTTCTAGGAAACCTTATGGGTTAAAATTTTAAGAAATAAAGACCTTAACATCGTTCACAACATAAAGATTGTTTACCCTTTTAATAATTGGTTTTATTGTGTCAGCCGTTGATGCTTTATGCATTAGAAACTGGCTCGATAGAAGTTACTAATTCGGTGCTTCCAAATCTTCCCTGACTGCGGAACCCTATTGATCTTATAATACTTTTGATGGAACCCTGACTTAAACAAAACATATCCTGGAATACTGTTTTTAATCCGTAATTGGAGTATATACAGTTTTAATCGATAAACATTAGATTATAATATATAATTTATAATTAAGTTTTATTCATCTCGGAGTCTGATTTATAATGCAAAACGCATTCAAACAGCACTTTTATCCAATTTCCTCATGGAGTCCTTGTCTTCCCATAACGGAATGAAAAGTAGCCTACACACATGCATGCACGCACACACCCAAACATACAACTAGTTATTGGTTGTAAGTTCACTGATGACTAAATAAAGTGCACAGATTTGAATATGAATGAAAGCGGTCCAATCCAAACTAGGATTAAACAACATATAAGGTAATGTCTTCAGAGAAACGATCTAAAACACTTCTTTGTTATTTACAGTTTGTGACATGTCCTCCGAGGGAACAATGTGTTATGAACTACGCATGTTCTGAAGGAAAGTGTTATTCCTGCGTTTCAATATATGGTAACGCCTACTTCCAGACGCATCTTATTAATTCCATTTTAATTAATCAAGCACAATTATCAAGATTAAATCCGAATAAAATATCTGAACGAAACTAATCGATTACTTCAGCAACCGATTACGAAATGAAACACAATTAAATTTTAGGCAAATTAAAGAACAATACAACTAAAACTATTGATTCAAATCAGTCTTCTCGATCAATCAATCGATGCCTTAATCGAAGGTCAGTGAGTTACGATTGACGAAGAAATTACGTCTGGATGATTTGTGACCGGATAGAGTGAGCAGAGCTAGGATAAAATGACGAGTGCTAATAGAAACTACTAAATCGAAACTATTACAATTAAACAACTTTTCACTCAGGTCTCAAATTGCGTCTGATTATGTTTCAGACTCAACTTCGATTGCTCCGACCACAGAGACGACAACAGGGACAACCAAAGGAACAACCACTGGGACAACCAAAGGGACGACTGCCACAGTTTGTCCAAGCGTCTCGTGTGATGGTCCGTTTTGCAGTTTATATCACCCTTCAGAGGGATGTCCGTATTGTCTCTGTTATGACCCCATCTGCGTGGTTAGAAACATTTCTATATCAACAATTAAACATCTTCCTCATGATCGTCACCTTCTTTTTGTATCACAATGATTGTTCATATTATTTACTCATTTGTTTATATATGTACGTACCAGTACCAATAAGTTTAATACCTCTTCAAGCGCTCGCTAGCCAAACTGGTATCGAACTTAGTAGAGAACAGCAAGTTCATCTGTAAACAGCTGATTCCCTATAGCTGTGAAGGTCTTTATTCCTGAAAATTTTAACCCAGAAGGTTTCCTAGAAAAAGGAGTGTTAATTATGTTTGGCAAGTCACTTATGATACTTCGTTCACAACTTAAAATTGTATACCCTTCTTGATATTGGTACTCTTGTTGTGCCAGCCGTTGATGCTTTAGGCATTAGACACCGGCGCGATAGTAGTGATTAATTCAGTGCTTCCCAATCTTTCCTAACTACGGAACCCTTTAGATCTTAAAATATTTTGATGGAACCCTGACCTAAACAAAACATATTCTGGAATAATATTTTTAAATCGTGATTGGAGTATATACAGTTTTAATCCATAAAATTAGATTAGATATAAGTTTTAAAGAAATCTTCCACAGAACCTCTGTCTTCACCTCGGAATCTGATTTAAAATGCATACAACGCATTCAAGCAGCAATTTTATCCAATTTCCTCATGGAACCTTGTCTTCCCGTAACGGAACCCTAGAGTCCCTCTGACACACTTTTGGAAACACTCTACGAATCAATGAAACAAAGCCTACACAAATGCATGCACGCACACAAACATACAACTGGTTATTGGTTGTAAGTTCCTTGATGATTAAATAAAGTGCACAGATTTGACTATGGCCGAAAGCGATCTAATCCAAAATAGGATTAAACAACACATAAGGAAGTCTCTTTAGAGAACAGATGTGAAACAGTTCTTTGTGGTTTACAGTTCGTGACATGTCCTCCAGGTCAACAATGTATCCGGAACAACGCATGTCCTGGGAAATTGTGTTATTCCTGCGTTTCAATAAATGGTGGGCTATGTATATTCTATCGCTTTGTCGTCCTACCACAGATATCAGTTGAAGCTGAATGACCATTCTTTCTTAGCTTTCATGCGCTACAGTTTGTTATGCATTCACTCTTAAATTTGGAAAGTTAAATCAGCCGAATCCGCGGGCAACAGAACTAAAATGCGTAGTTAAAAATTAGGTTCCTGGTCTTTGCTCTAATCCACGCATCTCTGCATTTTTAGCAGAATTCTGGTGTTACGTGTTGAGCACTTTCTTTATGACTCTGAACTCGCCGGCATCTTGAACGGTAAATTTAGTTGCATAAATGAGACCTATACGAAAATGTTCGCAGTCTGTGCGTTTGACTTTATGTGTGTTCAGATTTGTGCATGTACGATTGTACGTTTGATTTGTTTCTGCCTTCGGGGGTAATAAAGTACTGATTACCAAAGAGCAAGTTACCTCTTTCAGCAAAACGTTGCTGACTAAACTAAATTTTCTCTTGCAATATCAATTTTGTGTATTTCGATGACGTTTATCGTGACAACTAAGAAAATCACAGATGAGAAAACTCTGCAGTTTTAAGAGTGTACGGTAAACTCTTAAACTGCATCTGAATTAGGGGTCTGCGGGTATACCCGTACCCGCGGGTTTACCCGTACCCGACCCGTACCCGCGGGTCGGGTACGGGTCGGGTACGCATTTCACGGGTCGGGTCGGGTACGGGTAGGGTCATCACGGGTACGGGTATACCCGGTTTTACCCGTACAGACGTGAAGTTTATAGGTTACAATGTCGCCTTGCATATAATAGTGAATCTTGCACCGGCAAAGACTTACTTACATGCAGTCTAACTGGCACATCCTAAATCTACTACATGCAGTCTAACTGGCACATCCTAAATCTAAATACCATATGCCTGCACATAATTATATGCATATACATGTACATATATATATATAGTTATATACATTTACACATAATATAGACATATATATAAATATACAAATATATGCATACACATATATGCATTTGCACATATATACATATTATGCACATATACAGGGTGGCCCAATAAAAATGTCCCACCAGATAAAAATGCAATTTCTCCGCAACCAATTTAGATTTTTCTACAAACTTTCAGAATATATAGGGGAAAGATATTTTAAGGATTCCTGAAACTTTCACTGAAAAGTTTCATTGCTTCAAAAATTACAGCTGTTTAAATATTCAATTCCGTATTTTCAAATTTACAAAGAAAAATTAAGTCACTTGTCATTTTCAATGTCAAATAACATCACCTTCCATTACGAATTCAGAAACCTGTTAGACAGTTTATCTCAAAGCATGTTCGACGTGTACACCACCAGCTTTCACATAATCTCAAAGTCTTTTTGTGAAGCTCAGTATTGTCTTTGTA
Organism: Aporrectodea caliginosa; assembly: GCA_020284085.1. Lineage (NCBI taxonomy): Eukaryota > Metazoa > Annelida > Clitellata > Crassiclitellata > Lumbricidae > Aporrectodea > Aporrectodea caliginosa. The sequence goes on along the minus strand of JACEVL010001317.1, from coordinate 168,966 downwards.
ATTGAGTCCTGTGGCAGCTGATCCCATAATATTAACTGCAAGACTTTCTTCAGCTCGTCAGTGTTCTTCAGCTTGGAATGACAACTTAATGTCTGCTAGCATTCAAGCATAGCTCCCCAGACGTGGTAACCAAGATGGTTAAGGTCTAGCGACTTTGTTGGCCATTCGTCTTTGCCAATTAATTAACTGCAGTTCATGGCAATAGTCTTGAGCTATAATTTGCCGTTTGAGCAGGCGTAACATCCTGCTGGAAAATGTAACCAGGCGGTAGAACAGACTTGCAGGTCTTCGTCAATCAGTCTGGGTAACAGAGTTTCAACGTATAGTTCAATGTCTACTTTAGCCTTGTCTGGAGTGAAGACAGCACTCCTTCCTTACTGCTGTAAAAAACGCCAGCAGAAACCATGAAGTGCTTCGAAAACTTGGCTCTCTCAACCACCAGGCGACTTTCGCGAACGTCGCGCCTCTTGCCGGCAGACCAAACGCAGTCGTTCTGAGGGTTAACCGCCGGGTTCAGGTAACAGTTTTCGACAGATTCTGAGATGATCCGAGCTGGAATAGGACAAAATGCAGAGAAAAGAACAGACGATCGACAAGTGTTCAGTTCTTCAGTGACTCAATCAACGAGGCCATGCTGAGCTTCACAAAAGACTGAGCTTGTGCGAAAGCTGGGGCGTGCACTTTGAACATGCTTTGAGATAAACTGTCTAACAGATTTTTGAATTCTTAATGAAAGGTGATGTTATTTGACATTGAAAATCACAAAGCGACTGTTCAAATTTTATTTGTAAATTTGAAAATACGGAATTGAATATTTAAACAGCTGTAATTTTTGAAGAAATGAAACATTTTCAGTGAAATTTTCAGAATTGTTAAATAATCTTTCCTCTGTAAATCCTGAAAATATGATAGAAAGATCTCAATTGATTGCGGAGAAATTGCATTTATCCGGTGGGACATTTTTTATTGGGCCACCCTGTACATACACACATACATAATACACTTTTACACACATATATACATTTGAACGTATATATATATACACGTACTTATGCACATATATGCTTATACACATGATTATCTACATATACATGTATACATATAACCATAAATTATATGTATATATACATATACACATGTCCATGCATGGTTCTTGTGAACGTGGCATTTATTGATAGTTGTCAAGCAAACGACAAATGTAAGTAATAAAGTTTTTTTTATCTACTGTGCATTGTTTTGCTTCTAAACCGTAGTAATTTAGTATAGATGATACGGCGAGGGAGAGACTTGGTCACCAGGGCTCATATGCCAAGGCTAAGAAAATGAAGTCGCTAACACTTCATACTCATGGCTGCCTCAGGGCTAGCTTAACGAACCGCTCTTCATCCTCTGCCTCCTCCTGCTTCTCCTTCTCCTGCTCCTATTCACCTCCTCCTCTTTTTAGTATATAGCAGTAGAAGTCTATCATCATCGTCATCATCACCATGAGTTGCTGAGTGCTGACGCCAACCATTTGGCGGCGATGGGTACAAATAAATGTGCTCCCTTGTCCTGCTGCTGCTGCTACTACTACTATAGTATACTACTACAACTACTACTACAACTACTACTACAACTACAACTACTACTACAACTACAACTACAACTACAACTACTACAACTACAACTACTACTACTACTACTACTACTACTACTACTACTACTACTACTACTACTACTACTACTACTACTACTACTACTACTACTACTACTACTACTACTACTACTACTACTACTACTACTACTACTACCTACCACCACCACTACCACCACTACTATTACTACAACTAGTTCTACTATTACTACTACAACTACAACTACAACTACAACAACAACTGCTACTGCTACTGCTACTGCTACTGCTACTACTACTACTACTACTACTACTACTACTACTACTACTACTACTACTACTACTACTACTACTACTACTACTACTACTACTACTACTGCTCCTACTGCTGCTACTACTACTACTGCTGCTGCTGCTGCTCTGCTGCTGCTGCTGCTATTACTAATACTGCCACTATTTCTACTACCACCAATGCTGCTGCTGCTACTAATACTACTACTAGTAGTACTACTACTACTGCTGCTGCTGCTGCTGCTACTATCATCATCAGTCAATTTATTATTACTTCATACTGAGGTGTAAGCCTATTAGCCCGGTAGGGACTGGGACTGTGAGAAGGCGTGCTAATGACGTGGCGGGTACTGTACGGGTAACGGGTATACCCGCGGGTACGGGTCGGGTCGGGTAGTAATTTTGACCACGGGTCGGGTACGGGTACGGGTAACGGTCCTGTATTACGGGTACGGGTCGGGTAGCAAAAATGCTCTACCCGCAGTCCTCTAATCTGAATGTTTCAGACACTACAACGATCACTCCTAAAACTCGGACAGCGACTACTCCGTGTCCAATTCCTCCGTGCGCAGTAGGATGCCGTCAAGTTCCAGGACCTAATGGATGTCCCATATGTGATTGTACGACCCAAACTTGCCAGGTTAACTAAAATCATGTTGATTCTCACATGCAGCTTCAGTACACATTGCATTATGTAAAGTAGCTTAGGTACAGATCATATAGCTGAATAGTTGAATAGGCGCCTAACTGGCTGCCACACTGGCTGAGGTTAGTGCGGTACGCACTAGTTGCGATGTTAGTGCGTTTTAGTAGACTTTTTCGGTGAAGTTCAGCGTTGATTCACTGTTTTCATCAATGATTGTAACCTGGTGCGGTTTGACTTCGGGAAGATCTATTAAAGTTAAACGAATATACAATACAATAAATGGATATACATGTAGATTTTCATTTTGTGGCTCTAATAAGAGCATCTCGTTTCGTTGCATCATCTTGCTTAGTATTCATCCGTAAGTTTGTTCATTCACAATGAACCTGATAGCGGTGTGACTATCACTTTTGTTACCAATAAACGAATATAATAATTATAATATTCCGTTTATTTGCATTATACGGGCCTACAAGTCTTCTTCAAGTTCTTCTACAATGTCTACATACATAGCCTACATACTTACATAAATGCGTACAGCGCAAGCACGTACTTTCACAAACACATACACACAAACTTGCACACGTAGAAATTAGTTGTTAGTTCTCTGATGATCGAGTTTGGCTACTTGCCCTGAGCTTACTATCAACTAATGCGATCTAATCCAAACAGGGGTTGTAGAGCAAAACCAACAAATGTTTGTAGTGAAAGCAACTTAGCAACTCCTTGTTTTTTCGTAGAATGTGACCTGTGGTCCGGGTCAAGAATGTGTCATGCAGTGTCCCTCGGATACGACGCCGTGTTTTCCTCAGCCGAGCTGCATTCCGACAATCGGTAAAGCCTACTTCCAGACACCTCTCATTAAACCAGTTATTTAATCAATGAAACTTCTCTTGAATCATAATCCACATGAAATTGCTTATATAGAAGTTAAAAGTATTATATTGATTAGTTATCGTGAAAAGAAAGAGGTTTTTACGAAAATATACGAAAATGAATTGAACTTGGAATCACGTACTACCATCAAAAATCTTAGAGTCTAGACCCTAAGATCTTTGCTACCAAAGCGATTTAGTAGACTATGAGGGTTTTCAGTATGGTAAAAAGAATAGATTAGGCCGAGGCAGCCATAACTTGATACGAATAAGAGGCATTTGGAGACCGACAACGAAAAGTAGCTTACTGTGAAAATATATATCTTTGAACATTTGATTTTCGATAATGTAATTATGCCTTCGAGGATTATCTTTTTAAAGGAGGCATGTGATACATTTGAAATAATTAACTTACATTACCCCATTCCTTCTGTAGAGACGACTACGCCTTGTCCACTGATCAGGTGTGCTCCATACTGCGTCTCTGTTACGGGGTCAGATGGATGTCCGACATGTGAATGTCCTCCGACCTGCCAGGTTAGAAACGTAAACGAAAAGTGAAGCAACTAAATAATATATAATAACGGCCGTCGGTCTCGTCATTGGCATCACCTTGTTCACTAAGATCTATATACCTAGATCGCTAAGATAAATTTTATAGTTGTATTCCTAGATCGCTGAGACTATTTATATCGCTATTATATGCAAAAAGCGCCTGTTAGCTTAAGTTATGTTGAAGTTAGTCAAGTCAAGCTGTAATCAAATAATGCCTACATAACTGTTAAATCTTTAACTTTCATGGTTTTTGCTCAAAACGTTTCCTAAAAGAAGGGCGGCAACTGTCAGAACCAAGAAATCTTTGTTTCATACACAAACTTACTCAACTAGTCACGCAGCAGGAAGATAGCTCCCGGGGCAGTCGACGTTAGGGACCAATTTGCGACAGTGTGTCTGTGTGTAAGTATGTATGTATTATGAATGCGTGTTTGTATGCATGTTTTCTGGTAAGTGTAAACTCAACTTTCTAAACAGAGATAAAAAAAAGAAACTAAAAAAGAAATTCATGAGCACTGCTGCGGGTATACCCGTACCCGCGGGTTTACCCGTACCCGACCCGTACCCGCGGGTCGGGTACGGGTTGGGTACGCATTTCACGGGTCGGGTCGGGTACGGGTAGGGTCATCACGGGTACGGGTATACCCGGTTTTACCCGTACCGACGTGAAGTTTAGGGGTTACAGTGTCACCTTTACATATAATAGAGAATGTAGGCGCGCAATGGACCTGACTGGGTCTGAAACATACTAGTAGCAATTACTTAGCGTTCTAGGTGACAGTGTAGACCAAGGAGATAAAATGTACAATGCAATTGAGACGGTTGCATGCGACCAGTTTCATAAGTTGACTGCCTCTTATTATAACTACTAAAATACCTACTTCTGGTGCTGCTGCTGCTGCTTCTGCTGCTGCTGCTGCTGCTGCTGCTGCTGCTGCTGCTGCTGCTACTACTACTACTACTACTACATCATCATCATCCGCCTATTTCTTATTATTACTACATGCTGAGTTGTAAGCCTATTGGTCTGGTAGGGACAGGGACTATGGGAAGGCGTGCCAATGACGTGACGGGTACTGTGCGAGTACGGGTATACCCGCGGGTACGGGTAGGGTCGGGTAGTAATTTTGAGTACGGGTCGGGTACGGGTAACGGCTCTGTGTAACGGGTACGGGTCGGGTAGGAAAAATGCTCTACCCGCAGACCTCTAGCACTGAGTCAGATCAGAAGGTCTCTTTCATGATACTGTATGAAGACCGAGATCCGAGTGCCAGGAGACCAGAGGAAGAAAGAGACAGAGGAACTGTTACGTATGTCAAAAGACTTAAAACAGCGATTATTAAGTAGCTCACATAGCGCTTCTTACACCAGCTGAAATGGTGCTACGGTTCAGCGGCGCGCGGTTGCATCACCGTTGGGAGCACCGTTGGTCGTGTACCAAACTAGTTCGTGCAACAATTTGGCTTTCGATCGATGGATTCCTGTTCTGGTGTCCACCCTTCATTATTTACATATTATTATTGTTAATATTACTACTTCGATGTTTTATCATTATCATTATATAACTATTGTCCCACTGTGCTTTTGCGAATGGTGCATTAAAAACAATACTTACTTAGTTACTTAGATAAAAATATCTAACCCTGACGTGCAGAGCATTTACAACGAATGACAACGCAAAGTCAGTGGACCAGTAAAACATTCTTTCTTTCTTTGTCTTCTGTTACCTAGCCTTGACAATCTTGGCCGGACTTTGCCTTATTTTGTGTCAAAATACAAGGTGTTTAAATTGCAGGCCGTCAATTGCTCGGCTGGTTATGAATGCCAATTGCATAACGTTACCTGTATCCGATATCCGTGTTTTCCTCAACCGCAGTGCGTTCCGACAACAGGTAAGACAACATTTAAAACTAAAATAGATGTACAATAATTATTGTGAGTCGTTTATTTATTTATAGATCATCAGTCAGCATTTCGGTGGTTTATTAAATATTGCATGCAGCTGGTCTTTCTTACTCAGCTTTTTAGATTAATTCGATCTTTTAAGCCATTCTTTGATAATTTTAATCACGGGACTTCAATCACTGTTGTTGATTTCATTTATTCTGTGAGTTATTCCTAAAGATCACAATCAAAAGTAGAACGACACTTCAGCCATTTTGTAATTCTATGCTTGATTCATACAAAGAAAGAGGCAATTACATGTAGTTCATTTGCATTGTCAGTTCTTTTTAAATGATTGGATGTATCTGCACAAATTCTGGAATTAAACTTTGGATATATGTTCTGAAGAGACCACGACGAAGAAGAATTGTCTGATGATTAAATGTTTGCCGACTTGTTTCCCTGGTACCGGACCAGACGGATGTCCGGCATGTGACTGTCCTCCAACTTGTAAGGTAAGAAACACTGCTAAAACAACAATAAAACAATTAAAACTCATCATCAACATTGTCGTCCTCATGATTGCTAAAAGTATTCGTTCATTCATTTGTTTATGTACACAGAAGCTCAGTAATTATTCTCAAATCGCTCGGTAGCCGAAGGATGCTAAAGTTAGAACAGCAGGTTCATCTGTAACCAGGTTTTGTTAAGATAACTGCAGAGTCTACACTGGCGGGTCTCGGACGCTCGGACAAACCGGCCAATTGCGTCATCTATAATATTAATCAACTACCATACATGTAACCCAAATCATATTCATCATCACCCACCACTACTACCACTACTACCACCACTACCCCTACCATCATCATCATCATCATCATCATCATCATCATATCATCATCATCATCATCATCATCATCATCATCATCATCATCATCATCATCATCATCATCATCATCATCATCATCATCATCATCATCATCATCATCATATTGTTACCATCCTAATTAAGATTACAGGGGTTTACCAGCTTGAATAAGATAGTATAATTTTAGCTTACAATCATCTACCAACCATTGTCTTCACCGATCATTGTCTTCATCTCTCTCTCTCTTCTTAAAATCTATATTTCTCTCGGTGTTCTCGCACTGGGAGCGCTACTGAATGGTCACGGCTGTGAGCGGCGCTATAAAAATTACTAATTACATTACATTACATTACCATCCACTTATAGACATATTCCTAGTGGTGGACCCATCGAAATAGGCGCATAATCCAGCAATATACTTGCTATTTCATTTATCCGATAGCTCGCTGATTTAACCGAATGGTTCATTTGTTAGATAGATTTCTAAATACTGCTCTGCAGTTTTTGAAAAGAGTAAAATTTAATCATGAATTTACATATTTCTTTTAAGAACAAGCATTGCGCCCACGATGAAGAATGTGTTCTGCAGAAAGTCACTTGTAAAAAGGAGCCCTGTTTCCCACAACCAACTTGCGTTCCAAAAAACGGTAGTCTAAATCATGCATTCTGTCGTTTATTCGTCTATCAATTCTTCATTCATTTCTTCATTCAGTAGGCAGTAAAATGTGGTAACGGTGCGAGCTGGGACATAGACAGCAAGTCATGCTACGCATTACACTTGTCTGCAAGTCTCCTTTGAAATCGTCCTTTGCCAGCTCAATGGGCTAAAATGGAAATGACTGCCAAATCTAGGTCCCATTATGGAATAGGCCTATATGCTTTGATAGGCTATAATGTGGCACGGTATAGACATTGGCTAAAACAACAGTAATCCAAATAGGCTATTTAATCTACTCTTCAAAGCTTATTATTCATGAATAGTAGACTCGCTCTCTGTGTTGATAGGAGGTGGTTCATGTTGATATGTTTGCTGCTTCGGTCGACTCTATACCTACGGCACATAATTATAATTATACATCTCATGCGACGAAGGAGGTTTCATCTAGTAAAAGCTCCACTCAAAATAACTGTACCAACTTTACTACTTTTGTGTTTTCCCTATTGTCGCCAATGCAATGCTAGACCGGTGTTTGCCAATTTACTTTATGAGATAGACTTGCCAGTAAAGTCAATTATAGTTCTTAATACTGAACAGCTGAATTAACAAAAGGTTATTTAACATCCATTAGCAGACACCAGTCTAGCATTGCATTGGCGACAATAGGGAAAGCCAGAAGTAGTAAAGCTGTAGTCAAGACCTATAATTATACATCTCATGTAACGAAGGCGGTTTCATTTAGTGAAAGCGCAACTCCAAAATTTGTACCAACTTTACTCCTTCTGGATTTCCCTGTTGTCGCCAATGCAATGCTTTAATGGATGTTAAATAACCCTTTGTTTAAATTCAGTTTTTCAATATTAAGAGCTATCGAGTTTACAGGCTAGTCTATCTCAGAAAGTCACCGGACATTAACTTAGGACGACACTGTGGTTAATACCCTGATCCATTCTGTTCTTTTCGTGCTTTCTGAGTGTCTGTATGAATTAGTTTTAAGCTATATAAATAAGAATATTTGAATATCTTGCAGAGACCTGTCCTCTAGAGAAGGACCCGTGTGGGAAACAGTGCAGTCTCGGTTTCAAGACGGATAAAAACGGATGTGAACTCTGCGAATGTCTGGAAAAACCACGTCCTTGAAAACTAAAACAGCTGATCAGTGGAATAGTAGATGATTCACGATGTAATCGTATATTATAAACGCATAAAAACAATGCTCACAGTCGATATTCTCCAGTAGATCTTAACGTAATTGACCTTTTGTTATTCGGTGGCCAGGCCAAATTAGGGTTCAAATTAAGATTTGCTTACGTAATTAATTATTGTTCTGAGCCATGCACTTTACCAATAAGCAGAAGCCTGAAGTACGAAGCCAATCCATAGAAACCATTCAGACACTTTCGATCCCGAAAACACATTCCTTCTACATGACATTGTACAATGGATCAAAAATCCATCCTAATGTGACTGCCAAAATTCTTAATACGTCGGCTTCAGCTGGTCCCAAACTGTATACATGTATCTAGGTATGTATGAAGACACTTAAGTGAACTTATGTTATCAGATCGAAACTCGAGCGTAGGCATTCAACGACTGGATTCTAATTTCAAAGTATAATTTTTCAAAGTGAACACTGCATATTGTTTCATATAAGTCGTATAAGTAGTTGGTTCAAGAAGATTCCAGTTTCAGCCGATGTTAGGCGAAGATTGTCGAAGTATGACGGTTAGTTCGAGAGAGTTAGGGATACTCCTTCTATGGGCTATATAAATGCCTAGACAAAGGGTGCAAGGGCGAAGGAGAGAGATGAGTTGGAGTTGGAAGAGTAGCCGAGTTGTTTCTGTATAGATGAAGTTTAAAAAGTTTATTTGGACAGTGTTAATTTGGATAGTGTTAGATGAACAAAGTTAACTTGTAATTGAGTTGCAATGTTCACCCGGACTGTTGATAAAGAAGACATTTAATACGAGTGGGTAAAAACGAAGAAAGAAACATTGTTTTATCAAAAGACTTTGTTCGTCGTAAATTATTGCAACTTACCTGAGGTAGAGAATCTACGAATATCTAATAGTTTGAAATTCATGCTGTATCACGTGCATATATATATATTGCATAACATATGATGTAAATTTCAATACTCTGTGCAAGCCTCGATATATACATAATATATATATATTATATATATAATTATTATATATATTACATATATGAAGACCATGGAACACAAATTCAGTAAATTCAATCTGCGTCTCATACACACATTACAAATATTAACATCTGCCACACGATAAACGACGCTATTGCGCATTCTGTAATTGGTTCATTTACTTTCCCAACAATCATCGACAGAATATCAAATTGTACCAACAGCTGCCGCACCCGTTTCCCACTAATTTAAGAAAGACACGAGTAACAGTGTAATTTGATGCAGTGTCTTTTGATACAACACTTCGTTAGTCGTCAGAGGTAAGACATAGAATGTAGAATATTATTTGCATGCATTTCAATTCGTAATTATTTCTACTAGCAATTTATGGCAGCCCAAGTTTGCCAGCTATGCACTTATTTGTGATTTGTTTCTTACATCTTCGTGCATTATATGGACTGCTCAGGTATTTTACACTTTAACGCTAGCAGAATCGGTTTGCCAGTCACTTTTAGTACACTCTCGTCTTTAAACTGTTAAGTTGCAGGGCGAGTTGTGCTTCAGTGATCTAATCCAATCTAGTTTAGTTACGTTCATTACGCAGTTAGGCCCTATCATTTGCCAAAAGTTCAATCGATGAGGGTTTCATCAAATGAAATCGCAATCAAAATCATAATTTGTAAGAGAAGCCAGGTTAATTTCCAATAAGCTAAAGAAACAGAGGCCAGGCTGAGAATAGTATAAAGTTGAAAGAGATTAAACTTAAGTTTAGATCGGAATGACTTGAAAGAAATGAGAAACGGAACTGAAGATTTGGACTAGCTACCGAGAGGACCCAATAGCCCAAGAATGTTCGGTTGCTGGCGTAGCAAAACCATAATGTCCATTTTTTAGTAGGGCCTACTGTATCTATTTTCATGGGATGATGGGGTAAGCATGGGAGGCCGATTGAAATTACGCATGTTTTATCTAAAAGGCAGATTTTGAATGAGAGTCTTTACTTTTCCGTTATCAGAGCAGAACACTTATGTGTAAGCTTATACTGAAGTCGCACATTATTAGTAGAAGAAAAACACAACATGCAAACATTGACTGGAATTCAGAGAATATTCGGAAACATGGTGAAAAGTAAAATGAACTTTGTTCACGCAACGAGACGATAACTGACTAGACTGAGTTTGTATATATGACAGTGAGCAGCTTAGCAGGACAAAGATAATTAATCAGACCTGCAAGAGCTTTCGGGTCATTAGAAATTTATTGTCGGCGGTATCACTAGTAGTAGTAGTTTCAGATTAACGACATTGTGTGATAGCAAAGATCCTTAGCGTCGCCCTTCTCCTTCATCCAGGCTTGGGACTGGCACTGCCAGAGTACGGCATCACTGATAATGCTGGTTCGTAATAGGCCAATTTGTCTTAGTCTTGAACCCGACGGTTAGGCCTAATAACTGACAAAATGATATTGGAATTACATGTATTTTTTCAATTACATCTCCTTTCGTTTTGCTTGCGTATTTATCCTTAGTTTGAAACATATAGCGGAGAGATTACAGGAAAACCATCCAAGCATCCATTGATGAAATTCATCATGGGTTGGTCTGCTTATATGTTGGCGATGGCTTTGATTATCGCCCAGGCGACGACAACACACGGTTAGTATAGTTATTAGTTCTATAGTAGTTTCGGTGAAATATTTTTCAAGTGTTGGTACATAATGAAGAATGATAGTCTGCATGGCAGCGCGCAGGGTCTCTTATTACAAAATTGAGGGTTCTAGCCTACGGAAAAGATTCTGGACAATCTGTTTAAAAATGCAAGCCCTGCATTTCGGATTCAGACTTCCAGATTTAGGTCTACTGGCGCGAAATCAGTGCAATAAATAAATAAAAAAAATTAAACAAATATAAAATATCTGAATAAAGAAAATTAGACGTAAACCGATGGATGGTTTCCTTGCCTTAATCAGCTACCTTCAACTGTACATGTACTGAGGCTTTCTTGCGTTTTAAGAGCACCCTTTGAGTAGGCCTATCAATGGTATCATTAGGCCTATTTTTAGACCTATTACACAAGGTCATACAGACATGCTAATCTGAAGCGCAGAACGTACTTATGAAATGTAAAGTAACATAATGTAAATCATCGAAAATTTCTCAGCGCCCACAAAAGCTACGTCAGGTAGACCAGCGTATTCACCGGCGCTGCATAAAATCAAGTCTCTAATAGCCAGGCCGCTTTGTCCGTTTCAATGCCAGGTCAGAATCCTGGGAGGTCAAACCGTAGAGTAATCAGTACGAACGAACTCCTGGACAATCAACCGTCTATAGCGAACCGCAACTTTATCTCATTTGAAATTCGTGACTTAATTGACAATAATTATTAATATCCACTAAGAGTGGAGAGGCTCCTTGTTTATATTGTGCAGGTTACAGCTCGAAAACTACACAACTATGACCTATCGTTGTGCAGTTGTAGGTGTAATTGTAATCGTAAATTTCTATAGTGCCACTTCACACCTGACAACACGAAACCACCATCGAACATTCTCTTCAAAAGTTTGCGAGAAAATTTCAAAATGAGGCCAAGGTGTTCATGTAGCATGTTGTTAGACAACGATTTCCAGAGGGATGGGCCTGCCATAGGAAAACCTCTATTCTGGACAGCGGAAGTTTGCGTCGATGGAACCCTGTAGTCACCGCAAGGAATAGAGCGAAGAAACTGCGACCACGAATGGAAGACGCAGATGGTGCATATCTACTTAAGATAGGTTATGGAAATATTGACCTAAACATATCTGTAGGCTCTAATTATCTTCACTAAGACTTGATTAGTTAACTTTCGTTAATTACTCCAGTGAAATATGGACACACCAGAAGTTAGATCATTCCAATTAAGTCTAATAAAGTCTTGTGCAACGTGTTCATCTTTGGTGGTCATTTTCATTTATACATGTAGACCTATATGTCAATCAGGCATACACTTTTAAACAGTTCTGTTTGCTGCAGTCATTAAGCTGATAAAACCATTCATCTAATAGGTCTAATGTCCTTGACGTTTATAGCGAATAGTAGTGTGTTCTCTTCTGCAGCCAATCGACCGCCAGTTTGTCCAGAAATGTGCATGCCTCCCTGCGTCTGGAATAATGAACTACCTAATACATGTCCGACATGTGCCTGTCCTCCAACTTGCGAGGTATGACACAGTCCTTTGTATATAGTTGCCTGAAAGCTACCTTAAAAGGAACATGCTGCATTGCTCATGATAATTCTGTAATTAGAGTATGAATACTTCAAGAAAACTTGAGAATCGTTGGACTGTGTTTATGATGCTTCAGCTTTAGCTTTAGTAAGAGATTTTAAACTTTAAGCGACGAGCGTATGCTAAAGGTGACTGAGAAACCAAAGCGTCTCGTCGGTTAAGTGTTAATTAACCCATGAACAGATGTGACAATTAACGAAACATAAAAGGAAATAGCTTAACTTATGTGGCATCGCTTTAACACTGTCGAAACGTTTAAGTTGACTTTGTGATAAGACGAACGATTTGTGCATTGTAGACCAAGATATGTTCCGCTGGATACGAATGCCAGTTGGTCGATGTCATCTGTATTGACGCTCCGTGTTTTCCACAACCGGAGTGCATTCAGATACAAAGTAATTAATCAAAACTCAAATTTTGGACCAATGCCAAATGAATTCTATAAAAGGGTAATCATTCAATCGCCATTTTGAGGCACAGGCTCTGCTCCAGGTCTTCCTTTAAATGAGGTTCTACTAAAATGCCTGCAGAGTTTAGTAGGAAACATGTCATGTTTGTCCTAGCCAATACAAATTGTGTCAGCGATTTTGGGCCACAGTAACATTAACATTAAAGAAAGTGTTTGTCCTACTTTGCAGTCAGTCATTTCATTGAAATAGAATTCTCAGTGATCTATCATGTCATAATTTATATCCAAATCGGCATTATTTATATAAGAAACTGTAATGATATACTACATGTAAGCTAACTGATGACTTGTTTCACCTTCTACGTGTATGAGTAATGCGTGTTCTCTAACTCTAAGCTGCGTAACAACACAACGGGCTCCGTCGCTCAATTATTCATCCGCTTGTGAAGATCTTCACAAATTGGAATTGCTCTTGCACTGAAAATCAACTCTTTGCATACTGATTCCAACTGGAATTACGGAATTCCAGCAATTCGAATTATAGAATTAAAAGGCTAGCTCCTGTGCCCACGGAGTTTTTCTCAAATGTTAGCAAGACAGATTTCGGTGACATTTTCTTTTTTCATTTTGTAATTGCCGATAAGAACTGTCTCCGCTATAACAGGACATGAAGAATAATATTTTGCTTTGAAATACATGATTACATGTACGTTGTTTTAGCTTGCAGCTTTGACGTTCGCTGTCGCTCTGGTTGCCGAAGACGTCTACATTTAAATGGATGTCCATATTGTGACTGTAGTCCTACTCCGACCTGTGCGGTACGTAACAGTTGCTGATGATACCAAAGGTAGGCCTATTATAGACGAATCATAATCGAGTAAATCGACTCCATCATGCCCACACTGACTGGCATTCGGATGTACAAATGAAGACAGTGGCATATGCGGACAGTAGTATGTAAGTACGGAAAGTGATCCAATGAAGGAGAGTCGCGGAAGTAGTCAAACAAACGGACGGAAAACATACAGTTTTGAACATGGACGGCCAGACGCATGCACAGATAAGTACATAAAGATATAAGCATACTCCAAACCTACCTGCGATTAGGACAGACATGCAGACAAACAGGCACGAACATAATCATGAAAAAACATGACTGGACGCAAGGGTGAAAAGGCAGACACAGAGGATATGACGCAGTATTCTGCGCGGACATGCAAAAGAACGAACATACACCCGTCTCTGTCTCTGTTTCTCTCTGTCTGTCTCTTTCTGCTTGTCCTTCGGTGTGACTATTTTCTATGTCAAAGGAACTGTATTGTGTTTTAGACGATGCGTTGCCGGGATGGTTACGTTTGCGAGATGCAAATGAGCTGGTGTCATATTTTTATATGGCCCTGTCACCCTCGCCCGGTCTGCGTTCCAGTGGGTTAGCTCTCAATTATTATTCGTTCAATAATTACTAGTGCTGTCAAACGTTAATACAAAAATCTTCTTTATAAACTTACTCATTCACTAATTCTATGAGTTAGTTCTGTGAAAGTTGTATGCGACTAATACCATGACATTCGTGTATATAGGCCAAGACAGTGTTGTCAAATTAGAGCTGTCATTCGTTTTCAATGTGACCACTCTTTGGGATTTTTCCCAAGATCTTGGGATTTTGAAGGTCCGGCTTGGGATCTGAGGATTTTGCATAGCAATCTTGGGATTTTTTTAAGGTCTACAGACTAGTTTTACTGTACATTCCAACAGTGGAAGTATCAGATTAGAAAACTTTCTCAGTAGATCTATTTGAAAGACGTTTATTATTATTCGTGTATATAGTGCTATCAAATAAGCGCTGTCATTCGTGTCGATTGCGCTCGCATACAGTGGAACAACACAAGCCCGCTACGGTCCCAGTGCAATTGCCCTGTCAGCTTTTCCATGTGCATTAGATAGGACCTACATATTAAGCTCTAAGTGGTCAGGTATGAAAATCTGGTCTCCGTGTTTCTGAAACGACAATTCTACATGGACTCAAAAAAATAGATGAGCAAATCCTCTTTAAAAGAGTAGCAACTGGAAATCTGAGAGAACTGTATTTTATCACTCAGTCTGAAGCTGTGTCATAAGAGATACATACCCTCGTAGATTAGACATTAGAAAATTCTTTCTTAGTCGGAGAATTGTGGAACACTGGAACCGGCTTCCACCCCGATTATTGTATCTGCAACAATCTTGAACATTTGCAAACAGAAACTTGACAGTTGGATAGAAAGACACTAAAAGCTCGTGGAGCATATCTAACCTATTAACTGTCACTGTAAATATTGTCAAAGGTCAGAAAGAGCTACTCCGTTGTCCTGTATGTTTGTGTAGCAAATGTGTGTCGGGGAACGCCAAACCCCCGTCGCTGTCGTTTCTACTTCATAATCCGTTGGTCCTACAATTCGGTTACTCGCCGCTGCCAGAGATTCCGCTACTACGGCTGCACTCCGAGTTACAACACATTCCGTACTCTGAATGCATGCGAATACAGATGCAAGAAGCAACTCATTTGCCCTGCTGTCGTTTGTGAGGGCAATTGTTACATGGTCACGGGGAAGAACCAATGTCCCAAATGCCTCTGCCGCAATCCATGCGAGGTATACGAACCCATATGATCTTCTTGTTTCCATGTTTTTTCTTTTTCCACTTGTGTTCTTGTCGCTCATGCTTTGTTCTTGATAATATTATCTTCGGTTACCTGTGTTCTTCAAGCCCGATGATGATATATCTTTAGAATCCATGATTGTATGGTGTGTGCATGTGTTTACATGCTATTATTTTGAGAAGATAAAATGCAAGTCAATATAACTAAACATAGGAAAAACGCGAACACATTTGCAGTATAATTATCACATGCATATCAGATTTTAATTTCTAGCGGCGTTTGAATCATTAGGCTCGCTTCAAATTCGCATTTGTGTGGGAACACGCTGAAAAGTTCCACAGAGAGGGTCCATATAGGAGCCATCTAAATATCCTGACAGTGTGGGTATCTGGGTATCTGGGTATCTGGGTATCTGGGACCCGGTGGCGCGTTGGATAACATCTGGCGAAGAGAGCGAGAGGTACCGAGTTCGAGCCCCGTAGGGCGGATATGCTTTGTAGGCTGCTATTAGCGCCGTTGTATTGCAGACTGTCTGTTCTGTTAGTAGTTAACTAGTTAAGATTGTTCAATTGCATAACATGTAAATGTACAGCGCAGTGCGTTTGTCAGGCGCTTCAATAAAGAAAAGATTATTATTATTATTATTATTATTATTATTATTATTATTATAACTAACATCATCTTACTCAGTTAGTAACAACTGGCCATTAAATTACTACACAGAAGCCCTGCCTATAACCTAGCCTATAACCTAGCCTAAATAAATGGCGTCAGTCATTAACGGCTTTAGTCATTCACTGAATCGTAGACTGATTGAGTTCTTTGCTGAAACTGATGCTGCACTGATTTCAGGGATTCAGTTGCCGCACGGGTTACGAGTGCAGGTTGCAAGAAGTGACGAGTGACAAAGAACCGGAAGCAATCTGCTATTCAAGTATGGCCACACAACTCCAACATATTAGACTGTTCTAAGATTCGAAGCGTTAACAGTACTGTTGTATTTATTGTTGACTTAGACTGTAGTTTGTTGGAACACGGTGGTCTGTTCAGATATCGTACTTAATCCTTAACATATCGGTTGTGGGTTCCAGTCTGCTGAGGAAAGTAGGCAAGTAAGTATATCCTGTTTAACCGCATTTTGGTGTACATTATTAAGTATTATAATCACGAGTAAATCATCCAAATAATAAATGTTTTACGTGTCAGATTGTCTGCAACAGGTAGAATTCTGTAATGTTTACGTTGACGCAGTGCGTCATCTACAGTTTTAATTAATGCAGTAGGTCTTTAGAACATAGCCTGGATCTGCACGAACAGCCCCGAAGAGGCGGGTGTCAGCACTCTGGCATTTATAATTGTTCGAAACTTTGTTGTTTTGGTCAGGTATCGAAACCGGACTAGTCGCCACACCACCGCCTCTCGACCCTTCTGAGAAATCTGGCGACGAGCTGGGTAAGTCGTTTGCACACAAGAGCCCCTGCAACCAAGCAGTAAAATTTGGTAACGGCACAAGCTGGAGAATAAACAGCAACGTTCTGTGATGTAATGTAATGTAATGTAACAAGACTTTTATATAGCGCCACTTACGAGTCTCACAGATGTATTGGCCCTGCGCGAAGGACTCTTTTTGTAACGAGTTCAAGGGATTGAAACAGGAAAATGAAGTCCTGCCAAAGTACCATTGCGAAATCTTTACTTTATAGGTTGTAATATGGCATGATATAGGCCTAAGCTAAACAGTTTTAATCATGGTAGATTATATAATCTTATCTACTTTCAAACTATTTAGGCTACTCATGACGAGACGGCTCGTAAGAGAATGAGTTTAGGGACGTCTTGTGATAGCATAGGTTTTTGATGTCTTCGTTTTGGTGTTGATTCTGTGGTGGATGTCTTTGCACTCTTTCTTTAAGTTTCAGTAAAAGGAGTGTGGCCAGAATCTTTCGAGTTGTCATCAGTTTCTCACCCCCTTCCCGACGGGTTAGGTTCGATGTGTTAATAGTAGGTGGCTTTATGTTAATTTGTTTGCTGCTTTGGTCGTCGTTATTCGTAACATATCTGCCTATTGAACCTACGAAACAAATTAGCCTCGCTTTTTTGAAGAGTAACTCACCATCACGCAGGGCTGCTAAAAGCTTTATTTTTTATTTTTATTTTTATTTTTATTTTTTTAACAAAAAACCCCAAAACAGCCAAATTTGGTTTTCTGTTTTTTTAAATACAAATTTAGAAATTATAAATGCCAACTATGATGTCTCTTCAACTCTCTTGGCAATTGTTGTATGGTCTTTGTAAATTTCATTACATGACATTCTACGGTTCTACTGTTCTAGTTAGGCCTAATAATTATTTCTTAATGCATGTGATTAATTTGAACGGTATTGTGCCATTTTTTATGAGTTTTATTATCCGAAAAAGGAAAATCTTATAAACAAAAAACAAAAAAAACAAAAAAATTAAATTATTATTTTTTTGCACCCTACCATCACGGGATGAATTTCACTCCTTTCCCTTGATGTCATGCATGCAATGCTCGGCTGGTGTAGGCTGATTGTTTATAAGGTCGGTAAACTGTTTGTTGGTGACGACTAAATTTTTGCTTAATTCAGATGTTCAGTGTTACGAACTAAGTTTAGTTTTGTCTTTTTCTTAGTAAGTCATCAGACATTAGCGTCGGTCGAAACCAAAGTCAAAACCAAACTCCATTCTATTCCTTTTATGATTTCTGGACGTGCATAGCCTATGATATTTTGGAGCTACATGAATAAAACTGTTTCAATGTCTTTCAGCGCCCTGCCCAGAGCTGCAGCCCCCGTGTAAACTTCAATGCGAGTCCGGTGGACTAAAGACCGATGAATATGGATGTCCACTCTGCGAATGCCTGATCGAATAGAAAACGGAATTCAATGTTACATGAATATTATTATAAAGGCATAAAAACAACGCCCACATTCAACACTGTAGATCTTGCTTAAATTATAGCTAAGCGTAGGGAACCAGCTTATTCACGAGGTTTATCTATTCATATGTCACGTAAACGTAAAATTAAAATCGATACTAGTCCATCCAATCCTTCGCTTTCATTGCTTTTTCGTCCTCAACGCAACCCGTCTTAGTATCTTCTCCTCTCTATGGTCTCTGCAACCAGACTCGGATGGGTCTTCACTAGTCTTGGCATTTCTGGACAACCCATCTGGCACGAAGTCGCGCTCCTGAATAAGCTGGTGCCCTGCGCTTGACTTTAGACTAGTGCTTTATAAATTTGGAATTACGAGCTGCATACTCACTGCATAATCCAACGCGAGTTCTCTTAAGGAGAGCCCTCACTTCAACCTCATAATTTATAGCCTATTAACATAGCAGTTGCTACGGTAACTACGGTTCTAGCCAATTACATTACCTTCACATTTTGTTTTGTTTTGTTAGCTTAATTAACTTCAAATTCAATTATATTCAATGCTACACTTATAAAATCAATTATATAGATGCACTTTCGTTGAACTTACTGTAGTTCATTTTGCTTAGATATATAACGTTGAACTGAATCTTATTAAAATCCTTAGCAACTTCGTCTAGACTACTTCTTGCTACTGCCAAGTGTGATTAAACTTTGATATATTCAAATTAATTAGCAATTTAGCACTTCCATTATCTTCGTAAGCGGAGGCATCAGAAATAACATAATTTGTGGTTGCTACCTCATAATGTATAGACTCATAATGTATAGACTCATAATGTATAGACTCTGTTACGCCTCTAATAGGCGCCTTGAACCAGTCTGGCCTAGATCTGTGTACAATGCTACGGTTCCTGTGTACAGGCGCCAGCATACATTGCCCATTTGGCAAAAGGTGCTATTATGTGATGTCCATAGGTCCCATAATTATGGACTACCTGTATTAGACCCACGGCGCTCCTCTTATGAATGCCATTTGGTCCGCTAAATCGACAATGAAAGATGACAGAGCTGGTCGAGCCTACATTTGTTTAAAAGTAGCCTATTCTTTAAGATATGAAAAAATCATAGGGTTGAGATTTAGAATGAGGAAGGTCGGTCAGCTGATAGGCGTAGAGCGGTTTTTTTAAACTTGCAGTTCAACAAGTACAGTAGAAACAATACTGTATTGTTTTCATATGTTTTGGATATATTATAATCTTAATTTAGGCCAATGGGCTACTTTGCTTACATGTTTTACAACTGGAAAAGTAAAATGAAAGGTTATACTGATAGGATACATTGACTACTACAATCATTTTTGCGCTAGTCACAATTGGCTCGTAAACACATTGTGGTTAACTATGGCATATTTATTTGATGCGGCTCCCTAGTAGTAGGCTACTTTACACATTTATGTATATATTAGGGTTACGATTGTTTAAACAAATGTGGTATGCAATAGATAAAACCTCAGCAAAGCCAACCTTTGCAAATTCCATAATCACACCAGGGTGACCGGCGAGATGAGTCCTATGAGACTTCACCGGTAGCCCACCACTCGGTTTGTAAAGTTTGTGTACTGACATTTTGTTTTACTTTGTGGTGAATAAACTAGTTACTTACTTACACCAGAATGAACCACTGTTACATTCGATGCATCTTTGTCCGAGTTTAAATTAAACGCTATTTTCGTCTGAAAGTTTAATTTACGTTTAATTGGACGATTCTCACATTTTCGAACAGCTTTTCGTAGATCTCTGTAGACTATTGCTCAATGGACAAACGCTTTCAACAATATATGTATGTGATTCTCATCTAACTCAGAGCGGAATGTGTAAGGTACCGAAGCCATGAATGCAAAGTGAATACGAAAGAAACGACGAATCGTGTTCGGCCATGCGCTGCTTAGGTCTATGTTGAATGTTCGCTTGTTGTAGTACCTGAAGCTGATTTAATGGCACTTTTGGCACTTTAACTGATAGCCTACCCCGACATGGCAAGGTCCTAGTTCTGGGACCTTGTATCCAGGGCCGTAGCTAGCTATAATTGCGCCCTGTGCCAAGCGTAAATCTAGCGCCCCACCCCTCAAAGATCAACTTAACCAATAACGACTAATTTTTTTCATCTCGAATATAATAAAAGGTTTTGTCTTTTAAAGAAAATAGAATCGAAGTTTCTGTGCTTCTACTAACATTTCATTTTAGTCATTTCAGATTTATTTCGCTGTTGAAAGGACTTTGAGGACAGGGGGGGTTCGGCCAAGTTCCATACGGTGACTTGTATAGCGCCACAAACCGCTGTTTTTCAACTCTTCAGATACTAGGCCAAGCTTAGAGCCTACGACCGGCTGGTGGCGACAGAAAAGTGTCCGCTTTCATTGGTTTCCTCGTCCCAACACCAGTGCTTTCATTATCGGTCTGGGGGTAACGGGGTTCACTCCTGTCTTAGCACTTACTATAGGCCTATATCCTTAGCACTGCTGCCTGTTCTACTTGCTGCTGAATAACTTTCTGGGTTGAATCATCTAGCTCTGCATTAGCTGGCACTGACAACTCAACATCCGCCACTTCGCTAGTTCTGATTATAGAAATAATATAATTAATAGAAATTCACGGGAGATACCGAATAGCGGTTTCCACGTCCAATTACGTGAAAATTATATTTATCATTCCGTTTGATTAAGTTAGCTGTCTTTTCCAAAATTACAGTTTCATCGGGATCGAATTGGCTAACTTCCATTCAAAGCAATGCACTTTTCAGTAAACAGGGACGATACATTCAAAACCATCTAGGAGTCCCTTCTCAGTGCCTCGCCTCGTTTTATAGGCTAATCTACGCGCCTAAAGAACCGCGTTCTTTCGTTCGCTCACTAATCACAGCGCAGTATCGCTAGAGCCTTTTCCCCGCGTAAATTTCCACTAATCAAGGCAGTTCGTTCTATTTGGCTTCTGCGCCCATTTCAGTCAATGCCAGATTTCTTAAATTATTATTATTTAATTTTATTACATTTATTTCATTTATGATGGATATTTCATATTTCAAGATCAAGTAATTAGTAATTAAATCGTTCCGCCTCAAAAGTTGCGCCCCCTTTTGAGTTGCGCCCTGTGCCGTGGCACTGCTGGCACATGCCTCGCTACGGTCCTGCTTGTATCTTTCTGAATCTATAACATGCAGGATTCGAAGGAAAAGAAACACAGGCAGACCAAGACTACGCTCGATAGATAATAATTATAAATAAAAACATAGCATAACTTGGACTAACAGTAAGGGGATCAATGGACTTGACAAATGGCCGATGGCAATGGAGATCATTTAATAATAATAATAATAATCTTTTCTTTATTAAGCACCTGACAAACGCACTGCGCTGTACATTTACATGTTATGCAATTTAAATCTTAACTACTAACAGAACAGACAGCCTGCAATACAACGGCGCTAATAGCAGCCTACAAAGCATATCCGCCCTACGGGTCTCGAACTCGGTACCTCTCGCTCTCTACGCCAGATGTTATCCAATGCGCTATTCGTACCCATCGCCGCCAAATGGTTTGCGTCAGGAACTGATTATGACGATGCTATGCTGACATTTCTCATCTCGCAGACGGTTTGATATGAGCAATCCATGCTAGTAAGCTCAAATGTCGCCCACAAAGAATCGACTTTCGTGACTATCGATGAGACAGCTTCAGACCTCAAGCCTACAGATGAGTTTCCTAGCGTCTGTATGCAGTCTAATCTACGATTGCATTTTACTAGGCCAAAAGACAGCACATGTTGCTCAACGCAAACAAGGCTGACTACGTCACGCATAGTTATTTCCGCTACCTTGTCTGACAATGGCTAAAAATAAAATGCGAATATACTCATCAGTATTGGCTACATTTCGATTTTCGAATTGAGCAAAACGAAGACCAATAACAAAGAAATGACACGCATGATCAAGCATAGAGAATACTGCGCAAAACAAGTCTTTTAAGATGCAGGAAAAAGAATCGAATAAACCTAACGACCAACGAGTGGGTTGTTAATTTTTAAATGCAGGCCTAGGATTTCACGCATGGATATATACATACACTGATGATATATATATACTGATACCTCTCACATAGTCTTATATGTACATATATATATATATATATACTTTTTATCTTTACACACACACACATAGGCTTCTTGTCTGCCATCTGGCTTACATTCAAGTAAATCAAGGTGTTGACGCCGTCAGTGTTTCTACAGACTGCAATTCGTGACAATCGAGCAGCAATTGAAGCACGCACCATTTCGGTCTCAGTATTCAATTCGAACATTATATTCTAGAGCTCAGCCAAAGATTCGACACTTCTTCTTTCGTTGAGCTGTAAGTATACTGTGCAACGCTTGTAGTATGTTTGGAAATGTTGCCAAATCGTAGGAAGTTCTTTGGCATTGGTAATAAGTTCCTACGACACTATAGGTCTTTTGGCGAATAACGTCTCTCACAGTCTCAGTCTAATTACAGCGATGCTAGATGTTTTCAGCATTTAGCATTGACTTTTGTGTGAAGTGTTGTTCGCTCTCGAATTCTAGCTAGTAACCTCTCTTCCACCTTTGCTTTTCTTAAAACCGTTTTCTTCGCTTTGGCCTTGCGCACTGAGAGCGCCTCTGAATGGTTCACCCTATGAGAGACGCTTTATAAATGTTTGAATACAATACAATACAATTACATGAGTCTCAAGTGGCGTAAGTCGAGTGTCTTAGCTGCCGTGACATCACGTGGTCGCACATCAATTTGTAAGGCTTCTTTTCATCAAGTTTGCACCTCTGACTTTCGATAGCGCCATCGATTGGTTGATTGAGAAGACTGATTTGTTGCTGAATTATCACTGTTAGTTTGGTCATTGTTTAGTTGTTTGCCTAAATTTTTTCATATGTATTTGGTAGCTAGTTGATTAGGCCTATGTTTATCGGCTACTCTAGGTACCGATGATCGACCTACCGAACGACCAATTTTTGCTTTTTAGTGAAATCTTAGGAGACAAAAAGAATCAGACGAGATGCTATCGGCTGCCATAGCAGTGGTGGCTGTACTGATGGTACTTCGAACAGTGGCGCAAACAGGTCAGTCGGCAGACGAAAAGACATGTAGATTACAGGAGAGTGATGACTGAACGCGGCTGATAAGTTTGTCTAGTTACCATACTTTTCATGTGTGCATGTGCAAGCCGTTTATTATTAGCACAGCGTAAAGCAGGCACATGAATTTTCAATGTTTATGAAAGTTATTAAGTCATTAAGACATTGAGTCATTAAGACAGACCGAACTTCTGGGGTCTTAGTAACGGAAGTCACCAGCTAGGCTACTTGCCGAAACTTCTGGCATAGAGTGACTAAGTTCAAGAAGTGAGTAAGAAGCTTTAAGATCTGTGAATTTTTTTTGACATTGCGCTGATCAACGGAATGAAAAAAACATTTTGAATCTCTTGCTTAGCCATTCGAGTGGTGGTCTCCTTTGGTGCTGATACCCCAGAGTTAAGTAGTTTCCGAAACGTAGTTCTACGATATTTAAACACGTGTGTTTACAGTGTTTACCTGTGATATATTATATTTCAGGATCAAATTACCCAACTGTTTTTTTACTTCCCACAACTTCTACGGCTGGTGAGTTTTATCTATTTTACTCTAGTTTGTATGTAGACATGTTGAAATACGATTTTTCGCGAGAAATGCAGTTTGAACTCCTCAGTTTGTCCCTTCCACAGTTTCACAACGCCTGAAACTTGTATTATTTAACAATGATTTCGCTGGTTGGGATGGGGAGCAGCTCTGGTAAGTTTGTTCTTGAAGTGTCGCTTTTAAAAAAGGCATTATTATTAAAATTCTATATATATAATATATAAATTACTTAGGACCTTCCTTTTTGACCGGGCTTGGGTCGGGAGCGCTTCTGAGTAGTAATCTTGAAGGGGCGCTATATAAATTTCCTATATATATATATATTACACGGAGAGCTGCATTTTTGTAACTATTGCTAATTTGCTATGTAGTCGCGCCTCATGTCAACAAGACTTCTAAATAAACGAATATTTGATAATTTAATGGTGAATGTGTCATGCAAGACGTGGAATGTCCAGAGGTTACGACTCCTTGTCTTCCTCAGCGGGTCTGCGTTCCACCATACGGTAGGTTGGCTGACCAGAGTCAACCCTTAATAGGGCAGTTATTTAAAAGTTCTATGTGTGCATATTTTGGTTGCAATTAAGCTATACTATCTAAAACACTGTTTATTAAATTTAACTTTGCTGATCTTGGGCGTGTACCGAGTGCTTTAGCTAATTAATAATATAGTATCAAAAAGCATACATATTAAAAGATTTTGTTCCGAAATTACATCCGTTACTCAAGGAAGATTATTCGAGTTATTCTTATTTGTTTGTTAAACCAGAGTAAATCAAAGTTGTAAACAGATCAAAACAATTTAGGTGGCGACCTTGGACAATTTGACAAGCCCGTCCCGAAGGCTGCACCAGTCACTTCTCTTGTGTGCGCCACAGATAATAATAATAATAATAATAATAATAATAATAATAATAATAATAATAATAATAATAATAATAATAATAATAATAATAATAATAATAATAATAATAATAATAATAATAATAATAATAATAATAATAATAATAATAATAATAATAATAATAATAATAATAATAATAATAATAATAATAATAATAATAATAATAATAATAATATCCTTCAGTTAATGCATTTGCCGTTTAACTCTGCGACCGGGGTTCGACTCTGCAGGTGAGCTATCAGAAATTGAGAATTCTTTGTTAAATTTATGTCTTCCTAAAGCGAAGGCTTTATAATTGTAATTGTAAATTAAATTTCCGTTATTCTTGCTGAAGGATGCGTGAAATTTATTTGCTTTCCGCACTTATCTTACCTTTTCCTTCTGTAGAGACGACCACTTGTCCACCCGTCGCCTGCGATTATTCACAGTGTTACATGGACTACGGTTCAGATGGATGTGCGATCTGTGTCTGCTATACGACCACAAGGCCGACTACCCAGACTACCACTTTTTGTCCAGTCATCGCGTGCGATTTTTCACACTGTACCATTGACTGGGGTCCAGATGGATGTGCGTATTGTGTCTGCAATCCGACCACAGAGACGACCCCAGAGACGACCACAGAGACGACCAGTACAGAGAGGACTACCACTTCTTGTCCAGTCATCGCTTGCGATTTTTCACACTGTACCATTGACTGGGGTCCAGACGGATGTGCGTATTGTGTCTGCAATCCGACCTGTGAGGTTAGAATCACTGCCAACACAACAATAAATGTAGTAAAAATTATCTTTCCCATAATCGTGATCCTCGTATTTTGTATCACAATGATCGCTCATATAATTTATTCGCTTAGCCTAGGCCTACTCTTGAACTACCAAAACGCTTAATCACTCTTAGAGACTTTGAGCACAAAAGAATTTTCGTTACACAGCAACTTAAAGATTTGGATCGCTCAGAATTTGAGACTGATCAACACATTTGTTGAGTTGGCTGACTATGCAACTGGTCGTTGTAATTCGTCGCTTAAATTCGCTTAATTATGTGGCCTACATTCTTGACATACAGAGAATTAGGCTTTAAGTCCCCAAGTTTTTAAAAGCTTCTTCGACGAACACACTTGGCTCGATGCTTATTAGCCTACTTTAACTCAATTCCTGTCAGTATGAAAAAAGAGAAAAGCACTGAAACTCGGAAGAGTCCATAACTGATACTTCGAAATCTGAATATAACGCTTTTGCTCAAGTCTTTGCATTAGCGTCCTGGTAAGAAAACTAAACTACGTAATTAATGAGAAGTAGGCCTATACACAGGAATACAACACAAATATAAAAATTAGCTTTTAGCTGTGAGTTTATTGATTATTGAATCAAGTGCACAGAGTGAACAAAAGCGATACAAACCAATCAAGAATTGAATAGCAAATATAGCTATCTGGTCATGGAAATAGTCTGAGAAAGTTATTTGTGTTTTCTAGGGCTGGACATGTGGTCCGGATGAAACATGTGTCATGAACTACGAACTTCAGCCGACCTGCGTTTCAATATATGGTAAAGCCTACTCCCAGACATATCCATTAGGCCTAATTTAAAGAAATTATTACGATAAACAATCCACGAAAAATATTTTTGCAAAGTTAATCACTTAAGTACAAAATTGACTTGGAGATGAGAATCCGTTAGTATATAGATGCACATAGTGGGTCTCACACCGTTCTTTAATCGGAGGAAGAAAGAATCAATTTTTGTAGCATAACATACCGAATTCATAATATACTCGAATCTCAATAAATATAATAATAAATAACAATTTTCTGCAGCATTAAATGTGGTGATCTGAGTAATATGTTTAAAGATATATTGAATATATATATATATTATAAGCTTGTCTTTACATTCGTATCCTGTCACGAAGCAGTGTAATTATGTACTGGCGTATGTTGGGAAGTAGACGGAATATCCTGCGATGCCCTGGTCTCGTGTCCAGAACCTCGAGTTTCGTCCATTTCCGGCTCAATGGTCTATGGAAATGACACGAGCGCCTCTCTTAAGTCCCACGATGGGACACATAATTTTTCCTTTACTTACTCTGAAGCAATGACACACAGTAGGTAGATATATTCGGCGCCTTGGGCGAGTGATAGTAGGCCTAATTGCTCGCTCCACCCTTAGTGTAATTGTTGAATTGTTAGGAAAACAGCAATTTTGTTAATCTTCATTTGTTAAAGATGAATTACTGACTTGTTATTTTTTCGTACCCAACACTTAAAACAAAACATTCTTTTGATCAATAAACCATACAAAACATCTGTCATCGTATGATCACAAGTCTGTAGTTACTTGTAGTAGAGCATATAGCATGTAGGCTAGTAGAGCATAATAGACTTGCAGTGGAACATAATAAGTTAAAGAGACGACTAGAACGCTCCACGATATTTGCGCTGACAAACAGAAATAGGAAAGCATTACATCTGATCTTTCTTTGCATTTCGTTTGGTCTGTCTTTGTTCGTGATACATGACAGTTAAGTTGATTCCAGATTCTAGTTCCTCGATGAGTAGATATGTTTGTTTACGCTACGTGTAATATATATTTCAGAAACGACCACGACTTCTCCAACTCCAACTAGCACAAGTCCGTGTCCAACACCTGTGTGCGCGATAATGATAGGATGCCTTCCAGTTACCGGATCAGATGGATGTCCCTCGTGTGAATGTCAGCAGGATTCCTGTTATGATGTAAATTACTTATTCATTACAGTACACAGTAGGCTTCTATCCCGTACTGACAATTTACACTAGCACGCTGCACGTATGTAGATATTCAGGCTAGACATTGTGATTGATTGGTCATCATGAATCTCTTTGAAATTAACGATATCTTCAAAGAGAAACTGGGCATTCGAGAGAACCTTCAACGCCAGAAAATTGTACGCAATGATGTTAAATGCGTTGCGTTTCAACACGCATGCAGGCTTACAAAAGAATCGTCGAATAGCCCGTTCAGTGTCAAGGTTAGGGCTAGTGCCGTCATTACAAAGCATGACAAACATAATTATAACACTAAGCGACCAGCACGACGCAAATAATACTTCATGTCAAGCGTAGTTGTAAAAACCGTTTTTTTGTTTTTTTATTTTTTCCAAAAAACATCGTTTTTCGTTTTTATTTCTGGTCACCGTCCTCGATACGAGGTTGGTCGCATTGTAGACGATTCTTCCCATCCTCTCCTATTCTCAGTTTCTCGCAGCAAACTCTCCGTTGATAATTCCAACCATTCGCCCACATTGTCCATCCATCTCTTCCTTGGTTTCCCTCTTGCTCTTGCTCCCGGTACCGTTCCTTGCATAATTTCTTTCTCTAGACATTCACCTTGTTTCCTCATTATCTGTCCAAAGTAAGACATCTTTCTTCTTTTGATTGATTCCAGTAAATGCCTTTCCACTGCCGCCGTCTCTAACACCCATTCATTTGTTTTTTCTATCCATGATATACCCAGTATTTTTCGTATGCATTTTGACTGGTTACTGATGACTAAATCAAGTGCACGACGTTGACTGTGAACGAACGTGATACAATCTAAACAAGGATTGTATGGCAAATATGGCAATCTCGATAGGGACACAGTCTGAGAAAGTTCTTTGTGTTTCACAGGACCCGTCAAAATGTGGTCCGGATGAAACATGTAGCGTGAATGGCGACAAACCTTATCCGACCTGCGTTTCAATATATGGTAAAACCTACTTACAGACGCATCTATTAATCAAGTTATTTAATTAACAAGACATTATTATTATTAACAATCCACGAGAAACTAACGAAGTTAATTAATTACTTACAAAGTTAACCTACAGATGAGAGTCCGTCAGTTATACAGTTATATTGCTGGTCTCACAACGTTATTTTATCGGAAGAAAGAATCTATTTTTGTAGCATTTATAATATACCCGAAATGTAAAAAGAATAATAAACAACAATTTTCTTCAGCATTAAATGTGATGGGCTGAGTAAATATGAGAGTGGAGGTGAATACCCCTAGATGTGAAAGCCCCTATAGGTGAAAGCCCTCTGAGGTGAATCGTCCTGAGGTGATACGTCCGGAGGTGAAACGTCCGGAGGTGAAAGCCTCTGATACCCGTTATTCTTGCTGAAAGATGCGTGAAATTTATTTGCCTTGTCGCACTTATCTTACCTTTCCTTTTGTAGAGACAACCACAGAGACGACCACAGAGACGACCACTTGGACGACTACCAATCCTTGTAGGAGAACCAGCCATGTGCGACCCATCACGCTGTGAATTGCAGTACGATTCAGATAGATGTGGGACTTGTGTCTGTTATACGACCTGTGAGGTTAGAAACACTGCTAAAGCAACATTATCGTCGTCCTTGCATTTTGTGTCACAACGATCTCTCATGTATTTATTTGCGTACGAAGATGCTTAATAGCTCTAAAAGACTTTGAAGACAACAGAATAATATTGTCACTACAGGACACTGCACAGCAACTGAAAAATTTGAATGGTTCAAAATTGGAGACTGGTCACCTCACTTGTTTAGTTCGCTGATTATGTAAATGCTTATTGTAATTCATTATAATTATATGTAGATTCTTGACATAGGCTACCCAAGGATTTTATTTAGGAGTTTGATGCTGCCCCGTTGACCAAGTCGCCCTTTGCTGGAACAGATATTTTAAAACTAATTATTTCCATTTTCTTTTTTTATCTGGCAATACCACTTTATGTAATTGGTTGCGCTGTGTCAACCTTAGTGATTCAATATTAAACGATTATACATATACAGAATTGTGTGTTATGTCCCAAGTCTTTAAGAGTTTCTTTGACAAATGGCGCGCCTCGATTCTTCTTTCTCTAACTCAATTCGTGTCAGTATCAAAAAGAGAAATACACTTAACCTCGAAAGAGTTTATAATACGTCAAAATGTCAATATATAACGCCTGTGCTTAATCTCTACATTGAAATACTGGTAAGTAAACTAATAATTTGTTTCAAAGCTGATTTTGTCGTTTAAAAAACATCCAACTCCGGACAACTACAACCCCTAACTTCGGTTGTCATTTTACTGGAGCTATAATTATTCTGTATTTATAGCCTACTAGCACTAAACCCGTTTTGTGAACAACTTTTATAATTTCTGGACCTTGATAAATAATGGAAATCTCTCCCTGTGTCTGTTTATTCTGCTCAGTCGCTTATGTTCATAGCCTAAGACTAAACTTTAAAACTTGTCCAATACAGGCTGATTCTATTGGTGAACCAGTTTTGACGTGATCACGGCATTGTTTCGTTTGCGCCAGCTGTAGATGCCTTGTGCATCAGCGACCGGCGCGATAGAATTCTTTATTTTATTGGTGAATAGTGCACAGATTTTTACACGCACAAATAAAAAACTTTAATTAAATTGCGAGTTTCTTGGTGATCGAATTAAGTGTACAACGTTGACTATGAACGAAAGTGATACAATCTAAACAAGGATTGCATAGCAAATAAGGCTATCCCGCTGGGGAAATGATCTGAGAACGTTCTTTATGTTTCATAGGGCTGGAGATGTGATTATGAGCATGAAAGATGTGTCCAGACAAGCTTCCATAGCGAGCCTCAATGCGTTTCAATATATGGTAAGGCCTACTCATAGACACATCTATTAATCAAGTTATTTAATGAATAAAAAATTATTATTATTAACAATCCACGAGTAACTTACGAAGTTAATAAATTACTTACAAAATTAGCTTGGAGATGAGGGCCCGTCAGTTATACAGATGACATATTGCTGGTGTCACATCGTTATTTTTTCGGAAGAAAGGATCTATTTTTTTAGCATTAATAATATGCCCGAATGCAGAAAGTATAATAATAAATAACAGTTTTCTTCAGCTATTAACTGTCGTGACCCGAGTAGGGCATGTAGATATATCAAATAATTATAACTTTTAATACTTGTAAGGTTTTCTTTGCATACGTATCCTTGCAGGAGGCAGTGCAATTTGGTTGAGGCATGAGTTGGGAAGTAGACGGAATATCCTGCGATGCGCTGGCACCGTGCCCAGTACCTCGAGATTCGTCTATTTCCGGTTCAGTGGCCTATTGAAAAGACATGAGCGCATCCCATATGTCCCACCAATGCACATAATCTTTTCTTTGCTTAATTTGAAATTATGGCATTGCTAGATATATTTGTCGCCTGGGGCGAGTGATAGTAATCGCGCGCTCCTGCCCCGAGTGTAAATTTTGAATTGTAAGTTAAACAGTGATTTTGTTAAACGTCATGTGTTAAACATGAATAATTAATTATTGCTGACGTTTAATATTAACTCAGCGACCGGGGTTCAAACCTGGGTGACCTATCAGATATTGAGAATTCTTTGTCAATTTATGTCCTCCTAAAGCGAAGGTTGTATAGTTGTAATTGTAAATTAAATTGCCGTTATTCTTATTGAAAGATGTGTGACACTGATTTGCCTTGTCGCATTTATCTTACCTTTCCTCCTTCTGTAGAGACAACCACAGAGACGACAACAGAGACGACCATTTGGACGACTACCAATCCTTGTAGAACCACCCAGTGCGACCCATCACGCTGTGAATTGAAGTACGATTCAGATGGATGTGGGTTTTGTGTCTGTTATACGACCTGTGAGGTTAGAAACACTGCTAAAGCAACAATAAACGAACTAGATGCATGTATGATCTTCCTCGTTATCGTCGTCCTCGCATTTTGTGTCACAACGATCTCTCATGTATTTATTTACGTACGAAGACGCTTAATAGCTCTCAAAGACTTTGAAGACAAGAGAATTGTCACTACAAGGCACTGCACAGCAAGTTAAAAATTTATATGGTTCAAAATTGGAGACTGGTCAACTCACTTGTTTAGTTCGCTCATTATCCAAATGCTTATTGTAATTCGTCATAATTATATGTAGATTCTTGACATAGGCTACACAGAATTGTGTGTTATGTCCCAAGTCTTTAAGAGTTTCTTTGACAAACACACTGGGATCGCGCCTCGATTCTTCTTTCTCTAATTCAATTCGTGTCAGTATCAAAAAGAGAAATAGGCCTAGGCCCTACACTTAAACTCGGAAGAGCTCATAATGCATAAGCGACCGGCGCGATAGAAGTTCTTATTTTATTGATGAATAGTGTACACATTTTTACACGCACAAATAAAAAGACTTGCATTAAATTGCAAGTTTCTTGATGATCGAATCAAGTGTACAACGTTGACTATGAACGAAAGTGATGCAATCTAAACAAGGATTTATATCAAATAAGGCTATCCCGCTGGGGAAATTGTCTGAGAACGCTCATTGTGTTTCGTAGGGCTGGGGATGTGATTGGGAGCATGAAACATGTGTCCAGCAAAGCCTCCATGATGAGCCTCGCTGTGTTTCAATATATGGTAAGGCCTACTCATAGACACATCTATTAATCAAGTTATTTAATGAATAAATAATAATTATTATTAACAATCCACGAATAACTTAACGAAGTTAATTAATTACTTACAAAATTAGCTTGAAGATGAGTTTTACAGTCAGTTATACAAATAACAAAATTATTGCTGTTGTCACGTCGTTATTTTATCGGAAGAAAAAATCTATTTTCGTAGCATTAATAATAATTATACCCGAATGCAGAAAGTATAATAATAAATAACAGTTTTCTTCAGCTATTAACTGTCGTGACCCGAGTAGGGCATGTAGATATATCAAATAATTATAACTTTTAATACTTGTAAGGTTTTCTTTGCATACGTATCCTTACAGGAGGCAGTGCAATTTGGCTGAGGCATGAATTGGGAAGTAGACGGAATATCCTGCGATGCGCTGGCACCGTGCCCAGTACCTCGAAATTCGTCTATTTCCGGTTCAGTGGCCTATTGAAATGACATGAGCGCATATCCCATATGACCCACCAATGCACATAATCTTTTCTTTGCTTAATTTGAAATTAAATTATGGCATTGCTAGATATAGTTGTCGCCTGGGGTGAGTGATAGTAATCGCGCGCTCCTGCCCCGAGTGTTAATTTTGAATTGTAAGTTAAACAGTGATTTTGTTAAACGTCATGTGTTAAACATGAATAATTATTGCTGACGTTTAATATTAACTCTGCGACCGGGGTTCAAACCTGGGTGAGCTATCAGACATTGAGAATTCTTTGTCAATTTATGTCCTCCGAAAGCGAAGGTTGTATAGTTGTAATTGTAAATTAAATTGCCGTTATTCTTATTGAAAGATGTGTGAATTTTATTTGCCTTGTCGCACTTATCTTGCCTTTCCTCCTTCTGTAGAGACAACCACAGAGACGACCACAGAGACGACCACTTGGACGACTACCAATCCTTGTAGAACCACCCAGTGCGACACATATCGCTGTGAATTGAAGTACGATTCAGATGGATGTGGGTTTTGTGTCTGTTATACGACCTGTGAGGTTAGAAACACTGCTAAAGCAACAATAAACGAACTAGATGCATGTATGATCTTCCTCGTTATCGTCGTCCTCGCATTTTGTGTCACAACGATCTCTCATGTATTTATTTACGTACGAAGACGCTTAATTGCTCTCAAAGACTCTGAAGACAAGAGAATTGTCACTACAAGGCACTGCACAGCAAGTAAAAAATTTGTATGGTTCAAAATTGGAGACTGGTCAACTCACTTGTTTAGTTCGTTGATTATGCAAATGCTTATTGTAATTCATCATAATTATATTTAGATTCTTGATATACACAGAATTGTAATTCGTCATAATTATATGTAGATTCTTGACATAGGCTACACAGAATTGTGTGTTATGTCCCAAGTCTTTAAGAGTTTCTTTGACAAATCGCGCCTCGATTCTTCTTTCTCTAACTCAATTCGTGTCAGTATCAAAAATAGAAATACACTTAACTTCGAGAGAGTTTATAATACGTAAAAATGTCAATATATAACGCCTGTGCTTAATCTCTACATTGAAATACTGGTAAGAAAACTAATAATTTGTTTCAAAGCTGATTTTGTCGTTTAAGAAACATTCAACTCCGGCCAACTACAACACTTAACTTCGGTTGTCATTTTACTGGAACTATAATTATTCTGTATTCATACTTAGCACTAAACCATTTTTTTAAACATCTTTTATGGTTTCTGGACCTAGATAGATAATGGAAATCTCTCCCTGTGTCTGTTTATTCTGATCAGTCGCTTATGTTCATAGCCTAAGACTAAACTTTTAAAACTTGTTCAATACTGGCTGATTCTATTGGTGAACCAGATTTTTACGTGATCACGGCATTGTTTCGTTTGCGCCAGCTGTAGATGCCTTGTGCATCAGCGACCGGCGCGATAGAAGTTCTTATTTTATTGATGAATAGTGTACACATTTTTATGCGCACAAATAAAAAGACTTGCATTAAATTGCAAGTTTCTTGATGATCGAATCAAGTGTACAACGTTGACTATGAACGAAAGTGATGCAATCTAAACAAGGATTTATAGCAAATAAGGCTATCCCGCTAGTGATATGATCTTAGAACGCTCTTTGTGTTTCATAGGGCTGGGGATGTGATTGGGAGCATGAAACATGTGTCCAGGGAAGCCTCCATAGTGAGCCTCAATGTGTTTCAATATATGGTAAGGCCTACTAGTAGACACATCTATAAATCAAGTTATTTAATGAATAAAACATTATTATTATTAACAATCCACGAGTAACTTACGAAGTTAATTAATTACTTACAAAATTAGCTTGGAGATGATGGCCGTCAGTTATACAGATGACATAATTATTGCTGGTGTCACATCGTTATTTTATCGGAAGAAATAATCTATTTTTGTAGCATTAATAATATGCCCGAATGCAGAAAGTATAATAATAAATAACAGTTTTCTTCAGCCATTAACTGTCGTGACCCGAGTAGCGCATGTAGATATATCAAATAATTATAACTTTTAATACTTGTAAGGTTTTCTTTGCATACGTATCCTTGCAGGAGGCAGTGCAATTTGGTTGAGGCATGAGTTGGGAAGTAGACGGAATATCCTGCGATGCGCTGGCACCGTGCCCAGTACCTCGATATTCGTCTATTTCCGGTTCAGTGGCCTATCGAAATGACATGAGCGCATCCCATATGTCCCACCAATGCACATAATCTTTTCTTTGCTTAATTTGAAATTATGGCATTGCTAGATATATTTGTCGCCTGGGGCTAGCGATAGTAATCGCACGCTCCGGCTCCGAGTGTAAATTTTGAATTGTAAGTTAAACAGTGATTTTGTTAAACGTCATAATTATCTTATAAAATGAATAATTATTGCTGACATAATATATGTTCGTAAACAAACTTAAAGCAGAACACTCTCTTGATCATCCGAAACTGCTGGAGAATTATTGTTTCTTAATAAACCTTCCGTCAACTCCATGGAATTTGTTGCAGCCCTTTAAACAAGTTGTATGTACACCGTAGTGCAGTTGTGCAACTGGTATAATACAGAATATGCTTTACAAAGGCAGGCAATACGCACAAAGTGCGAAGAATAGTTGCTAAATTGGATGAATACACGCCTTAACTATTCCGAGATTTTGTGAATCAGTGGCAATGCCTATGTCCGTCGCCTCGCTGAAATTCTCTTAAGGCGGCCCTTGTCTTTGGAAATAGAAAGCGAGACGACTGCATAGGGCCTTTTGCATAATATTTGAATCATGCATATTGGGCCGTAAAGAAGTTAGAGGCATAAATTTAGTTCTATTTATCAATTCGAGAGGGAGGAAGTTTTGATCTGACATATGCGCGATATTTGTTACTGCAAAGAGAGAAAACAACATGGGAAGACAGTGGTAGAGTGCAGTAGAGAACACAGAGAGAGACACAGAGAGTCGGGAGAGAGAGAGAGAGAGAGAGAGAGAGAGAGAGAGAGAGAGAGACAGACAGACAGACAGACAGACAGACAGAGAGAGAGACAGAGACAGAGACAGAGACAGAGAGAGACAGAGAGAGACAGAGAGAGACAGAGAGAGACAGAGAGAGACAGAGAGACAGAGAGACAGAGAGACAGAGAGAGACAGAGAGAGACAGAGAGAGAGAGAGAGAGAGAGAGAGAGAGAGAGAGAGAGAGAGAGAGAGAGAGAGAGAGAGAGAGAGAGAGATAGGGAAAAGAGATGGTGGTAGAGAGCAGTGGAGAACAGAGAGGGGAGGGAGAGAGATAGGCGCAAGAGAAGGGATAGGGAGGAGAGATAAGGAGAGGAGAGGGTGGTGGAGAGGGGTAGAAAGAAGAGAGAAGCGGTGATCGATGATCGACGAGTTCAAATTTATAATTCTGAGTGACTGCGTCAGGTCAACTCCAGAGTTGAAACTCGACTGCAATCAACGTTTCAAGTAGGCCTATCGAGTCTGACGTTATCAACAGCAATTACTACAAATTTTATTGGATGTTGCACCAAACAAATATTCGACGACTCTCTATGACCCTGTCGCCTCGCAAGAAATTTTCAACGGCACAACCTGTGGATGCATGTGGCAGTGGCTCGCAATGTGTGTCATGTTATCACCATTAAAACTTTGGACGCTGATAATAGAACTGCCTTTAAGCATCTAAATTTTCTGTCTTCGTGCCGCCCCTTTACCCCTAAGCAACGCCTCTGTTTAGAACCATGCATATACAATTTATTATACATGTATATAACAAAATATTGCATCACTTATCTGCCTTTCATTCTTCTATTGGAATACAGATTCGACCACAGAGACGACCATTACAACGACAAAAGGTTGTCAAATGGTCACGTGTTATGAGTTCTGCGACACGATAGACGGACCAGATGGATGTCCGACTTGTAACTGTCGTTCGCCCTGTGAGGTTAGAAACACTGCTATAACAACAATAAACCAAATAAATTCCATCTTCGTCTAAGCCGTTAGTATTACCCGGATCACTCAAATTATTTAATCCTTTTTCTTTATGTGCAAAGACGCTTAATATCTCTCATACCAACGGTAAATACGGTATTTAATTTAGTTGAGAATAGCAAGAACATCTGTACATGTACATAGATAATGCTCATACTCTCAAAGTCGTAACCCAGAACATTGTCCTAAACTCGGACTGCATAAATATTAGGTGTTTCTCCTATTTACTTAGGCCTTCTCAAATATATATATATATATACGGAAGTTTAATGCTTAACCTTCAG
Source organism: Aporrectodea caliginosa (assembly GCA_020284085.1). NCBI lineage: Eukaryota > Metazoa > Annelida > Clitellata > Crassiclitellata > Lumbricidae > Aporrectodea > Aporrectodea caliginosa. Next base: position 131,416 of record JACEVL010001317.1, on the reverse strand, counting down.
GCTACCAAGGTTTTCTTGTGACATCGGCTACCAAAGGGGGTGGTGGTTACCAACACCCTTCGGATTTCGTGTTTGGTTTCACATATCATATCAAGTAATACAGCAATTGATTTAGCATTCATTTATGAACAAAATGCTATATTTAGTTGTAAGCTTAAATTATGTGAATGCACCTCGAAATTACATAATTTTTAACAACGGAACGGATCCATAATTAACCATTTTCTATTATTGCCTACATCTTGCACTTGTTGGATAATCAAATATAAGATTACGTGTGTTTTGAAACTAATCTTAAGTATCCAAGAACATTATAAATATAACGAAGCTTCATTTGTAACAATAGCCTACAAACTAGTCCATAGTCTGTGTTAGGTGCAGCGAAATCTAAAGGCAACATGAAACAAGACTTTACGTTATATTGTTCACGGCAGTCAAATATGTCGGTGGCCCTTGCAGTTGTTGCAAGTTATTTCCGTTGTTTTGAGCAAATTGTTCTTACAAACCGGCTTCTCACTTCATCTTCAGTATCTGTTTCAGCTAATAATTATAAGTTATAAATCTGTAGCTGTTGACAAAAGTTTACGTAGAAATATCGATGCTGCATTCAGGCATTTTCACACAGATAACGCGTATAGGCTACTATTATTATTTATTTTGATCACTTCCAGTTTCCAAAATACAAATAAGTAATCAAGCAAATGAAGCCCTGCATTCCCTCTAAAGAACGGCATATTTGTTTCTCTTCCAGAAAGAATAATGAATACGATATAGCCGAAAAACCTTGAGGGTGGTATCCACCTCTGGTACCTCGGCTATATCGGGTATAACATTTTAATGGCGTGGTATACCACCATGATGTTTACCTCAAAATGTGCGCAAATGAACCTCCTACAGCTACTTAAAATGTCAAAATTATATTCCATATGAAACAAGTTTGTGAAGCAAAAAACCTACCTAGGGGTGGTAACCAACCCTTCCTGGTAGCCCTTGGGTTAATGCATTGGACACCGGCGCGATAGAAGTTATAAATTGATATTAATTTTAAGCATAATAAAATAATTATTTATCGACAACAATTGCCTCATTGTCATGCTGAGAACAATATGTTCCAACGCGCCACAGGTTCTCCTCGGTCTGTGACTTCACATTCTTGCCACTCTTATGGCACTACGCTATTCTGTGTCCAGTTGATACACATCCAAAGCCCAGTGTAATTCTTTTTGGTCTTCTTCTTGTCTTCTGTCCTCCATTCTCCACTCAATAATGTTTGTTATTAGAGAGTCTCCCTCACTATGTGTCCAATTAATTTCCTTTGACATTCTGTCATTGTCTCTATCATGGATCTTTCCTCCCCCACCATTTTCAGCACTACTTCATTTGTTTTGTGCTCCCACCAGCTTACTCTTTCCATTCTACTCCATACCCAAATTTCGAAGGCTTCCAGCCTTCTTATGTCCTCCTTCCGCATGGTCAACGTTTCAGATCCTTACGGTACTGCACTTCATACCAGTGTCTTACCCATTCTCTTTTTCAGATTTCCTTATAATTTCCCTCTCAAAAGTTCTTTTCTTTTATAGAATGCATCTTTCCCCATATTTATTCAGCTTTTTATCACCATTTGGCACTTTGCAATCTTGTGCGACCATACTTCACAGATAGCAGAATTTATCAACTTGTTCCATATCCTCTCCATTTATATGAGACAGCCGATCGGAGAGCAGATCCACGCTGTATACATCAGAGGTGGGACAGCAGAGTTACCGCAGATAAAGAGGGGTCAGTACCTCCATGCAGCGCCAGACCAATGCAGAGACCCTATAGGTAATTCGCTGCGGGAATGGAAGCCAGTGTAGTACATTCTGCATATATTCTGAGACTTGACCAAATTTTTGGATATGTCCAATGAGACGTATAACTCGGTCTGGCACCCAATCGGGACAGCCGGAAGACCCTGATAGAGGGCCCTACAGTAATCGAGGCAGGAAATCACAAAGACGTGTACAGTACAAGGGTGGAAGCAGCAGTAGGCGTAAGAGAACGAGATACCACCCTAAGCTGACGCAATTGGTATTAACAGTCACGACAAAGTAAGCTACTGTTCATCAAACCAGCTAACACTCTGGTTTGATTAAAGGCGTTTTACGGTTGCTGTACCTAGACTTTGATAGTAGTTCTCTGTAGACCTACCTGTTGTTTTGATTAGTTGCTATTGTCATTTCGTTCTTAACTTAAAACTTCCCTTTAAAAATTGAGTGTCCTGCATAGGACTTTTTGCCTCACCTCAGAATCAAACATTTGTTCCTAGAAACTATAACAGGCGTAAATTTGGTGCTTCAAGTTCAGATATGGCACAGTTCTTTGTGTTTTACAGCGCCTCGAATGTGGTCCGGGTGAAAAATGTGTCCAACACGGCGAGTGTTTTAGTTTTCACTGTTATTCCTGCGTTCCAGGTAAAGTCTACTTCCGTACACATCTAATTAATCAAGTTGATTAATCAAGCAAATTTGATTACCAATCGATATCAAATGTCTTTACAAAGTAAATGAATTACTTGCAAAATTTACTTTTGAGAGTAGAGTCCGTTGTTATTATATAGATGGCATATTGTATCAACATAAGAATTAATTTTTGTGACAACATAATATTTAATAACAATACCGAATGTCAAAAAATATAATAGTGAATGCCCATTGCATTACATTGCTTTCACTAATAGTTGTTACCTGGTATAATGAAACCGCTATGGCACGTAAGGCTCATTCTCTTGCTCATCCGAAACAGCTTAGGAATTATTGTCTCTCATAAAGGATGCCGTCAACTCCGTAGAATTTATCGCAGCTTTTGCACATTTCTCTGCAATTTCTTCAACAGTGTTTTGTGTGGTTTCCATCGCTTCAGTCTGAAAGTAGGAAAGTGCCCTACCAGAATTTACATGGGAATCAAGTGGAACCTAATGCTACGACAATTATTACAATTTATAGTCATTGTCCGAACATCGTAAACGTATGTGTTAGTCTCCAGCTAACCTACGCCAAATGTAACTCATCCCAACTGCTAGCATGCAGTTCTGCGACAATATTAAATCGATCATTACATGCAGAGTTAGTTGCCGAACAAAAGAACATTATGTCATGTATGCAGCTCAGTCTGCTCATTGAGTGTGATGCCAATGAGGACCGTCATCCCCTCATCACAAGTAACAGAAAACATGCCTTCAACTGGCATTTACATTGTCATGACAGTGTGATATTTGTTGCCAGTGCTGGAAGTGCAACGTAGGGCTTGCTGTTCTTCCGATGATAGCAGCGGTTTGCTGAAGCACCGAAATGCTTATGACTTTCACTGAGCTCGGGTTAAGACGGTATTTCTGTGCTTGCACATAATTACGTCATTTACATCATGTCTGACATCGCGGCAAAAAAAAGAAACAGTAGGTAACATTTTTCCGCAGTCGAGTCAAGTCGAGGAAACATTAATCAACTCGACTTGTGAAAACGTTTGATGGACTCGACTTGCAAGTCGACCGATTCGAAAAGTTTTCGACTAACTCGACTTGGCCGAGTTTCGACCAACTTAATCGACTGACTCGATCGACTACGGATAATATACTGCACCTCTGCGTCCCGGTTCGTATCTATGTGAGCTATCCCAAATTGAGAGCTCGTTCCAAACTATGTGACCCTAATGCGAAGGTTGTACACAAGTTAACAAATTAATGCTATTCCTTTGAAATTATTTTTGCACTGTTTCAATTACTATACCTTACTGCAGAGACGACCACATTGACAACCATGGAGACGACCATATCTTGTACAGTACCAATGTGTCTTACATACTGCTACTACGAAACCGGACCAGATGGATGTCCACTTTGTAAATGTCCTCCAACCTGTCAGGTAACAACACTGCTAAAACTAAAACAAATCAACTAAAAATCATCATCATCATCAGGGTCGCCGTTTCCCTCATTTTGCCACCATGATCGCTAAAATTATTAATAGCCTATAGCTAAATAGACAAACCAATAAGCTATAGCTAATACCTATCAAAGCGCTCGCTAGCCCAAGTGGTATGAAAGTTAGCAGAGAACAACAAGTTCATTTGTAAAATATACTCAGAAATATGCTCAGAAAACCGGAAACTGGTGTGAGGTCAAAAACAAGAAGAAACCCGGACAGCTGAATGAGTTATATTAATCATCCAGTATCGCCATTGGCGTCATCACTCTCACCAGTGATATCCGACTACACAAGACTTGCAACTTTAGAGTTAGCACATTAGTTTACGCACATCTGCGAAAGCCTCTTAAGGTCAAAGATTCTTGAAGACAAAGCTGTGGTGTTGAACCTTCATTTTGAGCACACGATCCCACAATTTAAAACATGTAATTATGACACAATAAAATAATTATTTGAATGACTGATTATTTGGTTAAATGGATTTCCAAATACAGCTTAGCAGTTCTAGAATGCCAAGCAACTCTTGGAATAGACTACCGTCGCTTATTTGTTTCAGGACAACGTTTGCGCCGAAAATGAAGAATGTGTACAGGAATCGCTCGAATTGGTCGATGGGGTCGATTGGGCTTGGGTACCCCACTTGCTACCGCCAAAATGCGTTACAAGTAACTTAGATTGTGTATTCTTCCGTTCATTCACTCGTTGATTCATTCATTCATTCGACCAGTGCGTTGTCTTGAATCATATCATTTTCCGTCCTCTTTTGCTCCCCCCTTTCACAATGCTGCTCTGATGGCCGCACTACTCGACCCACTTGCCAAAGTCAATGCTTTCAACTATATATATATACGCATATATATATATATATATATATATATATATATATATATATATATATATATATATATATATATATTATATATATAATGTAAATATTTTACAAATAAATTAGTGCCAATTAGTGACAATGATTTCCATCAGTTAATGCGTTTGTATATTCAAGATGAGGTTAAACTTTGGATGAGTTACCCGAAACTGTTAGTTCGTTGCCAAACTAAGTCAGCCCAAAGTGAAGGTTGCATAATTTTAACTATTTGTAAATTATGTTAAAAGAGGCGTGAAATTAATTGCATCAATTTCTTTGCCTCATTACAGAGACGACCACGGAGACGACCACAAGGAACACCTTGCGTTGTATAATACACCCTTGTACTCCATACTGCAACTTTAGTACAGTGATCGTTGAGTCGGAGGAATGTCGTCAGTGGTGCGGCTGTCATAGGACATGTGAGGTTAGAAAGGCTGCTGAAGCAACAAAATACCAAATAAAAAAGCTTTGTTACTACGGTCGCAGTCACGTTTTTAGTATCACCGTGGTCCGTGATCAATCAGATAGTTTTTTCATTATCTACTAATTTATTTATTCATTTCTTGTGTATTAAATAATTTATTATTTATGCACTAATCCTTTATATAGGCCTACCAAGACGTCTAAGACTTTCAAAGCGCTAGTAGCTCAAGTGGTGTCACAGCCACAGTTGAGAAAAAATTCATTTACAAGCAGATTATGCTCAGGTAAATGGTCAAGTCACTACTGCTGCACTGGTAGTAAGTCGGTCAATTGAGTCAGTTATATTAGGCGTCTACCACTGCCCATTACCATCGTCATCAATATTACTGTCACCAATCACCATCACCACCACTAGCAATTTCACCATCATTACCTTTATCATCATTAAAAATGGACCGACCCACTTTTGCTATTTAAATAAGGTAGCACATTAGTTTACATACATCTGCAAATAGGTGTCACTCGTTTGTTGAAGCTGTCAATTCAATATATATGTTGATATATTTCATGAGTCATGACGGTACATATTTCATGATCTTACTGAACACGCGTCCTGGCAGTCTGTTAGGCGCCGACTCATTTTACAGTCGCTCCCTAGAAAGTGGAAGGCTGAGTCTATCTAGAGGGCTACGGGTATCGAAACGCGTCTTTCAAGATCTATTATTTTGTTCTTCAATCAAGACTGCCACCATTTAAGTATTCCCCTCTCTTAAGTACATAGTACAACAATATTTACAGAATTCTATTTATGGAATGAATAGGTAATTAGTTAGTGTAATCGGGTGATCAATTTGTTAAAGGATTTACAGGTGGTGATCAGCAGTTTCAGAAAGCAAATTATATAATGAATAACCATTTTTAGAATTATACTTATTGCGCCGAGGATGAACAATGTGAAATGCAAGAGTACCATTGCAATCCGGATATCTGCGTGTTTGTGCCAACCTGCATTCCAAGGAACGGTAGAGGAAATCGTACATTCGTTGATTCTTTCTTTCTTTATTTTATTAACCATGATCGCTAAGATTATCTTTCTGTTTATACTAAGAAGTTAAATACATTCCAACGCGCTGAATAGCACAAGTGATGTTAAAGGTTTCATGAGAACAATGAAGTTCATCCGTAAGCAGTTAGCGCTCATATAAATGCAGAAGGTCTCAAACTTTTAAAGTTCTAACTTAGAACATTGTCCTAAAAAGGTGGGAGGCATATGTCAGGGCCAACAATTTGAGGATTCCACTCAAACATATACGGGGAAGGCAATGCCCTGATTAACCACTCGGGGCATGCTTAATATACACGAGGGCCTTTTTCGTATTGAGCATGGAATGACTGGGATGCCTCAAAGACATGACTACCAGCTTTTAGTACAGCAGGGTCAATGTGACGTGGTGCTCGAATTAATAGGCCCAATATGTAGTCAGTGCATACAAGACAACTTGAACGTTTTGGTTTTTGGGACAATGTTCCAATCCTGGAGTGAAGAAAGGTCTGAGAAAGTACCCCAATCTCGCAGCGGTGGTGAAATATCTCAATGGACCAATATTCATTGAAAACTGTGCATGGTCGAGGCCATAAGGATGTGTCAAATGTTTGTTACAGCTGCACATGTATATTGACAATTTACAGTTAGCGTAACATTTTAATCAGAATTCGAAACTGTTCATTGAAGATCATTGTTAACAGCTCAGAAACACTTGCGACTTTAGCAGCTGCAAACTGTGCAATAATGTTCATCAATTGAAGTCAGTTTAAGCATAGAGTCTATCACTTCAACACAGGCAGTGAAAATCAATGTTTTTGGCTACTCATAAGCAGACATTGGATGCAATAAACTAAATCGTGAGTGGCTGAAAAACAAATATTTTCTTAGTTGACGCTGACTAGTCGATGGCCAAAAATAAAGCATCTTATTATTGAACTGGCGATTCTGTCCCTTTCACAATGTGACACTGCTTTTTAATGTCGTTTTGACGCTGGGTAATCATTGGACTCGGACACGTTCGTTTCAGCAGGTTTCTGGTACCTTTCGCCGCTGTAACTGACAACGATTCATAGTAGTGCTGCGGACGTTAACGATAAATCGATTAATCATTAACTTATTTTAACGATTACATTTATTTTTAACAACTAATCGAAGACCATGTACACATAGACTTCAAAAGGACCAGTTCAAACAATATGTAGACTACATAATATGTATGTATGTTAGTGGACTATGCGTACATGTTTGTACGCATGGATGGATGTACATGTAGGTATATATGTATCCTAATCATATACTCAACAATTCTAACATACAAGCATTCTTGTTTGAGGCTGACGGACGCAATGACAGCTAAACAAAACGAAGTCCCGATAGGCAGACAGACAGACAGACAGACAGACGGAAAAGAAGTCAGCTAGAAAGGCAGGATGTCAGACAGAAACACACATGGAAAGCGGATAATGAAAGACTGTTCATTTGTTTCAGGACGTTACTTGTAAACCTGGATATGTCTGCGAGTTGCAAGAGGTTTGGTGTATAACGGATCCTTGTTATCCTCGCCCGAACTGTGTTGCTGTACAAGGTGCGTTATGTCACATCTCGATTATTGTTTTTGCCTTATGGCCTATCATTACATTGCCTATTACAGAAGACGGCAAGTTTTATGCACATACCTTTGTAATTTTTCTTTTCATAAAATATTAGGAAAACTCTACGGAAGTCGTGTACTATCGGAAGGGCTGAGTTAACACAACGTGGTTTATTATTCAATAAATGGTGACTCACAAAAAGGCAGATCGAGTACTGAATGAGAGGGGTTTTCTTCTACAAAAGAAGTCTAGTCTTCTTTTGTTCTTCTTTTGGTTCTCTGCTTTCCTAGGCAGGTTCATACGTTCAATTCATCACAGTGTCTGGGTCTCTCCTTCAGCTTGCTGTAATCCTCCTCCATCATCCAGACCAACAACATCATTCTCGGTCTTCCTCTTGTCTTTTTGCCTTACATTCTTCCCTTATAGTTCTTAGGAGAGAGTCTTCCCTCATAACGTGGCCCAACCAATAATATTTCAGTTCTAAAAATAATTCCCAATTCTAATTCTAATTCAGTTCTGAGGATCAAATTTAAGTTCTAATTCTATTCTCGTTCTGAAAATAATTCCTATTTCAGTTCTAATTCAAGTTCTGAAATAATTTCAGTTCTAATTCAACTTCTAAAATAATTTCAATTTTAATTTAAGTTCTAAAATAATTTCCGTTCTAATTTATGTTCTAATTCCAGTTCTAATACCAGTTCTGAATAAATATTTGTTTCTATTTCAGCTCTCGAATCACAGTGCAAAAACACAATTCATTCAGCTGTTAGTCAGTTTCGGCTTGCCACATAGCCTAAACTTAAAATGTTTTGTTAAGTTTCTGTTTTTTATATAGATATTATGCATAGGCATCTTTGTGAATACGCTGCAGATGCTCTATCAAATTGCTGGAATTCTTGCCAGCCAGCGTTGTCCCACAAACAACACTGTTGACTTTGTCCTGCACCGTGCACATTGATTAACGCGAGTTTTCATCGTACATATGTTTGAGTGGAATCCTCAACAGTGTTGTACTGTATGTTTGTTTAGATCCGTGCAGAGGAACTCCAAACCCCCGTCGCTGTGGTCGCTTCAGAAACCGTTGGACCTACAATTCGGCGACTGACAAATGCGAGAAATTCCGCTTCTACGGTTGCAATCCGAGTTTCAACACGTTCCGCTCTCCGAAAGCGTGCAAAAATAGATGCAAAAGAGGATCTCAATCGATTTGCGAGGATGTCGTTTGTGAGAAAAATTGCTATACGTACACGAGGAAGAACAAGTGTCCCAGATGCATTTGTCCCAACCCATGCAGGGTATGAACATCTGGGATTTACTTTGTCTTGTATTGTTTCTTTGTATTGTTTCTATTCAGGTTCTTGTCGCCCATGCATGGTTCTTATAATTCTCCATAAGTTACTGATATTCGTCAACCCCGATGATGATGATTTATCAGAAATACTTTGCTTGAAGTACATATTGTACATCAGTATCTACATGCATGCATGTACAATATAATTATGCTTGTGTATGAATATGTGTATTTATTTACTATTAATATTATAAGAAATTTATGAAGCTTAGGTCAATGAATTATTATAAGGAAAATGTATCAACATTTGCAGCATATAATTGGCAACTGGATATGAAGCGATATTTTATAGACTAAAATCTTGCTTTACATTCGCATTTCATTCGCATTTCTGAGGATATACGGGCGCGAAAAGACTCCTTATGAAGGTTTCCGATGGGTGCCATATGAATATTTTAATAAGTAGAAACAACAGACATCAACGCTGCCTAAGCTTGCCCACAGTAATGTTAGTCATTTACTGCTTAGTCATTCACTAAATCGTAGAATAAATGCTTGATTCTTATTTTGAGATATTTGAATGTGATGATGCATTGACTTCAGGGATTCAAGTGCCGTGAAGGTTACGAGTGCAAGATGCGAGAATCGAAGTGTGAGAACAAAGACCCGAAACCATTCTGCGCTAAAAGTATGGCCACACAACTCCGACGTATTAGACTGTTCTGAGATTAGAAGCATTTACTCTTTCATTTATTGTTATCTTAGGCTGTAGTCTGTTGCAACACGGTAATCTGTCGAGTTAGTGCACTGGATCTATGACGTAACCGTCTCCGGTTCGAGTCTGATGAGGAGACTTCATGTAACTACCTGTAGACCTATAAGTCGCTTGCACACAATTGACTGTCCCCAAGCAGTAGACTCTGATAAGGGCGCTTATATGGAAAATAAACACCAGGTCCTGTGTTACATTGGCCCAGCGTGCAGGTTTCTGTGATTCGTTCATTACCAGCCCAAGGTACCAAAAAATAAAATGACTGCCTAGCCAAGTCCCATTATGGAACACTAACTTTACTCTATAGGTTGTAGTGTGGAACAAAATAGGCATAGGCTTAAACAATTTTAATCCTGGTAGAATATATTATTATCTACCTTAAAACTATTTACTTATGAGCTGTAGGTTCGCTGTTTAAATAGCTGTTGGCTTTGTGTTAATCTGTTTGTTTCTTCCGTCGTCTTGATGTCCATTCCACCTACAGAACCCATGTAACAAATAATTATAATTTCACTTTGCTAAAGGGTATTTTTAAATCCTGGGGTCAACTTGACTTTTTTTCTCTCTTGTCACATATGCAATGTTAGGCTGATATAATTATCTATATTGTCGTTAAAAGTTTGGTGATAAATCTGCTGTTAGATCAACCAGTTGTTCTGCATAACCAACTATTTGGCTAGCACCCGCTAGTTGGTTTATTCAATATCAAGTAATCATCGGAAATTAGTTTAGAACGAGACCAAAGTCAATACCACGGTTCAATCTTTTCATTTAAGGATTTCTGATTATGTGAGTAGTGCATTTGGCGCTGTATGATAAAGTGTTTGTATGTCTTGCAGAATAATAATCCCTCAGAAGGACTCGTGTGGCATACGGTGCATGTACGGTTTAAAGACGGATAAAAACGGATGTCAACTCTGCGAATGTCTGGAAGAACCTTTGCCTACAACTAAAGCAGCTAAGCTGGAGAATAGAGAATGGTGAACGATGTAACTCTAATATTATAAACGCGTGAAAAACAATGCTTGCAGTCAACATTGTAGCTCTTAATGTAATCACACGTGTTAATTTGGTGGTTGGGCTAAGTAGGTGTTTGGTGAGAATATTAATCTGAATTATGCGATTTACCCAAAGGCTGAACCATAAAATATGTGACGATTCTAAACGAAACTACGCTCTACAAAATACTGATGATATAGTATCAGTTAGAAATCCACACTTTGGCCTCCATGTCACTCCTCTGATAAGAAGTTAACTGATGAGACAGAATTTAAAAAAACATATTACTTCGTATTTCGCCATTTTACCAAACTTCTTAGCACGTCTAAAGACTCCTAAGAGAATCTATACCTCAATTATAAATGCTCCTCCATTGTGCTAAGTAATGTAGGCATATTCATTACTACATTAAGTATAAGTTTAGTCGATTATGATTAGCTACATACTTACTGATTTAAGTATGTACTAGCGAAGTCTCATAATGACAACGCCTGTTCTAATCTCAAAATATTAACAGAGGGATTGCCAGAATTATAGCCAACAGAATTGCTTTTACATATTTTGCTTATTCCGTTTTATCTAATATCTTCACTATTATTCAGTCCTATCCGAAGGGAACTGATTAGAAAGGTGGTCTGTACTTTACTTTGGCACACTGTGATTTAGTTCTACTTAAGTGTATTGCAACGAATTATATGAAAGGAATTGGAACTATTTAAATAAACTGTGTATTATATTGGTCGTTCTCTGTTTCTTTCCCTCAAGACTTGAAAAGCATTGTGCTTGATAGGTGATGCTGTGGTTGTTGCCAGATCTGGAGTGTCTCTTTGGAGTTTCTATTGAAGAGCTGCAAAACAAATTCATCATTAAGATTAAGATATTATTTTGCATAAAGATGACTCCAAAAAGAAACGAATGGAAACAGAATATTCGTAAGAAGTCACTCCGCTTTGAACATTCAACCATTTATGTAGAGCCTAGTCGTTCACGTTTGAAGCAATTCAGATTCAAGGACCGAAGCGCAGAATAAGAGCGCCTCCTATATGCATACTTGGAACCTGGAACATCGAATGTGGATAGGGTAAAATTCTTTTCGAAAAAATTAAGCATTTTATAATGCCGGTACACGGGCAGATTCTTTTGCGCACAAGGTATGAGGTAATCAAATTCTATTCGAAAAAATCTGCATTTAATAATACCGGTCTTCTTCTGTACACAAGGTCGCATAGGCCTGCAGCTACGTTTGTGCCGCTTAAACATCTCTGCCGCCGTCGATGCAATAGACCATGCCATCGTTATCAAACGCCCTTCCTCTATAGTTGGAATATATGATACTACCATATCGTGGGTAAAGTTATACCATTCCTCACGCTCTTTCACGGTCAATGCCGCTGGTTACTCATCTATAATCCGCACACCATCACCTGCGGTGTTCCTGAAAGTTCTGTTCTCGGCCCTCTGATGTTAATTCTTTACACATCCTCACTCGGCAAACTCATTTCTTCATCCTCTGTTGATCATCACCCCTATGCCGGCGACAAACAACTCTTCATATCTTTCTCCCCTCAATCGCTTCCAGTTGCACTAAATCATCTACATAACACCATCACCCAGATTTCAGTTTGGATGACCTCTAACCTGCTAGGCCTTAACCCTTCAAATACAGAATTCCTCATTATTGGCTCCGCGAGCAGTTAAACAAACTAGCGTATTCTCCCGAGCTTTGCCCAACAGATCTCACTTCTCCCGTGTCTTATTCTTCTCCTGTCCGCAAATTTGGAATCATCTTCGATTAGAACCTTACCTCTTTCAACCACATCACCCAGCTATCTCGCATGGTCTGGTATATACACATCCGTGACCTTCGCTGATTGCGCCTAATACCTGATTACAAGACCACGTGCACGATAGCCTATTTTTCATTGCAAACTCGACTCTAATTCCTGTTTTACAACATCGATTTTTCTCAAATAAAACGCCTGCAAACAGTCCAGAACGCTCTCGCCCGCGCAATCACCAAAACTCCCAAACGCCACCACGTAACCTCAGTTCTCAAATCACTTCATTGGGTATTAGTTCCTGAGCGCATCCATTACAAAATTGTATCTCTTACTTAAACGCCCTTCAAACCTCTCAATCCTCTTACATTCGCTAGCCGTTCTTCCCGGTCTACTCGCTCATCATCTTGACCTCCAGTCGCATCCTTTCTTAAATTCTGCAACCGCTGCTTATTCTATGCAGCACCAACTCTTTTGAACGGACTCCCACACGACCTCCGCAAGTTCGCTCATCCTCCTATCCCGCCTCTTAATTTAACCGCTCCTCCGCTTGTACTCTCCTCTGCTACTTTCCACTCACCACTGAAACAGAACTCTTCAAGCTGTCCTATTCTGGTTCTACTCCTGCGCCACCAAACGACCACCATCGTCACCGATTACCACCGTACTACCTCGGCCTGACCAACCCCAGATTTTAACCTGGCACAGGAACAGAGTAGCTTGGCTATTGCGGACTTGATTTGATACAGCGCCGGTGATAAGCTGCTCTTCCTGACGTGGCGGTGAGAACTTTTCGAAGATATAAATTACATTACATTACAAAAATAGGTAGCTTTTGACGTCCAGCCCCGATATAGGTTGAGTGTCGGTTATTGGTTTCTGATCTCCTATCGCGCCTATTAATTTAACCACTGAAACCTCAAGCCGAATGACTTCGACACGAGCAGTCTATGTCCACAGATCCAATTATCACCCACATATGGCTGGCTTTCGATATCGATTCCGACCAAAGTGTGGGGTGATAATTTTTATAGGCAGGTCTAGGATTTTTCGTATGGATTTATACAGTGGGCCTACTATGCATTGATAAAGAGCTAGTCTTGTAATAAAGTAAATATATCGATCTATACGCACACATAGGCGCATTGCCTACCATCTGGCTGACATTCGATTAAATCAAGTTGATGACTCGCCACTGCTTTTACGGACCAATTCGTCACTGCAATAGAGCACCAACTAAAACAAGCACAATTTCTGTCTAATAGGTCTTCAATTCGAATGTTATTTTTGCAGAGCTTATCCAAGGATTCGACACTTTCGCTTCGAATAGCTGTAAGTATAATGGAAAACGTTTACTAAAAACATAAGTTAGTCTTTCATATTTGATCCTTGACATATTTTTTGGCAAAGATAGAGATAACAGGGACCTTGCGGCAGTTAGGAATAGGGACCTGCGGCATTATGGCTTTGAATTGGAGCAAGTCTCTGAAAGTTTCAGCCGAAGACTTAATTGATTGTTAAGTGTTTGCAGTCATTAATTAATTTTTAGCCTTGACTGCAGTGCAAAGTGATGCGACGATTGGCAGTGATCAATTTCTTTTAGCTGTGATACCACAATGGCGCTACTATACGTCGGGTTCGTAACTCAATTACCTTCGACTGAGCCATCTATTGCTGCTGAATTATAAGCGTTAATTGGATTGTTCTTTAGTGTTGGCCTAAATGATTTTCATATACTTTTTCATTAATTAATTCATTCATTCATCACGAGGATTTATAAAGCGCCCCTTCAAGGTAACTACTCAAGTGCACTCCCAACCAAACCTCGGCTAAAATGGATAGTTTTATGATTGCGATATAACTTGTCGGAGGAACCCTGGGCAGCAGGTACAGGTGTGGAGGGAACCAGTTTCAGACCGCAGGGCCAGCAACAGAGAAAGCGCGTCGATGCCAGATAGAGGTAGGCCTAGTTAATTGAGTATTTAATCCGCAACAGCTGATCGATCTATTGAACGACTAACTTTTTCTTTTTAGTGAAGTCTTGGATCAGGAGCGATGAGATCAGTTGCTATAGCAACGGTGGTGGTTGTTCTGATGGTACTTCGAACTGCGGCGTATCCAGGTCGGTAGCCAGTTGATTTTAAAGGACATGTAGGTGGTAATACAACATGACTTATCAGTTTTGTCTAGTAACTATACTTTGCATATGCGCATGTTCAAGAGACGTAGAACAGCGCAAAAGCAGAGAGGCTAAATGCATTTCCAATGTTTATGTATATATATATATAAGTCACTGAGTTAGACCAAAATTCTGGATTTGTAAGGTCGCGAAACGATACTGACTTATGACAGAGCGAGTAAGTTTTAGACACGACCAGAAAGCTGTCAGATTTGTAATTTTACGAAACATGCATTGACCAACAGAAGTAGAAAAACATTCGAATGCCTTTCTTATCTATTCGTGTTTCCTTTCTTTGGTCTGGTACCCAGAGTTAGGCTAAGTGATTCCGTCTAATGTTCAGGAAGGGTGCCATGTTATCCTCAGCCGCCTGAACTCATCTCAAAGTCAACATGCAAATATGTCCTTAATAAGCCTTGCTGTTCACAATTGCTACTCAAAAATACTAAAGAGGCGCTCCCGACCCGGTCATTATCTTCAATGGTAAAGAGAGAGGTTTTAGACTCCTTGACACGATAAAAAGCTCTAGCACTCTGCAAAGCTAGCAATGCAACAACCGTCGATTGAGCCGGAATGGATTAATTAAGAAATATGTATTGAACAACAGTACAAACGACTATTATTTTGTCGGATCCTTAGTTGTCTTTAAATAAGTGCACTGCTACCTAATGTGAATGTTAAATTATTAAGTATCAAATTGATAACAATAATAATTTTCTTCAGCTGGTGCAATTATCTTCACTTCTCAGTCATGGGGTCGAATCTAGTTGAGTTGTCTAAAATTGAGAGTTCGCTGGGTAGCCATGACACACTAAAACCTAGGTTGTACAGCTGTTGTTAATCTGTTGAAAGGGGCGTGACAGTAATTAGCATATCCCCATTTCGTTTTGCCTCACCTTTTGTAGTCACGCCCATAGAGACGACCATAGAGACGACCACAGGACCGATAACCACAGTCTGTCCAACCATGACGTGTGATGAACCAAACTGCTTCATACAATACGGGCAATATGGATGTCCAGAATACTGTGTTTGTGGTGATCCGGCCTGCATGGTTAGAAACACTGCTAAAACAATATTAAACCAAATTCAGGTCATTATCATTATTATCGTCATCCTTGCATTTTGTATATAACAACGTTCGCTTAA
Source organism: Aporrectodea caliginosa (assembly GCA_020284085.1). Taxonomy (NCBI): domain Eukaryota; kingdom Metazoa; phylum Annelida; class Clitellata; order Crassiclitellata; family Lumbricidae; genus Aporrectodea; species Aporrectodea caliginosa. The sequence goes on along the minus strand of JACEVL010001317.1, from coordinate 115,358 downwards.
CTTATGTGTTCATGTATTTGTTTACGCACCAACTCCCTTAATACCTCTCAAAGCAATAATTATACTTGCTAGTCCAAGTGCACTTAAGGAGTGGCCGGTAGCCTGCCCTCCGCGCCGGCGCCCCGGGTTCGTCCAACCATCTTTACTGACTCGTGCATTATAAACGAGTACAATACAACACACAATACAACTTCAATACAACAATACGGCTGGAGGGTTGCGGGTTCGAATACCTGGACCCTGGGCAAGTCCTTCACTCGCAATTGCTCATGCGCTTTGTGATTCAGCGTGATCCGGCCGCCTCTGAATGGGAAATCTGGTTAGATAACAAGTGTTCAAATAATACAATACAATGCAATACTTAAACAGAAAGTTCAACTGTTAGCAGGTAATACTCATAATATGAGTTTTATATTATATTATATAATTACTAATATAGGGCCTATATATTCGTTTATTGAGAAAAACAATCTGACAATAACGCAGAAATGCTAACATGAGTGATAATGGATAATCCAATTAGATAATTTTAGAATAAACTAGTAACATTTTTATATAAGGATCTGGGAATAAATTGAGAGTTGTCTCAACTTATGAGAGGAGAGGGGTCGGAGTGGAGGTAGTTGGTGAAGTATTTGTTTAATATGAAGAAAAGGAGTTTCGCACCAACTCCCTTAATTATAGTTTTCCTCTTTATCAAAGGATGGGGAGGCATATTTAGCAATGGTAGTGGCTTTGGTTAATTATGGATGGATGAGGAAGAAAGGCTATGAGTTTAGAGTTTTCCGATAGCATAAAAATAGAATGAGCAAGTACTTGAAGTTATCTTGAAGACCAGAAAGTTTTAACAGCTGTTAGCAGGCAATACATTTCTTTATTTATTATTTAAGGTATGAGAAGCCCAGGTAGAGATTATATTATATTATAACTATCATAGTGTTTATATTGGGTAGAAGGCTATCAATGAACCCAGGTAAGTGACGAGACACTGAGGCACCTAAGAAGTCAAAGGATTGGGGTTCATGGTTTCTTACATCTCCAAACAGCATTGAATTCTGGCCGACTACAATACTTAAATTCAGCCAATATTCCACGTATAATAATTCCTAATAATAATTATAATTAGTCAACCAGGTCATCTGAATGTCTGTCTATAGTCAGACCTAGCACTAAAACACTGTTCTACTGAACGAGGTATTTGGTTGCTGGCCCTAGATTTCGGCTGTGTGTTTACTTAATCTGTTTGTTCTACGCAGTCGTTCGTGTCATTTCGTTCACATAATTATATAGATTCATCATCATCATCATCAGTTCCTGACGCCAGCCACTTGGCGGCGATGGGTACGAATAAATGATCTCCATTGTCCTCGGTCTCTTGTCAAGTCCATTGCTCCTCTTAGTGTCAGTCCAAGTGATGTTAAGTCTTCATTTATATTGTCTATCCAGCGTTGTCTTGGTCTGCCTTTGTGTCTTTTTCCTTCAAATCTTGCGTGTAGTGCGCTGTGTGGAATTCGGTCAACTGGCATTCTTTCTACATGTCCAAACCATCGGAGTCTTTGTTGCACGACTTTGTCTAAGGTTAATATAGATTACCCTTTCTTAATTGATTATCCGCCATCGGCTGTTTCTTTATCTAAGTGAGAACCGATCTCGTGGAATATCTTCTGATCACGGCTTGGTTTTGGTGCGTCAGCCGTTGATGCTTTATGCATTAAAAAGCGGCGCGTTAGAAGTTACTAATTAATGAAAACGTGCAAACACACACAACATACAACTAGGTTATAATTGTGATTGACTTGATGATTGAATCAAGTGCACGGTGTTGACTATGGACGAAAGCGATCCAATCTAAACAAGAATTGAACAACACATCAAAATATCTTATTGTGAAAAGATCTGAATAAGTTCTTTGTGTTTTATAGGTCGTTGATTGTGGTCCTGATGCAGAGTGCGTCGAGAACGAAGAAGATTCTTCGCAATATACCTGCGTTTCAATATATGGTAAAGCCTACTTCCTGACTTATGTTATTAATCAAAAAAAAGTTATTTAATCAAGTTATTTAATCAAGCATAATTGTCATGATTAGCGATCCACCGTCCACGCTATATATAACTACGAAGTAAATTAATTTGTATTTTTTTTATTGTAATTGCACATTGATATAGCGCCACATCAAGAGATATATATCAGAGTCGAATCCGACCTAACACAATGAAAACAAGATCTAACAAAATGGTCTTTAAGCATGTGCGAAAATAGAGACAAAGAGAGGCTGAGAAGCTCAGGTCGCAGGATGTTATGCAGACTTGTCCAAGGACATTGGCCGACCACAGGAACGTTTCTACGCTGGACCGTGCAAGTCGGGGTCGGTGAAATATGCAGTCTCCTTGCGATGCAGAGCAGAGTGATCTGTAACCTGGGAAAGAAACGCAAAGATATTTAAGGAGCACAACCTGCCAGGCAATTAGAATGAGAGCAATGGTCTTGACTACATGGAAAAGCTCACAACCTTTCTTTTTAAGTTCAATAAACTAATTAATAATAAACAACATTTTCTTTTACACATTTAATTTCATACTCTGACATTGCATGGTTCTCTAACATATGTCTAATAAATTAATAAAATTATAAACTGTATAATTAATATAAATTATTTGTATGTTTATATACTTAATATATCAGCATAGGGGGTAATTGTCCGGGGGTTATTGTCCAGGGGTTATTGTCCTGGGGGTTATTGTCCTAGGGGTTATTGTCCAGGGGTTATTGTCCGGGGGTTATTGTCCTGTTACCGTTCTTATCGTCCTTACAGGTCAGTTCAAAACCGTGGGCTCGCGGACGGAGGGCATAATGGTATTGATTCTTTGCTCCGATATAAGAACGTTGTGACATTAACAATATGCATCTATATAACTGACAGACTCTCATCTTTAAGATAATTCTGTAATTAATTGATTAACTATGTCACAATATTTCTCGTGGATTGTTTATCATAATAATTTGTTGTTTAAATAACTTTATTAATAGATGTGCCTGGAAGTTGGCTTTACCATATATTGAAACGCATGTCGGCTGAAGTTCGTAATTTATGACACATGTTTCATCCGGACCACATGTCCAGCCCTATAAAACTCAAAAAACTTTCTCAAACCATTTCCCTAACAAGATAGCCATTTTTATCGTTGCCTAAGCAGTGCGTATCATCATCATCATCATCATCATCATCATCATCATCATCATCATCATCATCATCATCATCATCATCATCATCATCATCATCATCATCATCATCATCAGGATCCATGGGCCGAAGGCCCGTAGGTGTCCAACGCTTGCATCGGATCCATGGGCCGAGGCCCGTTTGGAGTCCAATGCTTGCATTGGATTTCATTCGTATTTTTCTTTACGAACGGAGTATCTGCACCCATCCGTTCGACCTTCGCACTTCTCCCTTAAAGAGAGTTCCAGGCTTAGGACTGGCTCTGATATCCACTATCTTGTGGTATCAAAGGCGGCGATGCCGCCCACGTTTGCCAGCTGTTTCAGGGTTCCTGCTGAGCCTGTTCACCTCGCGTAGCGCCCTATAGGTGGTACTTCAGCCAAGACCTTCACCACTGATGGCATAGCCTCAGCAGGCACTCCCTACTGACTGTTGCCACCCCCTCACCCCGTTGAGGTGTGAGTCGGACTTTGAGGGGGAAGAAGTGCGTATACAGCCATGTAAATCAATCAACTCTCGATCGTAACTCACATAGCAGTCTGTCAGTTATATAGATGCACATTGTTAATGTCACAACGTTCTTATATCGGAGCAAAGAATCAATTTTTGTAACATAACATACCGAATTCATAATATACTCGAATATCTATAAATATAATAATAAATAACAATTTTCTGCAGCATTAAATGTGGTGGTCTGAGTAATAATATGTTTAAAGATATATACCAAATACATATTATAAGTTTGTCTTAACATACGTATCCTGTCAAGAGGCTGTGTAATTTTGTACTGTCGTAAGTTGGGAAGTAGATGGAATATCCTGCGGTGCGCTGGTCCCATGTCCGGCACCTCGAGATTCGTCCATTTCCGGCTGAATGCCCTATGGAAATGACATGAGAGCCTCCCTTAAGTCCCACGATGGGACACACAATTTTTACTTTACTTACTTGGAAGCAATGACATAGCTAGACATATTTGGCGCCTAAGGCGAGTGATAGTAATGTAGTTACTTGTAGTAGAACCTGTAGCATGTAGGCCCTAATAGGCTACAACATAATAATATAGTCTTGCATAGACAAAAACGATCCACGATATTTGCTCTGACGAACAGAAAGCGGAAACATTACATCTGATCTTTCTTTGCCTTTCGTTTGGTCTGTCTTTGTTCATGATACATGAAACTTAAGCGGGTTCCAAATTTTAGTTCCTCAATGATTAGAGATGTTTGTTTGCGCTACGTGTAATATATTTTTCAGAAATGACCACGACTTCTTCAGCTCCAACTATCACAACCCCGTGTCCAACACCTGCGTGCGCGATAATGATAGGATGCCTTCAAGTTACCGGATCAGATGGATGTCCCTCGTGTGAATGTCAGCAGGATTCCTGTTATGATGTAAATTACTTATTTATTGCAGTACACAGTAGGCTTCAATCCCGTACTGACAATTTTACACTAGCACGCATGTAGATATTCATGCTAGACAGTGTGATTGATTGGACAACACGAATCTCTTTGAAATTAACGACATCTGCAAAGAGAAACTGGGCATTCGAGAGTACCTACAACGCCAGATAATTGTACGCGATGAAGTAAAATGCGCTGTGTTTCAACATGCGTGCAGGCTTACAAAGGAATCGTCGAATAGCCCGTGTATATTCCAGATCAACCAATGGGGAGCTCTCGGGCCCGCTCCTCGGTCAGACAGCGTCGAGCCTTCTCGGTTGTTGGCCCTCCACTTGGAATGGGCTCTCGCTTGCGTTACGCTTGCTGCCCCGGAATAATTTGCCTGCTTTCTGCCAACTGCTAAAGTCCTTTCTGTTTGGCCGTGGCTGGGCTGGGAGCGCCTCTAAGTAGGTATCTTGAAGAGGCGCTATATAAATGAATGAATGAATGAATGAATGAACGAATGGTGACTGATGATTAAATCGTTGACTATAAACGAACGTGATACAATCAAAACAAGGATTGTATGGCAAATATGGCAATCTTGATAGGGACACAGTCTGAGAAAGTTCTTTGTGCTTCATAGGACTCGTCAAAATGTGGTCCGGATGAAACATGTATCGTGAATGGCGACAAACCATATCCGACCTGCGTTTCAGTATATGGTAAAGCCTACTTACAGACGCATCTATTAATCAAGTTATTTAATGAACAAGACATTATTATTAAGGTATTTAACAATCCACGAGTAACTTACGAAGTTAATTAATTACTTACAAAATGAACGTATTGTATTGTATTGTATTGTATCTGAACACTTGTTATAGCGCCCCTACCAGATTTCCCATTCAGAGGCGCTCCCGACTACCCTGCGCGGACGCTGAATCGGAGTTTCACGCCAGAAGCGCATGAGCAACATGCGCAGTGAAGGACTTGCCCAGGTCCCTACGCGGCAGCTTTGAGGTGGATTCGGAACCCGCAACCCTCCAGCTGCAAGGCACCGAACATACCCCTATACCACCGCGCCCCGGTTGCATTGTGTCGTGTTGTATTGTATTGTATTACTGTACTCACGTTTATAATGCGACCACGAGCCACCCACAGTAAAGGTCCGAGAAATTAATCTCTGATAAACCAAACCGACCGGGAAGCGAACCCGGGCCGCCGACGTGGGGAGCAGGCTACCAACCTACTCGGCCACTCAGGACCTCTAACGTAGAGATGAGAGTCCGTCAGTTATAAAGATGCCATAATATTATTGCTGGTCTCACATCGTTATTTTATTCGAAGAAAGAATCTATTTTTGTGCGTTAATAATATACCGGAATGTAAAAAGTATAATAATAAATAACAATTTCCTTCAGCATTAAATGTGGTGGCGTGAGTAATAGGTAAAGAAAGTATGTAGGCCTATATCCTTTTTTGAAAAACCAACTGCTAACGCATTTTGGTGTACATAGTTCATCAAATAGGTCTATATCATAGAACGGCACGCTCTACCGTTATGAATTTTTTTACAAAACCTTCTTATACGAATTTTGGTTATCCCGTAGTTTAGGTTGGTAAATTATTTGAATATCTTCCATGCCGAACTTCAGGTTGGTAAGTAAGCAATCTATTTATGTCCATGATAACTATCATCAATCCCGCTTCCATTTCATGAAGAAATTTTTTTAATCAATCCAGCTTCCATTTCATGAAAAAAATTATCCAACTACTATTTAACCAAAAAATATATTTCATCAATGGAACTTTTATTTAAGCAAAGAACTATTCTCATGGGTCCAGCCTCTACTTACGGAAACAATTATTTTCATCGTTCCAGCTTCTATTGCATAAATAACTTAGTTTCATCAATCCAGCTTCTATTACGGTAAAAATTATCTCCATCAATCCAACTTCTATTTAAAGATACAAATGGTTTCATCAGTCCCACTTCCAGTTAGAGAAATGTATTTTTTCCTCAATCCAGCTTCCATTTCAATTTCACGATATCAAATAATTTACCAACCTAAACTACGGGTTTACCCGAATTTTTAGGTAAACGCGACTGTTTTCAGCTCGCAATTTACTTTATATGTCGATATATGGCCATTTAAGTTAAAATTTCAAAATGGTGATTACCGTTGCAAAACGCAGCCATTTCTGATTTCTTATAACGCCATACAACACACGACCTCCTAAATAGAGCATTCGCACGGCATTTCGGGACTTCTCCGACAAGCCAAAGACATTGGTAGGAACAAACGAAGAACTGCTTATGTTGCGTCTCATGCGCCTCTATGCTAGAACGTGCGGAACGCGGTTCGCTTCCCGACGCTGATTTATTTCATAGATTTAAATCTTGGGCAATCACGGTCCTTACACGGGATCCTAAATGGCGTGGCGTCTATTCAAAATAGCGAGCGGTAGTGAAGGGTTGGGACTCCGACCAATTCATTAAAATATGAGCAGGGTCAAGGCCATAAGTATTCGGTCGCTAATACTCGCTATAGAAAAAGCGAACGTTTACATTTACATTTTAAAATCTAGCGGAATTCTGCGGGAACGATATAGGCCCTATAGGAAAGAGCAAATTCAAATGCACGGGTGCATCCGGTGAGTACCAGCAAAAACAGCCAAAGTTAACCACAAAAATCAAGCGGGAACGATATATAAAAGTAGAGAAGCGGTGATCTATGCTAGATAAGCTTAAATAATATAATACTGAGTAGTAGTAGTAGTAGTAGTAGTAGTAGTAGTAGTAGTAGTAGTAGTAGTAGTAGTAGTAGTAGTAGTAGTAGTAGTAGTAGTAGTAGTAGTAGTAGTAGTAGTAGTAGTAGTAGTAGTAGTAGTAGTAGTAGTAGTAGTAGTAGTAGTAGTAGTAGTAGTAGTAGTAGTAGTAGTAGTAGTAGTAGTAGTAGTAGTAGTAGTAGTAGTAGTAGTAGAAGCAGCAGCAGCAGCAGCAGCAAGCAGCAGTAGTAGTAGTAGTAGTAGTAAATTAAATTGCGGTTATTCTTGTTGAAAGATGTATGAAATTTATTTGCCTTGTCGCACTTATCTTACCTCTTTCCTTCTACAGAGACAACTACAGAGACGACTACCAATACTTGTCCAACGTGCGACTCTTCACGCTGTGAATTGGAATACGACGGTTCAGATAGATGTGGGACTTGTGTCTGTTATACGACCTGTGAGGTTAGAAACTCTGCTAAAGCAACAATAAACGAACTAGATACATGTATCATCTTCCTCATTATCGTCGTCCTCACATTTTGTATTAAAACAGTCTCGCATGTATTTATTTACGTACGAAGACGCTAAATAGCTCTAGAAGACTTTGAGGACAACAGAAAAATATTGTCACTACAGGACACTGCACAGCAACTTAAATATTTGGATGGTTCAAAATTGGAGACTGGTCAACTCACTTGTTTAGTTCGCTGATTATGCAAATGCTTCTTGAAATTCATCATAATTAGCCTATATGTAGATTCTTGACATACACGGAATTGGGCGTTAAGTCCCAAGTCTTTAAGAGTTTCTGTGACAAAGACACTGAACTCGCGCCTCGATTCTTCTTTCTCTAACTCAATTCGTGTCAGTATCAAAAAGACAAATACACTTGACCTCGAAAGAGTTTATAATACGTCAAAATGTCAATATATAACGCCTGTGCTTAATCTCTACATTGAAATACTGGTAAGTAAACTAATAATTTGTTTCAAAGCTGATTTTGTCGTTTAAGAAACATTCAACTCCGGCCAACTACAACACCTAACTTCGGTTGTCATTTTACTGGAGCTATAATTATTCTGTATTCATAGTTAGCACTAAACCATTTTTTAAAAACATCTTTTATGGTTTCTGGACATTGATAGATAATGGAAATCTCTCCATGTGTCTGTTTATTCTGCTCAGTCGCTTATGTTCATAGCCTAAGACTTACTTTAAAAAAATTATCCAATACTGGCTGATTCTATTGGTGAACCAGATTTTGACGTGATCACGGCATTGTTTCGTTTGCGCCAGCTGTAGATGCCTTGTGCATCAGTTATCGGCGCGATAGAAGCTCTTATTTTATTGATGAATAGTGCATACATTTTTACACGCACAAATAAAAAGACTTGAATTAAATTGCAAGTTTCTTGATGATCGAATCAAGTGTACAACGTTGACTAACAACGAAAGTGATACAATCTAAACAAGGATTTATAGCAAATAAGGCTATCCCGCTGTGGAAATGATCTTAGAACGCTCTTTGTGTTTCATAGGGCTGGGGATGTGATTGGGAGCATGAAACATGTGTACAGGGAAACCTCCATAATGAGCCTCAATGCGTTTCAATATATGGTAAGGCACATCTATTAATCAAATTATTTAATGAATAAATAATAATTATTATTAACAATCCACGAGTAACTTACGAAGTTACTTAATTACTTACAAAATTAACCTACAGATGAGAGATGTATCGATGCGATATTCAGTGTTGTATCAATTACATTCTAAATGTGATTCAATTATAATTGCAATTACATGCTTGTAAATGTAATTGAATTACAATTAAAATTACTTGATTGTGAAAGTAATTGAATTACAATTACAGTTTCATTGTAATTCAATTACCAATTACTTTTCAATTATTCCTTTTAAATTTGGCAATTGATTTAGAATTTTTTCGATAATTTTTAGTTAACTCTATTTTTAAACTAAAATATCCAATGGACCAATGGCATGTAAATTGTAATATAATATACATTCAATTGTATTATGAGTTTGTCAGGTATCCAAAATACGATTTACAATTATGATCCGTTAAAACAAGTTAGAGTTTATTTGATTTTTAGAAAAGTTTTTCAAAATGATAGTCTGTTAGAGAACTCAGTTGATTGCGCCTGGGTGAGCGAGTCAATTCGTCTAGCAGTGCCAAAGAGATGCTCAACTGGAGCTGAAGATGGAAGCTCTGTTTTCTGTAGGCAGCCGCAGTAAGCTTTCTAAGAATGAGTGCGTGACTGCATGGATAGTCTGATAATGAAGGTCAGCCCTTGCCCTTGCGGTCTATCAAAGTGTGTTGTAAGATTGTAAGAGAGGTGTAAGGAAAGAATAATGTTGACAATTATGTTGCCATGCAAAAATAATGCAGAACAGTTTATTCAATTAAACGGGTGGCCTGGGTCAACAATGCAGGCTGGCATCATTGCTGACTTTATGAAAGTAATTTGTAATTTACACTTCATTCAATTACAAATTACATGCAATATTGTAATTGAAATACAATTACAATTAGGCCTACTGGACTTAAAATGTAATTCAATTACAATTACAATTACAGAACATGTAATTCAATTACGTAATTCAATTACACGTATTTCAATTACTGAACAACACGGGCGATATTGCTGGTCTCACATGGTTATTTTATCGGAAGAAAGAATCTATTAATTTTTTGTAGCATTAATAATATACCCGAATGTAAAAAGTATAATTATAAATAAAAATACTTCCTTCAGCTTTAAATGTGGTGACCTGAGTAATAAGTAAAGTAAGTAAGTATATCCTTTATTGAAAAACCAACTGCTAACCGAATTTTGGTGTACATAGTTCATCAAAAAGATATAAAAAATATTTAAGTATAAAGCAACCGAGTGACAAGCGTTTTACGAGATAGATGAGTCTGTCTTAGATATGATTCTATTGTGGGTTCTGGGGCGTAGCGAGTATGAAACAATTTCCACGGGAGGCAATTAGTAGCTGATGCAATACATGTGCAGGGTCGCTGATGATGGTAGAAAAGAGGTTGGAGTCTGCCTTTTGGCAAAGTTGCTCGAAACTTTTGTAGGATTCCGGTAGATGTCTATAGGTCTATATAAATGCATATCTAAATAATACTTAAGCCATAGACTACTTAAATTACAGGACTGTAGGCGCTCATGCTCGGGACTTGGAACTTGGGTTCATTCTCAATTTACACTTTTATCACAAAAAATGAACGAATAGTCCGATTTGCATGAACTCTTTTTTGTTCTATTTGTCTCGACGAGAGCCATATATGGGAAAAGATATTGACGCTAAATTCTGGATAATTCAAGGTCATTTCAAGGTCAGAAAAATGAAATCTAGCAAAAATCAGAGCAAAATGGCCAGATCTCAGCCAATAACTCTTGAAATCAGCGAATTCCTTCTTATGTTTCTCTTCTAGATAATGGATACCTGGGATAAGAAACAACGATATTAAATGTAATACGCTCCAAGGTTGTTTTAAGATCAAAAGGTCGGCTTCAGAGGAAGATCAGAGGAAATAGCCATAGCTCCGACAAATATTATTACATTTTAATTATTCTTTTACCAATTTGCTCGTGCCGATAAGGGCTACATTCGAACAAACAGTACCTGAAGGTTAAAATAATCCAAGGTCATTTCAAGGTCAAAGTCAAGAGAAAATGCTATAATCCAAACAAGGATTGAATTAGAACATAAGGCTATCTCGTTAGGGAAATGGTCTGAGAAAGTTCTTTGAGTTTTATAGGGCTGGACATGTGGTCCGGATGAAACATGTGTCATAAATTACGAACTTCAGCCGACATGCGTTTCAATATATGGTAAAGCCAACTTCCAGGCACATATATTAATAAAGTTATTTAAACAACAAATTATTATGATAAACAATCCACGAGAAATATTTTATAAAGTTAATCAATTAATTACAGAATTATCTTAAAGATGAGTCCGTCAGTTATATAGATGCATATTGTTAATGTCACAACGTTCTTATATCGGAGCAAAGAATCAATTTTTGTAACATAAAATACCGAATTCATAATATACTCGAATCTCTATAAATATAATAATAAATAACAATTTTCTGCAGCATTAAATGTGGTGGTCTGAGTAATAATATGTTTAAAGATATATACCAAATATATATTATAAGCTTGTCTTAACATACGTATCCTGTCAAGAGGCTGTGTAATTTTGTACTGTCGTAAGTTGGGAAGTAGACGGAATATCCTGCGGTGCGCTGGTCCCATGTCCGGCACCTCGAGATTCGTCCATTTCCGGCTCAATGGTCTATGGAAATTATATGAGCGCCTCCCTTAAGTCCCACGATGGGACACAGAATTTTTACTTTACTTACTTGGAAGCAATGACATAGCTAGACATATTTGGCGCCTAAGGCGAGTGATAGTAATGTGGTTACTTGTAGTAGAACCTGTAACATGTAATAGGCTACAACATAATAATAGTCTTGCATAGACAAAAACGATCCACGATATTTGCTCTGACGAACAGAAAGAGGAAACATTACATCTGATCATTCTTTGCCTTTCGTTTGGTCTGTCTTTTTTCATGATACATGAAAGTTAAGCGGGTTCCAAATGTTAGTTCCTCAATGATTAGACATGTTTGTTTACGTGTAATATATTTTTCAGAAACGACCACGACTTCTCCAACTTCAACTAGCACAACCCCGTGTCCAACACCTGCGTGCGCGATAATGATAGGATGCCTTCCAATTACCGGACCAGATGGATGTCCCTCGTGTGAATGTCAACAGGATTCCTGTTATGATGTAAATTACTTATTTATTGCAGTACACAATAGGCTTCAATCCCGTAATGACAATTTTACACTAGAACTCATGTAGATATTCAGGCTAGACAGTGTGATTGATTGGACAACATGAATCTCTTTGAAATTAACGACATCTGCAAAGAGAAACTTGGCATTCGAGAGTACCTACAACGCCAGAAAATTGTACGTAATGAAGTAAAATGCGTTGCGTTTCAACACGCATGCAGGCTTACAAAGGAATCGTCGAATAGCCCGTGTATATTCCAGATCAACCAATGACAGCGCATAACCCCACGGTTCAGTGTCAGGGTTAGGGTTAATGTCGTCATTACAAAGCATGACAAACATATAACACTAAACCTGACCATAACCGACCATCACAACGCACATAATACGTCATATCAAGCACTCCCCTCCAGATATAAATTGCTCGTGTTTATTTAAGGTCAACAGCAGCAGAACTCACGCCATAAACTGCAGCCACTGATACTATAAGTTTGCCCTCACTTGTTAAGTTCTGTGATAATACAATGGTTCGTGCAAGTCTTGACGTAGCCCGCACAGAATTAGACTAAGGGGAGCTCTCGGGCCCGCTCCTCGGTTAGACAGCGTCGAGCCTTCTCGGTTGTTGGCCCTCCACTTGGAATGGGCTCTCGCTTACGTTACGCTTGCTGCCCCGGAATTAATTTGCCTGCTTTCTGCCAACTGCTAAAGTCCTTTCTGTTTGGCCGTGGCTGGGCTGGGAGCGCCTCTAAGTAGGTATCTTGAAGAGGCGCTATATAAATGAATGAATGAATGAATGAATGGTGACTGATGATTAAATCGTTGACTATAAACGAACGTGATACAATCAAAACAAGGATTGTATGGCAAATATGGCAATCTTGATAGGGACACAGTCTGAGAAAGTTCTTTGTGTTTCATAGGACTCGTCAAAATGTGGTCCGGATGAAACATGTATCGTGAATGGCGACAAACCTTATCCGACCTGCGTTTCAGAATATGGTAAAGCCTACTTACAGACACATATATTAATCAAGTTATTTAATGAACAATACATTATTATTATCAACAATCCACGAAAAACTAACAAAGTTAGGTAATTACTTACAAAATTAACCTACTGATGAGAGATGTATAGATGCGATATTGCTTGTCTCACATGGTTATTTTATCGGAAGAAAGAATATATTAATTTTTTGTAGCATTAATAATATACCCGAATGTAAAAAGTATAATTATAAATAAAAAAATTTCCTTCAGCTTTAAATGTGGTGACCTGAGTAATAAGTAAAGTAAGTAAGTATATCCTTTATTGAAAAACCAACTGCTAACCGCATTTTGGTGTACATAGTTCATCAAAAAGATATAAAAAATATTTAAGTATAAAGCAACCGAGTGACAAGCGTTTTACGAGATAGAGAGTCTGTCTTAGATATGATTCTATTGTGGGTTCTGGGGCGTAGCGAGTATGAAACAGTTTCCACGGGAGGCAATAGTTGATGCAATAGGGCCTACATGTGCAGGGTCGCTGATGATGGTAGAAAGAGGTTGGATTCTGCCTTTTGGCAAAGTTGCTCGAAACTTTTGTATGATTCCGGTAGATGTCTATAGGTCTATATAAATGCATATCTAAATATGCTTAAGCCATAGACTACTTAAATTACAGGACTGTAGGCGCTCATGCTCGGGACTTGGAACTTGGGTTCATTCTCAATTTACACTTTTATCACAAAAAATGAACGAATAGTCAGATTTGCATGAACTCTTTTTTGTTCTATTTGTCTCGACGAGAGCTATATATGGAAAAAGATATTGACGCTAAATTCTGGATAATTCAAGGTCATTTCAAGGTGAGAACAAATGAAATCTAGCAAAAATCAGAGCAAAATGGCCAGATCTCAGCCACTAATTCTTGAAATCAACTAATTCTTGCAGATGTTTCCCTTCTAGATAATGGATACCTGGGATAAGAAACAACGATATTAAATGTAAGGCGATCCAAGGTTATTTTAAGATCAAAAGGTCAATTTCAGAGGAAGATCAGAGGAAATAGCCATAGCTCCGACAAATATTATTACATTTTAATTATTCTTTTACCAATTTGCTCGTGCCGATAAGGGCTACATTCGAAAAAACAGTACCTGAAGGTTAAAATAATCCAAGGTCATTTCAAGGTCAAAATCAAGAGAAAATGACCATATCTCAGACAAACGTTGTTTTATTTGGGTGATTCTGTGTAATGGTCATTGTTCCTTGATTTTGACATTTGACCCTCAAATGACCTTGAAGTAATCTAAGGTCGTTTCAAGGTCAATAGGAAAATTGCCATTACACAGAATCACCGAAATAAAATAATATCCTGTGTAATGGTTATTTCCCTTGATTTTGACCTTCGGCCTTCAAATGACCTTGAATCCAAAGTCATTTCAAGGTCAACAGGTCAAATAAATGGAAGACTGTTATTACACACACTCACCCAAATAAAGCAGCATTTGGGACCCTTCAAAACTGCGGGCCCGGGTGCTGCAGCACCCTTAACACCCCCTTAATTCGGGCCTGCTAATATCAGAATACTATAATATTTTACCTCAAAATTATAACAGACGTACATCTAAAGTTGGTGGTTGAAAGATAGATTTTCAATTCATTGATTTAAATAATATTATGAAGGAAGTATTGATTTGATATACGCGATAGTTGATGCTAAAAAGAGGAGAAACGGAATGGGATGATAGTGGTAATGAGCAGAAGACAGGCCTCGTTTAAAAGCGGTGATTGATAAATCCAATTACACAGTGCTTGGATGACTGAGTCAGTTCAACTCTAGTGACTACTCGAGTTCAACATCAGAGTTGAAACTCGATACGCCGACTGCAGACCATGTGTATAGTAATCCTATCTAGCGTGAAGCGATGAACACATTTACCATACTTGGATATTACTATTAACAAAATTTAATATTCCACGACTGAATGACTCAGTGCCAGTACATGTGTCGCCTCGCAAAAGTTTCCGTTGTCATAAACTTTGTATATTTGAGACACAAGCTGTCGTTGTGTTTTATGTGAACACCTCTAAAGTCTTAGACTAAGATAATAAACCTCAGTTGAGGCATCTAAATTTTCCGTTGTCTTAGCCTTTTGGATACGCAACTGTTTTGAACCATGTACATGTATATAAACAATAATATATTTGTATAATATTATATAAAATGACAAATTATAATAATAATTTCTTTCAGCTGGTGTAGCCTATTTGTCTCTCACCTCTGTGACGGAATTCTAATTTGAGTTAGCCATTCGAAATTGAGAGTTCGTTGCTAAACTACTGTATGTCGTCCTAAACCTAAGGTCGTACATTTGTAATCAGATTGTTTTTATTCGTGTTGAAGGAGGCGTGAAATTATATAGCATTGTTTCATTTATCTTACATTTCCTTTTACAGAGCCGACCACAGAGCCGCCCACAACGTGTCCACCCATCGAGTGCGACGATCCAAACTGCTTCTTGGAAAACGGGCCAGATGGATGTCCAAGACAGTGTATCTGTGGTGATCCGTACTGTATGGTTAGAAACACTGCTGAACAACGTTAAACCAAATTTAAGCCACCATCGTCGTCCTCGCATTTTGTATATAACAGCGTTGACTCTGATTATTTATTCATGTATTTGTACAAGACGCTTAGTACGCTTAGTACCTCTCAAAGCAAGCGCAAGTCCAGGTGGACTAAAAGCTAATTGAGAAGTTCATCTGTTAACAGGCAATACTCATATATAGCCCAACTATCACAGTGTTTATATTGAGTAGAAGACAATTAAAATGAACCACGATAGGCCTAAGTGAGGCAGAAGATTGATAGAGGAATTGCTTCAAAATGAGGTTTGTGGTTTAAGAAACATTAAATAAAGGGCAAATACAATGCTGAAATTCAGCTATCATTCCACTGACGTATAATAATTCATAATAACAATTATTTTATTCAGCCAGGTCATCTGAATGTTTGTCTATGGTCATACCTTGCACTAAAACACTGAACGAGTATTTGGTTGCTGGCCCTAGATTTAGACAATGTGTCTCTGTATCTGTTTTTCTTCGCAGTCGCTTATGTCATTTCGTTCAGAACTAAAGATCCTTTTTAAATTGATTATCCAACATCGGCTTTCTCACATGAGAACCGATCTCGTGGAATATTATATTTGATCACGGCTTGGTTTTGGTGCTTCAGCCGTTGATGCTTTCTGCATTAAAAACCGGCGCGATAGAAGTTACCAATTAATGAAAACGTGCAAACACGTACACAGCACAGGGCCTGCAACTAGCTCGTAATTGTGAGTGACTTGATGATCGAATCAAGTGCACGGTGTTGACTATGGGCGAAAGTGATCCAATCTAAACAAGGATTGAACAACACATCAGAAAATCTAAGTTTGAAAGTAGGCCTATCTGAGGCAGTTCTTTGTGTTTTCTAGATTTATCCTTGTGGTCCTGATGAAGAATGTGTCCCGAGCGAAGAAAATTCTTCGGATTATGCCTGCGTTCCAATATAATGGTAAAGCTTACTTCCAATCATATCTAATTAATAAATTTATCTGATCGACCAAAACTATCACGATTAAGGTCAACATAAAATATTTTACAAAGTTAATAAATTACTTTAAAAATTTACTCTGAGATTAGAGTCCGTCAGTTATTATTAGACAGCATAATCAGTGTAAGCCTCACACCTTTTTGTATAGGATGATAATAGTCCATTTTTGTAACGTAACATACCCTATTAATAATTGTATAACGTTCATCCAAAACTTTAAAAAGTTTGCTTCTTTGCTTCACTCCACCAGACCATCCACACTTCACCATTAGTTACCAACTGATGAAACTTGACCTGAATAGAAATTATTTGACCCTACCTGCCATAGATTTTGTTTAAACGAAGCGCCTGTGAACCGATTTTGTTTACTTAGAGCCTGTGAAAAAGCTGGCTCCTGCGAATCTGCCTGTTTGCGCACTGTAGTAATCTCAAAATTTCAATCACTATAAATGGAACTGCTGTTTGGTTCATTCTGTTGATCATCCGAAACTGCTGAAGAAGTATTGCCGCTCAGTAAAGATGCCAACAATTTGTTGCAGCTGCTGCGTTTTCCTCTCGCAATTTCGGAAACAGAGCTCGGTTTAGTTTATGTAGCTTCATTCTTAGTAAACGTAGACACTAAGCACAACGCCATAATTGAATTTTACACACTTCAAATATTTTCTAAAATGTTGACTCACTGCGTTGTCAATGTTCGTCGCCTCGCTGAATTTCTCGGAAGGCTAACCCTAGTCTTTGGAAACGTCAGGGAGGCTACTTCATACAGTGCATACTCTTTCCTAATTATCAGAATTTAACATTATGACATGTAAACTAGGCCTATAGCAGACGTAAATTTGGTGTTTTAACGATAGATTTTCTATTCACTAATTTTAGCAGAGAAGAAGTTTCAATCTGATATACGAAGAAATTATAGGCCTAGCTGGTTTATTCTTTATCAAGTAGTCATTGGAAATTTGTGCAGTCAATCCACTCTTCGGTATGTTCATTTAAGGATTTCTGAATGTGATTAGGAATTCATTTGGCATTATAATGAATATAATGTGTGAATGTCTTGCAGAATCCTGCCTCCCTCACAGACAGACCCGTGTGGGAAACGGTGCATGAACGGTCTGAAGACGGATGAAAACGGAAGTAAACTCTGCGAATGTCTGGGAGAATCAAGTTCTTAAAACTAAAATAGCTGATTAGTGGAATAGACAACTTCACAGATAAAATCCTGGTCACAATGTAACTCGAATATTGTAAACTCATGATAGGCATGCTTGCAGTCAATATTCTGTGTGTGAGTGAAATTGTTGTTTATTGCAGAAAGCAAGTATTACAGTTACAGTCATGTATCAACAAGTACTGTACAACAGGAGCCAACAAGCTAATAGCTTAAACTAACATTGACCCCTCTTTCTTGATTATTATTCATAATATGAATAATAATCAAGAAAGAGATGTAACAAACTAAAATTGCATAGCCTATATTATAGGCCATGCAATTTTATATTTGTTACTTAATAAACACTTAAGTGACAGTAATAATAAAATACTTGTAGTAATAATAAGAAATGCAATACAGCACCACAAAAATACCAATATCAATAATGATACCAAAAAATAACAAGCTCACCACTTTGCTCAGAGCAGCTGAAAGAAAATTGTGCGAATAAACTGGAACATCACCAAAAGCATCGTATAAGGTTTGGAAAAATAGTAATTAATTTTACGATCATTTCTATGAAGGCTTATAAAGACAGTGACTTAGGTTACCCATAATGGAAAGACTTTAACTGATCCCACTGAGAGATTTAACAAATATTTTAATAACATTGAACTGCAGCTTGTCCATGGATTTTTCTTCAGTTTCTCACTGATTACTTAAAGTTTAGACTCTCACACTCCATTTACTTTTTGTATTGTATTGAATTGTATTTTACGGATTTCTAAAGCGCCTTTCACAGTACGATCTAATAAGAGGCGCCAAACCGGTCTCACCTCCGGAAATTATTGACATCCTGGCTTCCGTAAGAAATTATCACAGTAAAGAGTTTGATGACATTCTGGTGATGGATTAAAGAGTAATTAATGACCAATCTTCATTATTATTATCTCCGTTCGCCAAGATTTTGGAAAAATTGTTTTTAATAGACTTGTTGGATTTGAAACTCAAAATGACTTGCTTGTGGATAGTCAATTTGGTTTTAGAAAGATTCTGTTTGCCTATAATTATAGCACTTCCTGAGCTCACAGACAATTTTAACGATCTATTGATGAGCATCAACTGACCTTATGGATTTTCTTAGACCTGTCAAAGGCTTTTGATACAGTAAATCACAAGATACTGTTAGATACGCTTGAACACTATGGAATAAGAAGCACGTCTCTGAATTTGTTTCGGGCCACTTATAGAACAGGTTGCAATATGTCACTATTAATCACTCTTCCTCAACTAGTTTATTGGTGAGATGTGGATGAATGAAGTAGTCGTGCAAAAACTCAGGCGCTGCCCCAAAGTGCTTGGAATACGAGTCAACAAAGCTTGAACTCGATGCTAGAACGGGACAGGCAGCCAGTGCAGGACTTCGCGAAGACGTGGAGTGACGTGATCCTATCTCCTCCTGTTAACAGATGAGCATCGCAGTGGCGTTAAGCATCGACTGGAGTCCGTCCAAGAGATACCCAGGCGCGCCAGCCAGCAAGCCGTTACAGCGGTCCACTTGAGAGATGACGAAAGCAGTAACGGCTGCTCTAGCGGCCTCGAAAAGTAGAGACTTGATGCAGCTCCTGATGAGACGGAGCTGACGGAAGCAACAGCCGACCGTCCACGCGAGTTACAGAAATCAATCCTGGATGATACAAGTGAATGGAATAAGGCTTGAAGGCAGGGCTTATTCAGGCAGCGCCTGATTTGACGTATTAGTCGGAGATGGAAAAAACAACCTTTATTGGTTGAGTCAATATGATAAGACAAAGAAAGTTTACTATCAAGAAGAACTCTAAGATCACGAACTCCATTAGAAAGCTGGATAGAGCAGGTTTACTCTAGTTGCAGGGAGAGAGTTTTCAAAAGAAGGTGTGATCGGGATCTACGGTCAAACCAAGTCAATTCCGTTTTGCTCGTATTTAGCGTCAGGCGCATAGACGCACACCATAATGGAAGCAAGCAATGAGTGTAGGTTTTAAGTTATCAATATTAGCGTTAGACAGTTTTATATATAGATGGGTGTTACCAGCGTAAGTATGGATAGAAATAACACAACGTAGTGCAATTTTGGCGATGTTAGATGTGTAGGCTATAGGATTAAAAGTAGGTAGGTCAATAATGGAGCCATGATAGGCACCAAAGATTAAATTAACAGTTTTAGAAAATTTAGCACCAGAACAGACGTTGTGAGTCCTGGAAATAAGAAAAGAGGAGATCCAGGGGAGTGCAGATGCAGAAACTCCAAATTGCTTTTGACGGATATAGAGAAGGATAGTATGATCAACGCAATCAAATGCCGACTTAATGTCAAGGGGAATTAGAACCGTTATCAACCCTAGGTCAAGAGACGACAAATATCGTTATTATACCTTTAAGGCAGTTCTTTCTGTGGAATGGAATCGTCTAAAGCTAGACTGAGTTAGAGGGAGTAGGTTGTATGTTTCACTGAAGTTTGAGAGCTGCAGATGGACAAACCTTCAACAAGCTTAGACGTGAATGATCGATTTGAAATTGGACGATAGTTTGCAGGGTCTGATTGGTCAAGGCCAGGATTTTTGAAACGAGGTCCGATGATGGCTCGTTTATGTGTATTACGGAGAGTGAACTAAGATAGAGAAACGTTGATGAGAAGAGAGATATTCATAGAGATGCAAAGCCAAACATGTGCCGAGTTAAGTTCACATTGTTTTGCTACCATTCTTCAACGCTCAGCGTCTTTTGGAGACGATGAACGTGACAGTTTCTTACGTAGCTTTAATATTCATAAGACGCAAATTTTCTATTACAGAACATAACTTTGCTACAAATAATAACATCGATCTGATCGATTGGCAAAGCGTAAAAGTAACAGAACCGCCGGTCATTTCCACGCTTTCCAAAGCTCACCTTGAAGAATTTATCGCCAGTGAGTGTATGCCAATACAAGATGTTCATTAAATACGTCATAATTAAATGCTTAAACACTACTTAAAAGAGTGTATCACATTTCACATAAAACCTCCAATATCACATAAAAGTAACAGAACCGTCGGTCATTTCCACGCTTTCCAAAGCTCACCTTGAAGAATTTATCGCCAGTGAGTGTATGCCAATACTCGATTTTCCAGAATTTCCATGCCACGCACAATCGGTTGAGCGTTCTGGCAAACTTGTTGATAAGGCATCTGCTGTGTTTGGACAAACATCTAGATTGTTTTATCCTTGTCAGATTGAAATCACTGGTACTAATGCCTTATTTTCTGTAACAAAGCAGAATCAGTTGGAGCTCAATCGATAGAAGAAAATGAGTTTTCACTCACTTTTCAGTGATTAGTGACTCAGTATGGTCTACAAATGTTGGGATTGTTAATAATTATATTCGCTTATTGATTCCGTTTATTATGTTTATTGTTTATTTAATATTGCAGACATAAAATCATTTTATTTTGCATGGTTATTAAATACGTCATAATTAAATGCTTGAACACTACTACAATTATTAGCGTATTACATTTTTTTAATTTATTGATTTTTTTAAATTAGACAATTTTGTTAATAATTGTCAAATTTTAAAGCTCGTTGGGGCACATCTTAGAGAACGAATTTTAAGATATATTTGGCATGATAACTAACTAATCCAAAAGGCAACGAATTATCACTATTACGTTTAGGTTCTGGAATTTTCCCTTTTTGCACTCCACTCTAACGAGCAGTCCATGTCCACATGTCCAATTTATCACAGTCCTTGTGCGTGCTGCCAAAGCTCTAAACCTGAGAAGTTGGTGCCATATGGTTGGCTCTTTATATCGATCCCAGATGGGCTTGATTATAGATTAGCTGATGACCATAAACCCAGTAGAAAACCCACTTAAACCGAATATCTGTTTGTGCGTGCTGGCAAAGCTCTAAACTGTAGAACTGTTGATAAAAACTACCAGTAATTCAGAAGGGTTTAGATCGCAAACACTCTGGCTTACTTACATCTCGAGTCTTGATGCACTGTATACTATGCTTCGATTGCAATTCGCTAAACACGTTTCGTAGGCTTCAAGACAAGCTAGCTTGCTGTCCTGAAACAGGGCCGATTATACCCTGAATTTGAATTTTTCCTTCTGCTGCCTAGTATGAAGATGTTTCAACTAAAATGCCAATATACATCAATATACATCATCAGTATTGGCTGCATTTCGATTGCGCGTTGTGCGAGTGTAGTCAATGCAGACGAGTAACTACTCAATGACACGCATGATCATGTCTAGGAAAGTCAATATTACACAAGCAGGTCTTTAAAAAGCAGCAAGAAGAATCGCATAAAACTAACGACAAACGAGTGGGTTGCTAATTTTTAAACGCAGGCCAAGGATTTTGCGTGTGGAGACATAATTTTATAGGGGCCTATATTGGTACTACTTCCACGTACGAGTTTTCAGTATATAATACTGATAACTCACGTAGTATTATAAGTATAAATATACACGCACCCACCATCTGTCTCACATTCGATTAAATCAATTTGTTGACTCCGCCACTGCTTTTACAGCCCTTGCAATTCGTGACTGCAGTAGAGCAGCAATTAAACAAGCACCATTTCGTTCTTATAAGTATTCGATTCGACCATTATATTTCAGAGCGTAGCCGAGGACTCGAGTCTGTCGCTGCCATCGTAGAGCTGTAAGTATAATCGAAATAGTTTGCAGTCTCGTTAGAAACTGTTGCCAAATCGTGATGAATTCTCGTAATCGTAAACTTTACATTTCTAAAGAGCTACCCTAAAGCTATGGGCAGGGCACCACCTTATTCACGGGCGCTGCATCGTATCAGAGGAGTTTGCCAGAGATTGATTTCCAGTGGAAATCCGAGTCCGGTGGCCAAAGAGAGAAGAGAAAGGAGAATGCTAAGCTGCCAAGGTGGATTTCGTTGAGGACGAGAAAGCTTGGAAGGCGTCGAATTGGGCGAGTAAAATGTTTGATGAGTTGTAGACGCATAACTTGGGTGGATTCGGGGGTTGCTGAAAAGTGAATTACAGCAATCAAGCTTCGAGTAGAGGTAGCGATAGTGGAAGCAGTTTTTCAAGTATGAGTCGAATGCAGCGTAAGTCGCGAATGTGCACGAAGCCGGTCAAGAATATGCATGGTTTTTACAGTTAGCAATAGGTGCCTAGTACCGACGGCATTAGGCCTAGGCCTTTTGGTGATTTGGAGCAAGTCTCTGAAGGTTTCAGCCGAAGATTTAATCGATTATTAGATGTTTGCAGTAATTTAGCTTTGACTGTAATGTAATGTGATGTATCTATTGGCGCTGATCACTTTGTTTCAGCTGTGGTCAAATACATGTATGGCACCACTACTCAGTGTTGACCTTCGATTGAGTTCTCGGTTTATTAACTAAGAAGACTGATTTGATGTTGAATTATTAGGCCTACTTTTAGTTTGTTTGCTCTTTGTTTGTTTGACTGAATGATTTTCATGTCGTGGGCTTATTGGGTAGCTATTTGATTCTCTAATCCGCTACAGCTGATCGATCTATTGAACGACCAATTTCTGCTTTTTAGTTAAATCCGGGATCAGGCGAGATGAGACCAGTTGATGGAGCGGTGTTGGCGGTTCTGATGGTGCTTCTAACAACGGCGCAGTCAAGTAGGTGGTCAAATGGTTTTAACCGACATGTTCGTGATGATCCAACTCGGCTTATGTGTTTTGTCTAGTTACTATAGTATAGCCTACTTCTCAGGTGTGCCAGTTTAAGATACTTAGAACGCCGCAAAGCTGGTAGGTGCGTTTCAAATTTTTGCGCAAATCATTAAATCATTTAGTCAGACCAAACTTCTAAGGTTGTACGACCACAAGACTTGCGATCGTACAGCCTAGACTTCTTGCCTACCTTGACTGGTGACAGAGCGAGTAAGTTCTAGAAACGACCAGAAAGCTCTAAGATTTGTGATTTTTCGAACATTATGCTGAAGGAGAAGACCATTAGAATCTCTTTTTGATCGATTCGTCGTGTAGCCTTTCTTTGGTTCTGGCGCCCCATACTTAAATGATTTAGTTAGAATGATCTGGAAGAGCGCCATGTTTTCCTCAGTTGACCTGGTGAACCTTTCTCAAATCAAATTTAACAGGTAAAAATGTATTAGTACCTTAATAATATGTCTGTCTGTTCGAAGTTGCTATTAAAATACTTGCTGATAAAATGCACTTTACTGGCCGTGTTTAAATAACAAACAAATAATAAATAAATGGCAGTAGGCTACGCTGAATTATGGTGTTTTAATAGCGAGTGAGCTAATGCACTGTGCACGTCTCTACACGAAGCACCAATTGATTAGAATTTAGAATTATAAATTAGAATTTCACTTGCGTTGAATGACATTAATGATAGTTATTTAGTTCTGCTTAATATGCAAATCAGTTGAAAAGGATCACCATACGCTCCTTGACATTATTTCTGGAAACATACCAAGTATATTTTAAATATCATAGTGTGTTCTCAATCAATACTTTAAGCAAATCAACTCTGCAGTCGTCTACCTTATTGGAGGCCTTCTTTAGCTAAAAAAGCTCCTTAGCATTCTGCAAAACTATCAGAGCAACAATCGTCGAATACGAAATTGTGATTATGTATGGAATAAAAATTCAAACAATGATTATTCTGTCTGATCCTTTGTTGTCTTTAAATAAGCGCACTGCTATCTCAGGCAAAAGTTTAAAATAATTATGACCTAAGTAAAAATTAATAACAATAGTAATTTTCTTCAGTTGATGCGATTATCTTCACCTTTGCGTCGTGTGTGTTCTTACTCCTGTTTAAAGAGGCGCAAAATTAATTAGCATTACTCTACTTCGCATTACCTTCTGTAGTGTCGCCCAAAAGGACAACCGAACTCTATGGTCGTCGGACCATAGAGGCGACCAGAGAAACGACTACAGAGCCGATCACTACAGTCTGTCCAACCATCGCCTGTGACGATCCAAGATGCTTCTTGGAATACGGGCCAAATGGATGTCCAATACAGTGTAACTGTGGTGATCCAATCTGCATGGTTAGAAACATTGCTAAAACAACATTAGACCAAATTTAAGCCAGCATCTTCATCATCGTCGTCCTCGCATTTTCGCTCAGATTATAATTATTTATTCATTCATTTTCTTACGTACTAAGCAATCGCTAGTCTAAGTGGACTAATACGTGTTCTGACGATCTCTACCAGCAACATCTAAACTTCAAATCGTTCAAATTTCCGCGTATAAACCCAGAAAATAAGAGATAAATCCAGGTTCTGGCATCGATAGAAAAACAATGGTAGGCCTATAACGTGTTCTGACGATCTCGTGCAACATCTATTTTTATAACCCTAAGAGATAAATCCATCGACTGAATTGATTGTTACGTCATCTAAGTTTTTAATATTTTCAATATTTGTATAAGCCGTTATTACTACTACTATTATAATTATCATTATTATTATTATTATTATTATTATTATTATTATTATTATTATTATTATTATTATTATTATTATTATTATTATTATTATTATTATTATTATTATTATTATTATTATTATTATAGATAGTTATTATAGTATTATTAGTATTATTATTAGTAGTAGTAGCAGAAGCAGCAGCAGCAGCAGCAGCAGCAGCAGCAGCAGCAGCAGCAGCAGTAGCAACAGCAGTAGTAGTAGTAGTATTTATTCACTCACTACGTGTCGGCATCAGCAAGTGAAAACAGGCCTTCTTAACCTCGAAGACGTTCAGGACTGTCTCTCAAAGCCCATAGCTATAGGCCTAATAGGCCGAAGCTTAAACATATAATATCATTACTTAAACATTTTTATTGACATCCTGGTAAGAAAAGGATCTGTTTCAAAATGTGGTTCAAGTTTCATGTTTTATAAAACATTAAATTCTGGCCAACTACGATGCTTACATTCAGCCATCATTCATCAATCTGAGCCTGGTCATCTAAATGTCTGTGTTTATACCTTGCGCTAAAAACTCTTTTTCTGAAGAGTTTATGTTTCTCGCCCTGAATTTTCTCAGTTTGCTGCTGTGTCTGTTCGTTCCTCGCAGATGTAATTTTGTTCACAATCTAAGGATGCTCTTTTTAAAATTGAACCTTACGGCTTAGGTTGTTTCTCCAGCTAAGTTACTTGGTAATTGGACGACGAGGAGTTGACTATAAAGTTATAAACGAAAGCGATCCAATGCAATTAAGGGTTGAACAGCAATTCAGAAAATGTCATGATAGAAACGATCTTAAACAGTTCTTTGTGTTTTATAGCTCCATCCTTGTGGTCCTGATGAAGAATGTGTCCCGAATTACGAAGATCCTTCGGATTATATCTGCGTTCCAAAATATGGTAAAGTCTACTTCAGAACAATATCTTAGTAATAATCAAGTTATTTCAACTACCAACATTACCACGATTAACATCAACATCAAATATTTTAATAAAGTTGATCAGTTACTTACAAAATTTACTTTGAGGTTAGAGTCCGTCAGTAGGCCTAATACAGACAACATAATTATCGTAGGCGACAACCCTCAAACTTTCATTTTATCGGAAGATACGAATTAATCCACTTTTGTAGCATAACAAATCCTATTAATAATCGTATGACACGCATACAAAACTCGTACAGTTTTTATTAGTTTTATTCACTCCATAACTATTAGTTACCAACTCATGAAACTTGACTTAAAACGAATTTGACCCGACCTGCCATCGATTTTGCTTAAACCAAGCTCCCGTTAATCGATTTTTTGCTAAGAGCCTGTGAAGAAGCTGGAACCTGCGACTCCGCCTGTTTCAGCGCTGTAGAAATCTCAAGATTGCAGTCAATATTACGAAACTGCTGTAGCTTGTTGGGTTAATTCGATAGATCATACGAAACTGCTGAAGAATTATTGCCGTTCAATAATTCTACTAACAATCTGCTGCAGCTGCTGCACTTTTCTCTCGCAATATCCTAAACTGAGCTCTGCGTTGTTTGTGTAGCTTCAGTTTTAATAAACGCATGCAATAGGCACAACGCGAAACAAAATTAGTTCCTATAATAATTGGATATTACTGTAACACACCTCAAATATTCCGAAATTTTGTGGCTCAGTGGCATTGTCAAAGTCGTCGTCTGGCTGAATTTCCGGTAGATAGGCCTAAGGCCGGTGTCACGAAATAGAGTATCCCCCATTAGAATTATATCCCCTTAGCGAAATGAAGTATCCGGCCGGATGAATCTGAACGTGAAGGACTATCCCCCTCGTGCGAAAGTATCCCCCATGAGTCGTACGAAATCATCCCCCATTCAAAAAGTATCCCCTGCAAACTTAATTACAAATTGTGCTATTTAAGTCAATTTAGAACCATAGTTGGCAAAAACGGTTAAAACTTAAAACTGAATCATAACCGAAAAACGTAGTCTTTTCAACAACAACAAATAAAACACGGGAAAGCGGGACGATAGAAACTAGAAAATAATTTCACTCTGTTACATCTTGTACTGCATTTTTAAAGTAAAAACTGTATTTAAACAATTTAATTTTAATCAGCAAACAACCCAACTAAGTAACATTAATCTACAACAATTATTTTATTTTTATATGTTTTCTTAATAAGAAATTGAGAAATTAAAAATATTGAAATCTTTCCTAATTTAAATTGTAAACATAAGTCCACATAGGCTAAGTCCATGCTGACTAACATAAACTAACATAATTATTAAAAACTAAACTTTTTTAGTATAGAGTGTAGACTAGCTTACTTTATTAAAACTGGAAGGCCTACTTAGCCTACAATCTTTACTGATATAAAACTTTATTTGGAGTAATATAGTCTACATGTAAGTCAGTTTATCAGTCAATCGGAGATTACTGTATATAAAATTCAACATTTCGCATAGTTATTTGGATAACTTAGAAATTCAAATAACTTTTATAAATTTTATTTCTGGTACTGTGGTATTTATTTCTCAAATGATGGCATTAAATAGTGACATAATTACCTGAATCCTTGAAAGAACGGAGACAACGTAGGGGATTTCAGACAAAATGCAATTAAGACACAGTGTCATGAAAAGGGACTAAGGTGCTAATTAGGTGAATTGGTAGCGCGCGCTTGATATCGGTCGTTTCGTATCTACATGTATGGGTATACCAGCAAAGTCATTGAAGCCATTTGAGGCAAAGAACCAACTTCAAGGGCTCTTTTGTTCTGTGTGCTATTGTAATCTCACGTTAATTAAGCAATGCCTCAAAGTTAATCCATTCGCATAATTACTTGCGTGAAGGTCTTGATGCGATGGAAGTGTATAAAAGGAGAAAACAAATATCAACAGTCATTTGTCTCCCTTCTTTTAAACGACACTCACTTCGGTGTCCAGACCAAAAGAAAATTTGCAGGATGATAGAAATGACTCACTCTGCCCCCTTCGTTACGTCACTGCTCGGGACCTCTGGAAGCAATTAATGCCCTCACGCCACTGGAAGAGTGGCTCAGGTATTGTATTGTAAGCCTATCTATCAATTTATATAGTGCCTCTCGCAGTGCACACCGATCAGTGGCGCTCAAGTGGGAATGGTCCGCAGTGCAATGCCATAATGGTATCACTGTCTTAGTGAAAAGCTTTATACGCAAAAGGGAAACAAGCTGACTTGAACAACTTTTGCACAAACGTACAGTAAAAGCAGCAAACATTAAGAATGAATTTAAAAAGCATGATTGACTAATGAAATGTGGTATGCACTGCTTGTTGTCGGTTCCATCGACCTATATTGCTCAATATAGGTCGATGGTCGGTTCTATAATCCATACGTCAAAAATTATTCACCCTCATAGAGCCGTTAAGCAGTTGAACTTGAACTGAATTTAATATGATCTGAACGAGCTCATTCACTTTAGTGGAAAAGTGCTTAAAAGTGAACATTTAAAAATGGACTTTTGAACTTGAAAGCTCACTTAGAGTCACTTGCTTTAACGGGGTGACATCCGCGGAAGCTTCCATAAATGCCAGCATAGTTCAGGGATCGGGCGTGGGCCCAGGGTCCTACGTCACGGGCGCATCGGACCTTCATCCAATGCACAGCTACAACTCCCTGGTAAAGTACGCGGATGACACCTACTTACTGGTGGGCTCCACGCACTTGAGCACTGCCACTGAGGAATACAAGCACATTACGAACTGGGCAAATGCCAACAACCTCCGTCTGAATCCGACCAAAACGCGGGAGCTTTTGGTCACGAGGAAGGGGCGCAGCAGGCCAACCATCCCACTGGTCATCGAAGGAGCAGAGCGCGTTAACTCCATCCGCGTACTGGGCGTCACATTACATTACGACCTCAGCATGACGACACACATCGAAGAAACCCTCGCCTCTTGCTCCTCGACTTTATACGCTCTCAGGGTTCTCCGGTCTCACGGCCTTCCCTCCCACTGTCTCCATGAAGTAGCTAAAATGACCACCATTGCTCACCTAATGTATGCCTCTCCTGCCTGGTGGAGCTACGCCAACAGCGGCGACAGAGTAAAGATTGAACAGCTGATTAGCAGAATGAGGAGATGTGGTTTCCTTCCCTCAACTGCTCCGAGCGGTTCCGCCTTGGCGGGCCTGGCAGACGAACGCCTGCTCAGAGCTGTATGTTCTGATCCAAACCACGTCCTCCGACATCTCCTTCCGCCTGTCCGGGACATCACGTACAACCTTCGCCCACGACCACATCCCTTCACCCTACCAGCCAGGGACGACCGGAACTTCATCGCCCGGATCTTACACAAAAAGGCGTACTAACATTACTAATAACTCAAGCCATCCCTGATTAAATTGACATACATTTATGAGCAAATGGTACATTCTCTAACATGCTAATATGTGGACAAAACAAAAACAGCTAGGAACTGAACTTAAAATGTTTGTAAACAAGCTGCGGCCATGTCAACTTGTGTCAGAATAAACGAATATTATTATTATTATTATTATTATTTCTGGCTTTGGATTTTGATTAAAATATATATTCATAAATTATACGCATTAAAAAATAATACCTTATACCTGTGCATTTTTATCCCCCGGGGGATGATTTCACACGATGGGAGATAGAAATGGTTTATCCCCCCGGATACTCTATACCGGTATAGGGGGGGATAAATTCATTCATCCCCCCCGGATAGTCCTAGGACGGATACTCTATTTCGTGATACCGGCCCTAGTCATAGGAAACGTCAGCGAGGAGAAAGCATACAGTGCATATAATAGACATCTTGCCTAATATTAGAATCCTGCATTTTTGACTTGAAAACCATAGCAGACGTAAATTTGGATATTGAACGATAGATTTTCTACTCATTGATTTTAACAGAGAGGAAGTTTCTATCTGATATACGCAATAATTACGCTGGAGTGGATGACGTCCTATCTGTCTGGCAGACAGCAATGCGTCCGCCATGCCGGCTCCTCTTCCACAGCGACTATCCTTACCTGTGGCGTTCCTCAAGGTTTAGTCCTGGGACCCATTATTTTCCTCCTGTACACTGCCGACATCTTAGCCATAATATCCAAGCATGGTCTGCATGGTCATCTCTACTCGGATGACTCACAGGTCTATGGCTTCTGTCGTCCAGATTCCACTGAAGTCCATCATCTGCGGTCCGTCTCAGTCCGTCTCGTCCTCGCGCAGGGTGGAAAAATTAGATCGAAACCCTTTCGTCATTGGCGCGGACGCTGTCGAGCCAAAGAACAAGGTCCGCCATCTAGGTCTTTTCCTCGACAGTGACTTGTCAGTGACGTCACATATCACAGGCCTTGTGAGGACCAGCTTTGCAATCCTGAGATAGCTGAGGTCTGTTTCGCGGTCTCTCACACAGGATGTGACTCGCCATCTTGTGCAAAGCCTAATCCTGGGCCGAATCTATTACTGAAATGTCGCCTTTGCTGCCTTGCCACAGCGCAGTATCATTCGGCTTCAGGCCGTCATCAACGCTCGTCTGGTCTTGCGAGTAAAAAAGTACGACCACATCACAAACGCGATTCAAGGCGAGCTTCAGTGGCTCAGAATACGCAAGCGCATAAGATTCAAAGTCTGCATCCCGGTGCATTAATGTCTCAATAACTGTGCACCACACATCTCGCAGACAATAATTTTATCAGGCCACTATCGGACGATTCCAACAGGTCGCGGCTGCGACCTTCAAAGTCCGCTGCGGTATTCGTTCCTGCAACAAAAACTAAAATTGGTGATCGGGCCTTTCGGGTCGCTGGCCCACGTGCCTGGAACAGTCTTCCCGCAACTATCCAGGAAATCAAAAGCATTCATGTTTTTACAAAAACAGTTAAAACTGTACATTCTATCGAGCTCTTAGCATCTGCGGTGACAGTTGTGTGTAAAGCATCCTTGAAGTAGCTTGCTACTGACGATGCTATATAAATTGTCGTAATTGCAATTACAATTTCAATTACAATTACATTAATTGATAATAGAAAGAGGTGAAACAGAACGGGGAAGAGAGTGGTAGAGAGCGGAAGAGATGGCTTCTTGTAAAGCTGTGTATGGTAATCTTAAAAATTAATACATAGCCCAATACTGGATGAGTGAGTCATTTCAGCTGTAGTGACTGGTCGAGTTAAACTTCAGATTTGCCGCACGACACGTTTATATTTAAAGCAAAATGTTAAAACAAATAAGTGACAATTGCGTTTCTGTTACCTCTGCGACCGGGGTTCGAATCTCTGTTAGCTATACGAAATTGAGAGTTCGCTGGAAAGCCATATGTCACTCTATCGCGAAGGTTGTAGAATTGTGTAATACAATTGTTGATATTCTTATTGAAAGATGCGTGAAATCTTATTAGCATTGTTTCATTTAACCACAGATACTGTTTGTCCAGACATATCGGGGTGTGTTGGAACATGCCACGTAGATTACACGAACATTGTAGATGGATGTCCGAGGTGTATCTGTGTGGATCCGATCTGTGGGGTAAGAAACACCGCATAGCAATAATAAACGAACTAAAATCATCTTCCTCGTCATCGTTGTTCTCGCATTTTGTATCAGAGGGATCGCTCAAATGTTTTACGAAGTGACTAGCAGACCGCCAGGCGGCCCACAAGTTTCTAATACTAGCGGGCCGCCAGTCACGTGTCACGTGTCGCGGGCGTTACGGGACAGATCAGTCTATGTGGGGCAAGTTTTTCATAGTTTTAACGCGTCAGAAAATTGGAAGAAATTGTATGAAACAAGTAATTTAAGCAATCTAACAGTGCGTGATGCAAAGACGAGAGTGTACTAAAAGTGACTGGAAAATCAATGCAGCTAGTCGTTAAAGTGTTAAAAATTTATGACTTGGTTTTGGCGCGCCAGCCGCAGATGCTTTGTGCATTAGACACCAGCGGAATAGAAGTTACAAATCAATGAAAAGTACGCAGATGCATGCACGCTCGAATAATGTCTTTGTTGAAGATCGAATCAATTGCACGGTGTTAACTAGAGATTAGATCTAAGCAAGGATTGAACGACAAATGAGGAAATCTAATTGGAGAAAGTATCTGACTAAGTTCTTTGTGTCTTTAGTGGCTTCTGATATGTGGTGCGTATGAAGACTGTGTGCCGTGCGACGACGTTCCTTTGGGTTATTGCTGTGTTCCAAAAAATGGTGAAGTCTACTTTCAGACACATTTTAATAATCTAGTTATTTAATCAATCAAAATTGTCGCGATTTAAGGTCCACATAAATATCTTCCCGGAGTTTATCAATTACTTAGAAAACTAATTTTGAGATGAGAGTCTATCAACAATACATAATTATGACATATTGTTGTTCTCACATTTTTCTTTTATCAGTAGATAACAATCTATTAACATGCCCTATTTTAATAATAGTAATATTAATATCAATATTAACATCCGACGATTCAATTCAAACAAAGGAAGAAACCAGCAGTGGCATTGCGTGCAATGACATGTTTCTATATTACGGTACATAGGGGACCTATAAGACATGCCTCATTGTCTTAATCAACAAGTGGTATTGTCAGGTTGAGAACAATTGACAGCCTTCTTACGCTAAGATAAATAATGAGCGTCGGCATTCTCCTTATTTATCCAGTCTTGCGTCTGACACTTCCAGACTATTGGGTCGCAGGCCACCTTCATGAACCGTGGATGGATCCAGAGTACAGAGACAGCTTATGACAGAAAAGGCCATTGCTGTCGAAGACTATTCGTTCTACCAATGTGTCGGCTCAGAAATTTGAATTATACATGCAACAATTCAACAAACTCATTTCAATAGAGCAACTCGTGTCAGATAGTACTCATAATATGGTATACTGAAATAAGTGCACTGCTCTCTGAGCAGTACGTATACGACGATCTAACTGCTTATTAGATACAAGTAACAGTTAAATAAGAGCGCTCCAGATTTGCAGACGAAACAAAAAATTCATTTGCTTTGACATTTCAAAACTTGCTCAAATCAGAACTTATTTACTTACTTATGTTTCCTATTTTGATGCATTTCATAGACTTAGAATAAGACTATTTATGACAATGGTTTTGGCAAACAATTTCTGTTTCGTAATATTGTTTTTTTTCGTAAAAATTCCAGCTTCAAGTACTACGAGCACTACTCCAAGTGAGACTACGACACATCGGTGCCCCCCGCTTATTTGTATTGGACCTTGTCGTTACGATGTCGATTCCAACGGATGCACCTATTGTGACTGTCAACCTACACCGAGTACAACCCCAAGCGTGACTCCAACAGTTTGGTGCCCTACGTTTACTTGTCTTCGATGGTGTCCTAGAGCTACCGATTCCAACGGATGCACCTATTGTAACTGTTCACCTTCATGCGAGGTAAAATGCCTATGAATGTGACAATGACGTTTTTATGCATAGGCCTACGAGTTACCATTAAGGTCACAACTATAGAATATTGCAGACACGCAGATTACAACGGATTTGCTTATCCGATCCAAAGTATCCAAGCTTATACCCTTGATAACTACCTAATATAGAATCTCAAGCGGAATGTATAAAGGGTTGCTTGACTGTTTTGTTATGCGGCAATGGTTTATATATATATTGGCTGTGACTAGAGGACCGCCAGACGGTCCGCTAGTTTCCAATACCAGCGGGCCGCCAGTCTCGCGTGACTCCAGAGAGACAGGCGGACCTCAAATTTCGAATACTAGCGGTTCACCGAGACGGAAAATTTACAGTGAACCTTAATTTAGGCTTTATTTCGGGGTGCATAAGTTTACCGGCGTTTTACGGTATCTGTTGGCATGGTGCAAGGACGGTACCATGTTTTTTAATGACCACACTAACCCTGACCCTAACCGACACTCACGACGCCTAGCCTTACCCTAACCAAAGTAATAATAAACGTTACGTTTAGGAAGATTTGAAAACTGACATAGTATAACATAGAAAGACATGGTACTTGTCGGTTAATTCACCAGATTTAATTTTTTCATAGACCTTGTCCGTTAATAATAATTATTCACCCGAATAAATGGTGTGCCTTTCTTCCCTTTTAAGCACCGTAGGACTGTTTTTATCTGTCTCTACTGACGGCACTAACCATGATCCTGACCCTGACCGACCCTCACGACGTAAAGTTTTATAGTCCATGTCGGTTACATTGCTCATTTGGCTGGGTAGCCGTAGACAACTGCAGGGTATCGACTTTCCTCAACTTACCCTGCTCTTTCCTCACATAACCTTTTCCCTCACAGTTCGTGATCTGGGACTTTCTCTTGACTCCGCGCTTACTTTGTCTCAACATGTGAACTCAATTGCACGGAGTTGTTATTATCAGCTTCGTCAGCTTCGAGTGGTCTCTCGCTATCTCTCTCTCTCTCATGATGCAGTTGTGGTCCTTGTTCATGCCTTTGTTACTAGTCGAATTGACCACTGTTCCTCACTACTTGCTGGCCTTCCCCTTGGTGTTTTGGGGCGACTAGATCGAGTTCTACGCTCGGCTGCTCGGCTTATTGGACGGCTTCCTAAGTACTCTCCTTCCTGTCTCTGCATACATGCGTGATGTGTTGCATTGGCTGCCTGTGTCTCAGCGGATCTCATATCGCATTGCTGCTCTGGTTTCTCGTTGTGTTCTTGGCTGCGCTCCATCTTACTTGCGTGATCTTTGCCACCCAGTGTCTGATGTTCCAGCGCGTCGGGTGCTTCGCTCTGCGACGAGGGGTGAGTTTCTTTTTCCACGGACTCGCTTGGCTATTAGGCAGCGCCGTGCTTTCTCGGTTGTTGGCCCTTCCATCTGGAATGACCTACCACTTAAGCTCCGTTTTTTACTTGTAAGCCATCTGACAAGGTTCTACAAGTCCCTCAAGTCTTTTTCTTTAGTCGTGGCTGGGCCGGGAGCGCTCCTGAGTAGTTTCTTGAAGGGGCGCTATATAAATGCTCTGAATGAATGAATGAATGAATTGAGGTTATGAGTCATTGTGACGCGTCGTGAGGGTCGGTTAGGTTCAGGGTTAGGGTTAGTGTCGTCCATGTTTTCAAATGACAACACTGTCAATGGTTAACCTGCAATATACACGGGCTATATAATATCTGAAAGTGTTTGATATGACGTATTTTGTCGCATCCCTTCGTAAGGAAGACTTCCTGCCATGACACAAGAAACGGTTAATCACTCCCTAAACTTCATTGACCTGAACACAGGAGCCAATACACGAAGAACTGAGAGGTCACGGAAGGCGGCAAAATGAGAATAGTGATTATTAAAAGAACGCTTTCGACACCATCATGCAAGTTTTAATCGGGTGAATTAATTTCTCGTGTGAAAGTCATGTAATATTATTACCAATTGGAAAAAAATTAATCGGGTGAATTAACTGGAAAGTACCGAAGATATTTCTGCCCTTGTGGGATTCGAACCTCAAACCTTTCAATTGATATTCCAGCACGCTAACCACTCGACTACAGAACTCCGCAGAACCGAAGTGAATAATATCGGATCCAATTCTTGGCACGTGCAGCCTTCTTCGGCGCATACTTTTTCATAGATTCTAACGTCTTTGCATCATAAATTGTTACATAACTTAAATTACTTATTTCATACACTTTCTTCCAATTTTGTAACTCGTTAAAACTCGTAATCTTTTTCCTGACATAAAATGA
Source organism: Aporrectodea caliginosa (assembly GCA_020284085.1). Classification (NCBI taxonomy): domain Eukaryota; kingdom Metazoa; phylum Annelida; class Clitellata; order Crassiclitellata; family Lumbricidae; genus Aporrectodea; species Aporrectodea caliginosa. The sequence continues at coordinate 79,228 of JACEVL010001317.1, read as the reverse complement.
TCCGTCCGTAACGTCCGCGACACGTGACACGTGATTGGCGGCCCGCTAGTGTTAGAAACGTGCGGGCCGTCTGGCGGTCCGCCGGTGACTTCGTTATTATTTTTGCCCCGACCGACAGCCTTAACGATGCAATGCAACAGTATATCTTGCTACAGTATCATCTTGGACATTAAGAAATAGCTATACTGGAATATCTCAGCCCTTCCTGGAACAGAAAGGGAGTTTATCTCATTTTGAGTTAATAAATAATAATAATAATAATAATAATAATAATAATAATAATAATAATAATAATAATAATAATAATAATAATAATAATAATAATAATAATAATAATAATAATAATAATAATAGTAATAATAATAATAATAATAATAATAATAAGGGCCATTCCGGATATTTTACATTCTAAATAGTTAATATTCAAGTCCCTGAGGGATCCTGTATACCTCGGGGCAAAAATAATAATAATAATAATAATGATAATAATATTTATTCTTTAATGAAGCGCATTACAAACGCACTGCGCCGTAGACCGACATGTAAGAATACATGTTACGGCGATTAAACAATTCACAAGAACACAAATTACAGTAGACATAAATCACAAAAGCTGCAGCCATGCAATGCGCAAGCTGATAGTACTTTTTGAAGGTATCAGCTAAACCCAGGGGACATTACGGGAATCGAACCGGGTCCGTGAAAACTTCAGGCAAGAAGAGGGTATGATTTTGCGAGTTCGCATGTACATAGGGGACATCTCATACTTATTTCTAAAGTCTGTAGCTAACCCAGACTTTATGCATCAAATCTGGAATTCAAGGGCAGGACATATAGCCTACATAGGCCTACATGTATAATTATCTCCTACAAGCAAACATTCTGAAACAACATCCAACTCATTTGGTTGCTGAATTTCGAGCGTTGGCTAAGACATCAGAGAAGATAAAAGAGAAAATCTATCTGTTACAGGGTACATATTGCTACTCTGGCGAGATATGCGAGATGTTACCCACTCCGTGTGCTCCTTCGGAATATCCTTGCAATCCTCAGCCTGCCTGTGTTCCCCGAACACGTAGGTTCTACTGGAAATCATATTCACATTACCTTTCATGTGCAGCAATCGCAAATTTGACACTTGTAGCTAAACAAACTCGGAAGATATCCACTTCGGATTGCACCATAGCGATAAACTTCTTGTTACACAAAATTAAATCATCGAGATCCACTCTTGTTTTTTCAAGACTTCCGAAATAGATAGTATTGTTTTGTTTTACCAACTCATTACAGTTTTCATTTCAACTTAAACGATCGTTCTTCACTTCTTCGTGTCCCTTGTAGCAGTACGTGATCCTTTGTATGCATTTAATAAGCTGTGAAAATGATTCTGGTGATGTTTCAGATACAACAGCGACTACTCCTACAACTTCTCCTTGTATATGGCCACGGTGCGCAGTAGAATGCCTTCCAGTTGAAGGACCTAACGGATGTCTCACATGTCAATGCCCGAATTATACTTGCCAGGTTAAATGGCATAAAATGGATTATAGCACTAAACTATAATAGTACACTTGTAATAAGTAAAGTACCCTATGAATGGATTATGCGTAGAGCTGCATGTGCTAGCATAATTCCATTAGTCTCATGATTTATAGTTGTTCTTATTCACAATAGGCTAGCAGGGGCAGCGACTTTGTGAGGTACTACAAGGCGATATATTTGAGCAGCAAGACGCATGCATACAAACTTACGTACATACATCTACATACATACATACTAGACTGGTCCAAAATAATTTTTTATCGAAAGGTCAAGATTAGAACCCACCATTGCAGTCCATCTATTAAAAGACTAACATGCTGAAAATTTGAGCAAAATTGACCCATATTTAGGGGTTGCGCAAGCCACCCAAAGTTATGTTATGTATACTTGAATTCAGCACTGCGCCTTGATGGCAAACAAACATCAGTACAAAGGCATGACAATGTATTCGCCGTTTCAGCGTTTAAAGTCTGTGATTAAATTTAGCATTTTGGGTAGGCAAGATGCTAGCTTTAAAGGGAAAACGTCAGAAATATTTTAATTTGTCTTCATTGAGTGGTCGTTTCAGCACTGGCAACGGCACCTGCCAAACTTGCCAGCAATGTGTTCTTGTTCGAGTCAGGAAATTGATTGCGATGCGCATAGACAACTTGAAGCCAATACTGTTTCTGATCTTCGTCATTTGTCAGGATTGAGTTGTATTCATGGATTAGCTTTACACTTCTCTCTGCGGTGTCGTTGACTACTTTGAGTGCCATGACGACTGCCTGTGATTCACGATAATATTCATTTTCATTCCAACTTTCTGGTGGAATGCTGTAGTGGTGACCTGCCGAATTTCTTGGTTTCTGTATTCAGTCAATTGCAGAAGCCGAGACAGGACAGGAAGTTTGAAACCATGCTTGGACGTACACATCACAGACAAATAGAAGGAAATTGAAAATACCTCTGTCATCAACTGGCTTCAGTTTGAAAGAGATCGAAACATTTTACTGATCGGAACTTCCACATCTTGAATGAATAAAACTCCAGGCGCTATAAAGTGAATTCCATGAGTTGGTGCTCTCCAAAAAGGATGATTACTAATTCAAGAAGCTCGTTATAATCATCTCTTTGATGATTGGCCGCCAGCTTTGCTTCAGCAAAAGCAATAACTCGCTCCCGGAACTCAGTAATCCACTGTTGTCTCAAATCTACTCGAGTCATTTCGTCGCCAATGGTCAAGAAAACGGTGAAGTATTAGAATGTCTCTACCAGTCGAGGAAGCAATTTTCATGGCACTGAATGCCTTTTCAGCAGCAATTTACATCACGTAGTGACGACGTGTTAGATGAAGTAAGTTCCGACCAAGTCCATATCTATCAGAGTTCACGTTCCAGCTTTCTGTCCAGTATTGCTCGTTGTGGTGTCAAAGCACTTCCCTTAATCTTCCTTCTCAGCTACCAGTCATCTGTGCAGATGATCACGACGCTTGCCTGAGCTTTTCCAGTGCCTGCGTTAATCTTCGGGACACGAAGAAGTTGCTCTGTTCCAACGCCAGACAATCATAGGCAGCCGATCTACCTTCTCGCAGCCAGTGATGTCGGGCAACAGCTTACCATCTCAATGAACAACCATTGCACAATCTGGAGAGCATTAATTTTTGATCATAGAAGCACGCTCTTTTTGATAAAATCTTCAAGCTTGGCGAATAGAACTGCGACTCATATGCGAGTCCCGAACTTCATGTCTTTGAGATTGAACAGTTGGAGCCAATAGAAGTGGATGTGTTGCTGCCATGTTAGTGACTTTTGTTTGATCCAAAGCTGCAGCTTCCTGCTTAGTCATGGAGGCTCTCTTGCTAAGCTGTGTAGATGATGATTGTTGTTTTTCATCCTCTTTTATGGACTACCACAACATGTGTAACTGCCTTCCTCAGGTTTGTCCTTATCACTGCTGCTCCACTCCATATCCTACTGTGCATGTTAAAACTTCCATATCATTCTTTGATCTCTCACGCTTCTCGTATGTAGGTCTTTGCTTTAATAATTTTTTTTCCCATTTTATGAATCAAGATTCTATCCTCTCCTGCCAAATAAACCCTTTGACCTTCTCTATGAGCTACTTGGAAAGCCCAGTCTTCTGGAATCTTGATGAGACTTTGAGCGCCCATCGTAGAGCAAATGACTCAAGGTGCGTGAAACTTCTAATCACTTGCGCAACCCCTAAATATTCTCAAATGTGGATGAAATTGCACCTGAATTATTTTTTTATATAGTGGACTCCATTGGCACCCTCTAATAATAAAAAATTGAAACTTTATATTTTGCCATGTTGTCGTGGACCACTCTAATACATACATATTGTGGATTTTGATATTTGAATCAAATGCACATTACAAATTCAGTAAGAATTAAATGACTGTTTGAGAATCAACAAATTCTAATAATAAAAATATGCATACCTGTATATCTCCTACAAGCAAACATATCGACACATCATCCAACCTCTTTGGTTGTCGAATTTCGAGTTATGGTTAAACGCAAAGAAGATAAAAGAGAAAATCTATCTGTTATAGGGTATTATGTGTCGCGAGGGCAAGAAATGCGAGTTGCTGCCGCCCTCTAAGCCTTCATGTAACCCCTGGGAAGAACCATGCATGCCTAAGCCTGTCTGTGTTCCTATAACAGGTAGGCCTTACTAGAGATCATATTAATATAAAGTTTTATGTACAGCAATCGCTAATTTGACACTTGTAACTAAACAAACTCGGAAGATATCTTTTTCAGATTACACCAGAGCCATGAAATTTGTGTTTTACAAAATTAAATCATCGAAATACTCTCTTGTTTTTTTCAAGACTTTCAAAATCTACAGTCTTTTTGTTTGACCAACTCATTGCAATTTTCAGTTGAACTTGAACGATTGATCTTCGTGACCCTTTTTACGTGATGGTTTGTGACACTTCTTATTAAGCCAGCAATTTAATCAGCTAAACCTCTGTTTACGAAGTTAATGGTTGAATTAAAAAATTTTATTTGATAAGGACAGTCCGTCGGTTATTACGACATACTGTAGGCCTTACATTTTTATATTTTTAATAAAAAATTAAGAATCTCTTTACCAAAAATTAGTTTTGAGAACCGAAACTATATATATCCACAAAATGAGGAGCAAATGGTAAAGAACTTGAATATTACCTGTGTCCATCTCTTCGTAACCGTATGTATGGTCGGCCTAAGTCTCTGGGAAAGGTCAGCAAGACCAATGCGTAGCGTTTCCTGTCTTACTGTAGAATCTAACATTATTAGTCCTGCAAACTTCAACAGGCGTTAGTTTGATTGTTGTACGTTAGATTTATTTTCGTCCTTTTAATCCAGAGAGGGAGGAAGTTTTGACCTGACACTCAATGTTTCATCATGCACGACAGACAGAGACAGAGGAAGCAGAATGAGTACCGAGTGATCGAGTAGAGATGAAAAAGAGGTGTGCTTTGACAACGGCGACCGATTAGCTCACTAATACTGTAAAAACCTTGAGAGAGAAAGTTAGATAAATACTAAGTCAGTTCAACTCGATAGTTGTAAATTAGCATTACTGTTAGAGGTCTGCGGGTAGGCATTTTTGCTACCCGACCCGTACCCGTAACACAGGAATCGCTACCCGTACCCGTACCCGACCCGTACTCAAATATTACTACCCAACCCGACCCGTACCCGCGGGTATACCCGTACCCGTACCGTACCCGCCATGTAATTAATAGGCTTTCCCATAATCCCAGTCCCTACCAGTTCAATAATCTTACAAAGCATGTAGAACTAATAATAGTCTGATGATCATGGTGATAATCACATTAATAATAATAATAATAATAATAATAATAATAATAATAATAATAATAATAATAATAATAATAATAATAATAATAATAATAATAATAATAATAATAATAATAATAATAAAAAATAAAATAAATAATAATAAATTAGAATAGAACCGAAACTAGAAAACAGAATGAAGAAAAAAAAACACGGCTGCTGGACTGCTAGGCTCGGCGTCAGCGACCTATGGTTGTCGGTACTAAAACTCTGATGAGACATATGTAAAAACACTACGATCGGATTGTGCTAATGGAAAAAAAACCATTGTGTAACTACAAATTGAGCATCTATAAATGAATGCCAAGCTCACAACGGCGCACGGACATAGGTCAACACAACGATATGGTACTTGACAGGATACCGCCAGTTATAGTAAGTCTTTGAAAGTCCAAGTACATATAACCCCAAAACTTCAGTTCGGTACGGGTAAAACCGGGTATACCTGTACCCGTAATGCTCCTACCCGTTACCCGACCCGACCCGTAAGATGTCCTTGAGAGAGAAAGTTAGATAAATACTAAGTCAGTTCAACTCGATAGTTGTAAATTAGCATTACTAATTTACTGTACTTACCTTACCTTCTACAGATACCACCACGCCTTGTCCAATGATCGAGTGTGGTCCAGACTGCGTCAGGTATTATAGGGCGTCAGATGGATGTCAGACATGTAAATGTCCTCCAAGCTGTCAGGTTAGAAACGTTGCTAAAATAAAATAATTAAAAATCATCATCACTACTGTCATCGTCTCGTCACTAATATCAACTTGATCGCTGCCTCTATCTTTATGCGTATTCACTAAGAGGTTTAATACTTTCCAAGCGCTGAGTATAGCACAGGTGATGTTAAATTTTTATGAGAAACAACAAGTTCGTCAGTAGCAGACAGTGCTCATAAAACAGCAAAAGTCGTAAACTTTCAAAGTGTTAACTTAAAATAGTGTCTTAAAACGGAGGGAGAAATATGTCAGGGTCAGCAATCTGAGGATTCCGACCACTTACTTACCGAAATATATATACATGTATATATATATATGGAGAAGGAAGATTGTTCTAGTGAAAGTAGGAGTTACAAGATGGGTTACAAAAAGAGAAGCAACTGACGGCCGACAATTATTATAGTTATGTACATAATTATGTAGGACCTACGTATGCATGCATGTGCATGTATTTATATATATCGATGTATGTATTATGTGATTATGGATGTATCGTAATCATAGACTCAAAATTTATAATTTGTGTATGCTGTCCTCCTACCTGCGAGGTGCAAAACTGTTGATCACATTGGCACTACAGTTCGACGAAAGGATGAGTCGCGTAATAGCAAAGGAATGATTGAATGTAGACAGACGAACGGATGGATGAACCGAAGAATTTTTATAGAAGGATATGAATGTAGACTCAGATGACGGACCAATTCCTAGACAGATTAATGTATGTGCTCTTGTCTAGACAGACAGTTGGATGGATGAACCAATAGACAAGTAGATAGTAAGGCAGATAGGCCGACAGATAGGCTAATATATATATATATATATATATATATATATATATATATATATATATATATATATATATATATATATATATAGAGAGAGAGAGAGAGAGAGAGAGAGAGAGAGAGAGAGAGAGAGAAAGAGAGAGAGAGAGAGAGAGAGAGAGAGAGAGAGAGAGAGAGAGAGTCATGTACATGTAGACAGGCAGGAAAGGCACACTTGTTTGAGGCAGACGGACATCAAAAGAAAAAGGAATGCAGATAGGTAGACGAACTTGTTTCGACGAACAGACGGACGTAAATATAGACAGCTAGAAAGGCAGGTTGTCAGACGAACTTGAGCAGACGGACAGTAAATGTAGAACGCGGGCAGACGAACTTGTTTAGACAAATGTAGACAGCTAGAAAGGCAGGTTTTAACACGAACTTGAGCAGATAGACAGCAGAATGTAGGATGCAGATAGGCAGAAGAACTTGTTTAGATAAATGTAGACAGCTGCAGAGGCACGTAGTCAGACAGACTGACAGAAACTTACACGCAAAGAGGAGAATGTAAGACTATCCATATGTTTCAGAACGTTACTTGTGACCCTGGATATGTCTGCCAGTTGAAAAAAGTTTGGTGTGTCACGACACCCTGCTATCCTCAGCCGACCTGTGTTTCTGTACAAGGTTCGTTATGTCACATCTCTATTGTTGTTTTCCGCTTTCTAAGGCCTATGATCACATTACATAATATTTAATTTAGTTAAGAATACGGACGTTGCATCTATAGACATTTCTAGATTTCGAACACTCTTAGCAAACGAGAAACACATTTATATAAATGCATCTTGAGTAAATGAACGAAATATCCTGCCCTAAGAAGTTGCATGAAGTTGCATGACTAGTCGGGCAGTCGAAGCAACATAGGGCCACATGGCATAATTATGACAACGTTATCTGTCCGACGTTCTATTTGAGAGCTATTACAAATTATTTCAGTATTTATTCTTAAATATTAATTATCTATTGTCAGAAGATATCATGTTTTATGCACATGCCTTTGTTTGGTTACTTTTAGAAAATAATTATTAGGAAAGCTCCCCGGTATTAGAGTATTAAATCCGATATGAACGGCTGAGTTAGTACAATGTGGTCTATTATTCGATAAATGGTGACTCTCACAAAGACAGATCGGGTACTGAATTAGGGTTTTTACTTCCACAAAACCAGTCTTTCATTCGTTAATTTTTCTTTTCCATATTTTCGCTCATTCGTTCGTGCATTCATTCATTTATTCTCCGTGACTTCTAATAAGCTATTATAGTTAAACACTTTGAATAGCCTCTCTGGCCATCAATTGTCCTCTTATACATGTATGTGCCACTGTCCGGGAGGTATTTGCCCAATGGTAAATGTCCGGGAGAAATGTCCGGGTAGGAAATGTCCGGATACCAATTATAATATATCTGTAGACCTATAGTTACAAATAGGCACAACTCCGCCACTGTTCATACTGTGGAAGTGCAAATCCCAAGCCTGGAAAAAGGAGGCGGGCGATGTCAACGGCCGTGCAAGCCAGAAGATGGCGTTAACACTGGAAACAACAATAATGGCAATTAATAATAATATTTCTCCGGCCAATGCGTTTGTCTCTCATCGTTAATTGCGTGTAATAAACTATCATAATACTGACATTGTCCTCCCTTCTGTAGAGACGACTACACCTTGTCTAATGATCGATTGTTTTCCACCCTGCGTTTCGGATAAGGCGTCATATAGATGTCCGACTTGTGTCTGTCCTCCGAGCTGCCAGGTTAGAGACATTGCAAAAACGAAAAGTGAAACAACTGAAAATCATCATCACCACGGTCACCGTGATCGTCATTAATATCACCATGGCCGCTTAAATAATTGCTGAGTATGTACTAGGACGTTTGTGCAACTTCTTAACGTGGTAATAAATTTAATGGGAACAAAAGTCAATCTGTAAGCAGGTACTGCAAGTCATTAACTTACAAAGTATTTCCGGGTACATTGTCGCTAAACGGCGGAGGCGTAAATAAGGACCGTTGGGGATTCCATCTACTGACTCGGACACATAATAATTATTATGGGGAAGGAGTTTAGCTTTCGGGACAGTCGAAGTTGTGACGTTATCAAGATGGGCCACAAGAATAAGAGCTGATTGTTAAACATCGATGGGTAACTTTTCAAAAACGTCAAATAAGGACCAGCTAGCGACATTGTGCGCGTTTGCATGTGTGTTTAAATGAATGTATGTTTGTACGAATGAATGTTTGAATGTATGTTATATACATGTATGTATGTATGTATGCGTTCTGATTGTGAACTAAACATTTCCAAAGCGCTACTTAGAAGTTAAACTCAGGGAACCAGATTCACAAACTCCAAATGTCTAAGCGCTGCTCTGCAAATCGCAGCGGTCCAGCTTATTCACGAGCACTGCGTCAAGTCATAAGGGAAGTCCAGTGATGCCCTATCAAGACAACGATCTGGGTGTTAGATGACCAGAGAAAGAAAGAAATAGAGGATCTGTTATATTCATGTATCTATGTATATGACCACTCAATATAGCGCATTAAGCACAGAAGCAAAACGCCGACTACATTAGCCTATGTGGTGCTAAGATTCTACCACACACGGTTACCGAACTGTTGGATACACCGATGATCGTGAGCCAACTCGTTCATGGTAAATTCCTGCCCTGACGTCTACCCTTCGGATAACATTTCTAACAACCACGTGTAAAACGTGTACAACTGAGAGCGAACTTAATGTACAAGTAATGTATGCTTTCTCACTTAGCCGTTTCCTACATTGCCTCCCAAATCTGACCAGACAAAGTGAGACCTTGCCTTATTTTATGTTTACAAGGCACGGTTGTCATATTTCAGGGCCACAACTGCCCATATGGTTATGAATGCCAGTTGGTCGATGTCTTCTGCAACTTTTCAGGTCCATGTTTTCCTCAACCGAAGTGTGTTGCAAAACAAGGTAATTACTGAAAACTGTAGTTCTAGGAACCGGCCATACTTCTGTCAGGCAATTTAAGTATATTTCAAGAGCAGCGAAATATATCAACAATTGGTTCACAGCTGTACTACGTTCACTTAAGGGCGACATATCCAAATGTAAGGGAAGTTCCCCGGTATTCATGTATTAAATCCGACATGAACGGCTGAGTTAGTCCAATGTGGTCTATTGTTCGATAAATGGTGAATCTCACAAAGACAGATCGGGTACTGAATGAGGGTTTTTACTTCTACAAAACCAGTCTTTCATTCGTTACTTTTTTCCATTCTTTGGCTCATTCGTTCGTGCATTCATTCATTATTTGTGACTTCATAATAAGCTACTATATTTAAACACTTTGGATAGCCTCACGGGCCATCAATTGTCCCCTTATATGTGCCGCTGTCCGGGAGGAAGTCGATCAAAGGGAAATGTCCGGGACAAATATCCGGGGAGGAAATGTCCGGATACGATATAATATATCTGTAGTCCTATAGTGACAAATAGGCACAACTCCGCCATTGTTCGTACTCTGGTAGTGCAAATCCCAAGCCTGGAAAAAGGAGGAGGGAGACGTCAACAGCCGTGGAAGCCAGAAGATGGTGTTAAACACAGGAATCAACAATAATGGCAATTAATAATAATAATTTTTCTTCGGCCAATGCGTTTGTCTTTCATCGTTAAATGTGTGTAATAAATCATTGCTATATTCCTATACCTACCTCACTCTACCTTCTGCAGAGACGACTACGCCTTGTCCAGTGGTCGACTGTTATCCACCCTGCGTTTTGGATAGGGTGTCATATAGATGTCCGACATGTGCCTGTCCTCCGAGCTGTGAGGTATGAAACGTTTCTTAAACAAAAAGTAAAAACACTAAAAATCATCATCACCACGGTCACCGTGATCGTCATTAATATCACCATGACCGCTTAAATAATTGCTGAGTATGTACTAGGACGTTTGTACTACTTCTCAACGTGCATGGTAATAAATTCAAATGAGGACAACAAGTTCATCTGTAAGCAGGTACTGGAAAAGTCTTTAGCTTACAAAGTATTTCCCGGAACATTGTCGCTAAACGTGGGAGGCATAAATAAGGACCGTGTATGAATGAAGTATGTTTGTATGAATGAATTTATGAATGTATATATGTATGTATGCATGCGTATGTTATATATGTATGTATGAATTCTGATTGTCAACTAAAAATTTTCAAAACATTTCCATATCCCTCAGAAGGTTTCGCTACCTTGGCCTACACTCAAGGTCTTGGGGGTGCAAATGCACCCCAATGTATTCTCGATGTATTTGAATCGATCGAATCATATAATACTATAAATAATTGGAGCACAGACAAAGTAGTTTTATTCAAGTAAATTCTAAGACAATTTATTACGTCATATGACGTCATGACATGGCGTCAAAGCAACATGTCGAAAAATGTACACTTTTACAGCACAACTATTTGAAAGTTTTCTGTACAACACAATTTTAACACAGGCCTACAGATGAAAAAGCAATATCGCAAAATATCCAATAAGTGTTCCTTATCTACTTTGCACACTCATGCACAGCCTGTGCAAAGTGCGACTAAATGGTCTGCGCAAGCAAATGAACCACACCTATGACACGTAGTACGCGATTTCTTGTCTTTACTGCGGTCACACAGAATGCAACGACCCTGCTTTCTCTTCCTCACAGCATTGTCTGCACCGCCATGGCCATTGTTCTGATCTTCATAATTGTTTTGTGTCGCATCATCTCGAGCATCGCCTTGTGATTCATGCTGTTGTTCAATGCATTCATGAATTGTGGTTTTGAGCATGAGTGACAATCCAGGAATACTCAGTCTGGATGTTAGATGTTATAGACCAAATCTTTTCCAAGCTGTTTCAGGAAAAGTCTTCGACGATGTGTTTTCTTTGCATTCCACTGGGGATTCACATGACTCCAGATAATGAAGGCGTTGACTACAGAGACATCCAGGATATTGTAAAACAACACCATTGGCCACCTGCGATACTTTCGCTTAGTGGAGTAAGTTTCAACCATTTGATCCAATGTGTCCACACACCCCTTTGAACGATTGTAATCGAGTATGATCTCCAGCTTCTTATCTTCACGGTTGGATATCTGAGCATCTGTATGCATGCTGCTTAGCAGGATGACACTCTTGCCTTTCTTGGGGACATACGAAAGGAGAGTCAGATTTTCCTGATGGCCAAATAGAGTGTCATTGACAACCCTGTCGCGTTTTGGTAAAAACTCCACTGGAATGTCACTCTTATGCTTTCTCAGAGTTCCAGCTAGACTTAGCTTCTTGGACAGCAGATGTCTTGCAAGTGGCACTGAAGTGAAGAAATTATCCATTGTCACATTCCTTCCAGACCCTTTGATGACTTCAATCAAGTCCCGGACTACACGCTCTCCTTGATTCTTTTCCGGTGGGTCACCAGCTCGTTTACCAGTGTAAACTTGCATGTTCAACGCAAAGCTTGTACTCGAGTCGCAAAGTGCCCATAATTTAATCCCGTACTTTGCAGGTTTTGATTTCATGTACTGTCGAAAGGGACAATGACCTCTGAAGCCCACAAGCTGTTCATCCACAGTGACGTTTTCATATGGAATGAAACTCTGTGAGAGTGTGGCTACCCACGATTCAAATACGTCACGTATTGGCGCCAGTCTATCTCTTCTGTTTCGCCCAAGTCCCGTTTCTCTGGTTTCTTTGTCATCAAAACGAAGAATTTTTCGAGTCGCCATTGTTGTTATCTCTTATAAATATACGCGCCAGTATTGCCAGGTACTTTCCGGAAATCCCGCCCAAAGCTTTCCCAAAATCCGCCCAAAAGTAGCCCAATATAAATTATAACGTAAACAAAATGAAAATAGCTGAAAATGATCAGAATTTATGTAATTATTTACTTCTATTTGAACTTTGGTACCAGTGTAAGTCTTGTTTCATCGTAAAGTTCAAAAATTGAATGCATCTGAACGACGCCAAAAGTGACAAAGCAAAACACCCTAGTTCTAAAATCTCGCTCGCCAAGCATCTGAATATTTTCCCCAGCTTTTGCAATACCGTTTTCCGTACAGCGGACAAGAATGAAAGTAGCCCAAAAAACCGCAACCCGCGGACAGCGAATTTTTCCCGCAACTAAAATTTGAAAGTAGCCCAATTGGGCGGGAAAACCGCGGAACTGGCAACACTGATACGCACATCCTGTCTGGCAACAAAGAATATGTAATCTAAGAAAGGAGTCCATAGATATAAAAATGCCAAGTTAGATAATTGACTTATAAATGCCGCAATATAACACATGGGGTGCATTTGCACCCCGAGGACCGTAATGTATAAACCTCAAAATTATCAGAAATGTTGAGGGGTACAATTATGGGCAAATAGGGTTAAGTGCATCCTCATAAATAAGGAAAAGTCATAAAATGTAGGCGTCATATCATGAGTCCTTCTGGGTGAAACAAAGGAACAAAGTGTGACTAGGGGTGCAAATGCACCCAAGAACGTCACAGGGATATGACCCTTTTGGATTGACCTTTTGATATGTGCATTCATCTACTGGAATTGTTTTTCTTGAATATGTACTGATTACTGTGATGTTATGGTATTTGATGCTCTGTCAATAAATGGCTTACTTACTTAAAACGCTACTTAGAAGTTAAACTCAGAGAACCAGATTCGCAAACTCCAAATGTCCAAGCGCTACTCTGCAAATCACAACGGTCCAGCTTATTCACGACCACTGCGTCAAGTCAGAAGGGCAGTCCAGTGATGCCGTATCAAGACAACGATCTGGTTGTTAGATGACCAGAGTAAGACAGAAATAGAAGATATGTTATATGCATGTATCTATGTATCTGACCACTCAATATAGCGCATTAAGCACATAAGAAAAAGTCCGACTACATTAGCCTAAGTGGTGTTAAGATTCTACCACACACGGTTACCTCACTGTTAGGCATACCGATGGCCGTGTGCCAACTCGTTCATGTTAAATTCCTGCCCAGACGTCTACTCTTCGGATAACATTTCTAACAACCACGTGTAAAACGTGTACAACTGAGAGCGAACTTAATGTACAAGTAATGTATGCTTTCTCACTTAGCCTTTTCCTACATTGCCTCCCCCAAATCTGACCAGAGAAAGTGAGATCTTGCCTTCTTTTACGTTAAAAGGCACGGTTGTAATATTTCAGGGCCACGACTGCTCATATGGTTATGAATGCCAGTTGGTCGATGTCCCCTGCAACTTTACAGGTCCATGTTTTCCTCAACCGAAGTGTGTTCCAAAACGAGGTAATTACTGAAAACTGTAGTTCTAGGAACGGGCCATACTTCTGTCAGACAATTTAAGTATATTTCCAGAGCAGCGAAATATATCAACAATTGGTTCACAGCTGTACTACGTTCACTTAAGGGCGACATATCCAAATATAAGGGAAGTGCCCCGGTGTTCATGTATTAAATCCGATATGAGCGGCTGAGTTAGTACAATGTGGTATATTATTCGATAAATTGTGAATCTCACAAAGACAGATCGGGTACTGAATGAGGGTTTTTACTTCTAAAAACCAGTCTTTCATTCGCTAATTTTTCTTTTCCATACTTTCGCTCATTCCTTCGTGCATTCATTCATTCATTCTCTGTTACTTCTAATAAGCTACTATATTTAAACACTGGCAGGGGCCGCCGCATCAATTGTCCCTTTATATGTGCCACTGTCCGGGGAAATGTCCAGAAGAAATGTCTCAAAAGGAATGTATGGATAACATATAATAATCTATAGTTATAGTCCTAAAGTGACAAATAGGCACAACTCCGCCATTGTCCGTACTCTGGTAGTGCAAATCCCAAGCCTGGAAAAAGCGTTAAACACTGGAAACAACAATAATGACCAATAGTAATAATTTTTAATTGGGTCAATGCGTTTGTCTTTCATCGTTAAATGTGTGTAATAAACCATCATTACTATACTTACTATGTCTATCTCACTCTACCTTCTGCAGAGACGACTACGCCTTGTCCAGTGGTCGACTGTTATCCACCCTGCGTTTTGGATAGGGTGTCATATAGATGTCCGACATGTGTCTGTCCTCCGAGCTGTCAGGTTAGAGACGTTGCTAAAACGAAAACTTAAACAACAACAAGTCATCATCATCACGGTCACCATGATCGTCATTAATATCACCATAGCCGCTTAAATAATTGCTGAGTATGTACTAGGACGTTTGTGCTACTTCTTAACGTGGTAATAAATTTAAATGGGAATAAGTCAATCTGTAAGCAGGTACTGCAAGTCATTAGCTTACAAAGATTTTTCCCGGAAAAATGTCGCTAAACGGGGGAGGCGTAAATAAGGACCGTTGGGATTCCATCTACTTACTCGGACATATATGGGGAAGGAATGTAGCTTTCGTGACAGTCGAAGTTGTGTCGATATCAAGATGGGTCACAAGAAGAAGAGCTCATTGTCAAACATCGATGGGTAACTTTTCAAAAACGACAAATAAGGACCAGCTAGCGACATTGTGCGCGTTTGCATGTGTGTGTAAATGAATGTATGTTTGCATGAATGAATGTATGTATGTATGTATGCATGCGTGTGTAATATATGTATGTATGTATGCATTCTGATTGTGAACTAAACATTTCCATAGCGCTACTTAGAAGCTAAACTCAGGGAACCAGATTCGAAAACTTCAAATGTCTAAGCGCTACTCTAAAGCTAATCGCAAGGCACCAGCTTATTCACGAATGCTGCGTCAAGTCACAAGAGCAGTCCAGTGATGCCGTATCAAGATAACAATCTGGTTGTTAGATGACCAGAGAAAGAAAGAAATAGAGGATATGTTATATGCATGTATCTATGCATCTGACCACTCAATATAACGCATTAAGCACATAAGAAAAACGCCGCCTACATTAGCCTAAGTGGTGTTAAGATTCTACCACACACGGTTACCTCACTTTTAGGCTTACCGATGGCCGTGTGCCAACTCGTTCATGTTAAATTCCTGCCCTGACG
The DNA here is from genome assembly GCA_020284085.1 of Aporrectodea caliginosa. Taxonomy (NCBI): domain Eukaryota; kingdom Metazoa; phylum Annelida; class Clitellata; order Crassiclitellata; family Lumbricidae; genus Aporrectodea; species Aporrectodea caliginosa. The sequence continues at coordinate 63,266 of JACEVL010001317.1, read as the reverse complement.
TCTACCCTTCGGATAACATTACTAACAACCACGTCGTGTAAAACGTGTACAACTGAGAACGAACTTAATGAGCAAGTAATGTATGCTTTCTTCCTTTGCCTTTTCCTACATTGCCTCCCAAATCTGACCAGAGAAAGTGAGACCTTGCCTTATTTTGTGTTAAAAAGACAAAGTTGTAATATTTCAGGGCCACAACTGCTCATATGGTTATGAATGCCAGTTGGTCGATGTCCTCTGCAACTTTGTAGGTCCATGTTTTCGTCAACCGAATTGTGTTCCAAAACAAGGTTATTACTGAAAACTGTAGTTCTAGGAACGGGCCATACTTCTGTCAGACAATTTAAGTAAGCTTATATTTCAAGAGCAGCGAAATATATCAACAATTGGTTTATAGCTGTACAACTTTCACTTAAGGGCGACATATCCAAATATAAGGGAAGTTTCTCGGTGTTCAACTGTTCATGTATTAAATCCGACATGAACGGCTGAGTTAGTACAATGTGGTCTATTGTTCGATAAATGGTGACTCTCACAAAGACAGATCGGGTACTGAATGAGGGTTTTTACTTCTACAAAACCAGTCTTTCATTCGTTAGTTTTTCTTTTCCATACTTTCTCTCATTCGTTCGTGCATTCATTCATTAATTCTTCGTGACCTCTAATAAGCTACTATATTTAAACACTTTGGATAGCCTCGCTGGCCATCAGTTGGCCTCTTAAACATGTATGTGCCACTGTCCGGGAGGAATTAGCCCAAGGGTAAATGTCCGGGAGAAATGTACGGGTAGGAAATGTCCAGATACCATATTATATATGTATAGTCATGTAGTAACAAATCCTAAGCCTGGACAAAGAGGAGGGCTACATCAACAGCCGTGCAAGCCAGAAGATGGCGTTAAACACAGGAAACAATAATAATAATATTTCTTCGGCCAATGTGTTTGTCTTTCATCGTTAAATGTGTGTAATAAACCATCATTGCTATATTCCTGTACCTACCTCGCTCTACCTTCTGCAGAGACGACTACGCCTTGTCCAGTGATCGATTGTTTTCCACCCTGCGTTACGGATACGGTGTCATATAGATGTCCGACTTGTGTCTGTCCTCCGAGCTGTGAGGTATGAAACGTTTCTTAAACAAAAAGTAAAAACACTAAAAATCATCATCACCACGGTCACCGTGATCGTCATTAATATCACCATGACCGCTTAAATAATTGCTGAGTATGTACTAGGACGTTTGTACTACTTCTCAACGTGCATGGTAATTAATTTAAACGAGGACAACAAGTTCATCTGTAAGCAGGTACTGGAAAAGTCTTTAGCTTACAAAGTATTTCCCGGAACATTTTCGCTAAACGGGGGAGGCATAAATAAGGACCGTTGGGGATTCCATCTAGGGCCTACTTACTCGGACACATAATTTTTATGGGGAAGGAATTTTGCTTTCGGGACAGTCGAAGTTGTGACGTTATCAAGATGGGTCACAAGAACAAGACCTGATTGTCAAACGTCGATGGGTAACTTTTCAAAAACGTCAAATAAGGACCATCTAGCGACATTGTGAGATCTTGCATATGTGTATGAATGAAGTATGTTTGTATGAATGAATTTATGAATGTATATATGTATGTATGCATGCGTATGTTATATATGTATGTAGGCTATGTATGCATTCTGATTGTGAACTCAGCATTTCCAAAGCGCTACTTAGAAGCTAAACTCAGGAAACCAGGTTCGTTAACTCCAAATGTCTAAGCGCTTCTCTAAGGCTAATCGCGAGGGAACCAGCTTATTCACGAGCATTGCGTCAAGTCATACGGGAAGTCGAGTGATACCGTATCAAGACAACGATCTGGTTGTTAGATGACCAGAGAAAGAAAGAAATAGAGGATCTGTTATAATAATGCATATATATGTGTATCTGACCACTCGATATAGCGCATTAAGCACATAGGAAAAAGGCCACCTGCATTAGCCTAAGTGGTGTTAAGATTCTACCACACACGGTTACCGAACTGTTGGATAACACCAATGGTCGTGTACCAATTCGTTCGTGTCAAATTCCTGTTGTGCCGTCTACCCTTCGGATAAATTTCAAACAACCACGTGCAAAACGTTTACAACTGGGTCAGTTATGTATGGTTTCTCCATTTGCCTTTTCCCACATTGCCTCCCAACTCTGACCAGAGAAAGTGAGACCTTGCCTTATTTTATGTTTACAAGGCACGGTTGTAATATTTCAGGGCCACGACTGCGCATATGGTTATGAATGCCAGTTGGTCGATGTCCCTTGCGACTTTGTACCTCCATGTTTTTCTCAACCGAAGTGTGTTCCAAAACAAGGTAATTACTGAAAACTGTGGTTCTAGGAACGGGCCATACTTCTTTCAGAAAATTTAGTAATTTTGCATTGTTTCGTGATGAGGAAAGATTGAAAGTTTCTTGACGATTTCCGTACAGTTTTCTTACAAATACAGCTCGTTTGTTACCGGTACACGCCTAGACTATAGTAAAATAGAACCCCTTGACGCCGTGTATTGCAGGCTGTCTGTTCTGTTAGTAGTTAAGATTTATGTCTTCTGTCATTTGTGTTCTTGTGAATTGTTTAAATTGCATAACTGTACACTGTAACCGGTTGCGGTTTGTCAACCGGATGGTTTCAATAAAGAATATCATTATTATTATAAGATTGAAGAATATTTCAAGAGCAGCGAAATATATCAACTATTGGTTTACAGCTGTACAACTTTCACTTAAGGGCGATATATCCAGGTACCCGGTAACGAACTCTCAGTTTCGGATAGTTTATCCAAGCGCTCGTGAATAAGCTGGTGCCCTGCACTTAGCCTTACAGTAGCGCTTTAGAAATCTAGAGTTTACGATTACGATGGCTGAAGAAAAATAATGATCATTATTGTTACATGTGACTATAGTTGGTTTTCAGTGTTTAATGTCATCTTTTGGCTGGCAGGGCCGTCGATGTCGCCCTCATTTGTTTCACACTTAGGTATTGGCTCTATTTTACTATAAGCGTGTAACAAACTAGCACTACTACACTTACGTCATATGCCCTACGTTTGCAGAGACGACTACCCCGTGTCCACTGATCAAGTGTGCTCCATACTGCGTCTCTGATACGGGGTCAGATGGATGTCCGACATGTGCCTGTCCTCCGAGCTGCCAGGTTAGTAACGTTGCTAAAACAAAAAAAACAAACAACTAGAAATCATGATCATCACGATTATCGTCATTATTTGACTCAGTCTTTCATTCGCCAGATGACGTTGATAAAATGAGAAGTAGGACGTGATGGGCGCCTTGCATGGATGCCAAACGGTTAGGTTCGACTCATGCAATAACTTGCGATCATCCGTTCATACTATGAATTGTAATCATACTGCGGTGCGTCAGTTTGAAATAATAAACGAAGATCATTATATTAGTTTCACCTTAATTCAAGTTTCACCTTATGTTTGCTAACGTTATCTGTCTGTGTATGAACTAAGAAGTTTAGTACTTTCCAAAAGCGCTGAGTAGCACAAGTGATTTTAAATTTTGTTGAGAACAACAAAAAAGTTCATCAGTTGGTTGTTGGATTACTGCTGCTCTGAATGTGCTAGGAACCAAATGCAGAACATTTACAGCTCAGAAGAAAGCAAATTCAGTGGATCAGTAAAGTTGCGCTCTTTCCCTGACTTACCTTACCTTGCCAGACCTGACCTGACCGTTTTTCATCTTAAAAGACACACCGACCGTATGTATAAATAAACGGTATACTGTAGACTGTCAAGTGTTCCGCTGGTCATGAATGTCAATTGGTTAACGTCACCTGTAAAAGATATCCGTGTTTTCCACAACCGCAGTGCGTTCCCATAAATAGTAAGTATTCAACACTCTATCTCTAGATCAATTTCATGAGCCATATATAAACATAAATTTATTAGTACGGCAGTTGGACTGTTATACATCATGACGAGATTCTTAATAACGGAGCAACCGAGTTTCATAGAAAAGTTTAGGCTTGCCTCCACATTTACAAAATTCGTCACAGATTTTAGACTAGAGGAATGTCAAAGAAGGTGCCTGTCCAATTTAACAATGAGTAGCCTTGTTAAAAACGATTTCCACATCATGTGTTGACAAACAGGCTAATCTAAATCGTGTATTTAATCAGAGTTCTTGCTTGTATACGAAACCTAGTAAGGTGCCCAAAAGGATATTCATTCGTTGATTGTTGCTCTCGAATCATTTATTCCAATAATTTATTCTTTTGCGTATTAGTTCGTGCATTCTTTCGTTCATTCGCTGTGACTGTTAATTAATATGCTACTGTACTAAAACACTTTGGAAAGCCTCGGAGGCCGCCGCATCATTCGCACCCTTATATATGCCACTGTCCGAGAGGACTTGTCCTAAGGGAGAAATGTCCAGGGGAATGTCGGGTGAAATGGAATATCCAGTTATCGTATTAGACCCTTAGAGTTAGGCCTATCGTATAATGTGTAATAATAACTACAGTAACCAATGAGCACAATTCAATGTCCGTACTCTGGTGGTGCAAATGCTAAACCTGGAAAAAGAGGAGGGCGACGTCAACAGCCCTGGAAGCCATAAGATGACGTTAACCACTTGTAGTGACTAATAACAATTTTCTTCAGCCAATGTGTTTAACTTAAATTATTTTTACGTCCGATTTGAATATCGATAAGCTATCCGAAATTGAGAGCTCGTTGTCAAGATTATGCTGCCGTTCAGAGAAAGGTGAACTGTTTTAAACCAATTGTTGTTAATATGTCTTCGCTGCTACGGAACCATACAGTGTTTCTTTCTGGGAACTTATTGCCTTATTGTATACATTTACAGAAACCTATTTATACAGTTTCATTTGTCAAAAACGAGAAATGATTTAAAATATTACTCCAGTGAGATGTCTTTGACAGTTGTAGCAAAATTTATATTTTCTCTTCTGCAGCAACATCACCGCCGCCAGTAAGTTGTCCACCGGTAACGTGCTTACCCAATTGCGTCTCGGATGTTGGACCAGATGGATGTACGACGTGTGTCTGTCCTCGAGTTTGCGTTAGTAACGGTTCTTTGTGAATTATAGGAAAATCTTAGGTAAAATTTTGAATATAAATATGCCGTCACTGCTGATGACACTAGTATATCATTTTTTATCCATTGCCAAGCTGCAGAGGCAGCCTCCTTACTGGGGAAAATAATTATGCTCCTAACATCACAGGTGGTGCCTCGTTCTTGGCTGTCGTCCAAACGCTTCCAGCTGAATCTTGTGATACCCGGTCCAGTTTGAAGAAGATTTATTTTACTTATCTCATAGCATTGTCATCCATGTCTTTGCAGAGTAATTTACTGTTAAAATATAGCCTAAATATGAATTAGTTTATTGAACAGAACAGGTTTTAGGTTGCAATCATGAACACAGCAAGTACAGTACAACAGGAGCCAAGAAAAGTTAATTGTCTACACTAAGCTTGACTTTCTTGATTATTATTCATAAGTGTATTTGATACTTAATTAGGACTTAAATAGGACGTAAATAATACTAAAAGTAGTAACAATAATAATAACAATATCAGCACAGCACAATAATACCAATATCAATAATGACTTAATAATAAACCTTAATAAAAATATTGGAAGATTAGTAAAGTAATGCTAACATATTAAATGCAAAGTATGGTATTTTGTTAAATGCAAAATATGGTATAGTGAAAGATAGGTGAGCATATACAAGCATATTGACCAAAGCTACACATCAACATTAGAACATTTTAAAAACAATGCCTTTTTATTTTTTTCTTGAAAATGTAGACTCTTTCTCTCTTAATATCATCCGATAAAGAGTTCCACAATAGAGGACCAAAAATTCTGAAGCTATTAAATCGACAAGTAGTGCCGGTATCACGAAATAGAGTAGGCTATCCGTCCTAAGACTATCCGGGGGATGTATGAATTTGTCCCCCCGGATGGAATAAACCGGTTTAGAGTATCCTGGGGATAAACCACTCTATCCCCCATCGTCATACGCGTCGTGAAACCGGCACTACTTGTACTCTATTTAATAGAGTATCTCCCATAGATGACTCGAAACCGACACACAGAGATTCCTGATGTATGTCGGTGTCACGAAATAGAGTATCCCCCATACATGAGTATCCCCCTTAGCGAAATGGATTATTCGGTTTAGTTCGCATTTTTGGCGATTTCTAAATGTATTCAGTCGTACTGTTTGGATTTATTGTACACATAAAATATTTTAAGTTGCGTAGATCTATCTTTAGTTTGTACGTCGACCTGAACTTAATTTACTTCGTTTTTGGTGATTTTGACTGGATTTTCGTCTTGGCTATCGTGATGCGTATGACGATGGGGGATAGAATGGTTTATCCCCCGGATACTCTAAACCGGTTTATTCCATCCGGGGAATATGCTTTAGGGGGGGGGATAGAATATCTCGGGACACCGGCATAGGAGACAACATATTTATTGGACCCTCGAGTATTAGGCGAATGAATTTGAGCAACAGACTGATATAAAATAATTTTTTAATATGGAGGGTAAGGTATTATTTCCAAACTTGAACATAAGAATTACAATAGACATGTAGGACAGGTCGTAACTTTTTAGAATATTGAGTTTTTTAAATAAAGGGTTGGAGGGCGCCAAATAGGGTGAGTGGGAAATGATTTTATTCTCTGTTTCCCGGAGCTCTCGGGGTTCATAAGGAAAGGCTTGGCGATCCGGATTTAGACCCAGATCCGCACTTTCAGTAATCATGCCTTTTGGCTTAGCTACAAGTCACAATGCAACTTCAAGCACCCGGATGCCCTACAGATAAATCATGAATTATCTGACTGATCGTTCAAATACACCCAATAGACTCGGCGTTGCCTCGCACCTGTAGTCAATAAAGCCATATAATTTTAAACAGTGCTGCAGACTCGAAACTTTAGATCTAATCACGCACAGTGTAGTGTAACTGTAGTGTTTACAGACTTTTCCCCCGACTTTTAAATACAGTATTAAAATTCATCTCTTATTGTGCGTTACAGTCAATATAGTTATAATATGATGCAGTTTTTGATCAGCAGACCTGATTATTAGATTAATAAACTTCACATTTTTGCAGAACATGCTTTGTATCATTGGTTATGAATGTGTGCTGGTCAATGTCACCTGTGAACGATATCCATGTTTTCCTGAACCGCAGTGTGTTCCAAAACAAGGTAATTACTCAAAACTCTGTTTCTGAGAACGAGCCATGGTTTTTTTTTATAAATTTAGTAAATTGTTTATGGTAAGTAGGCAGTAAGAGAAAGTGAGGTGAGTTCCGAACAGTTTTCTTACAAATGCAGTTTCAGAACATGTTCATCCTGAAGCTCAGCAGCTTCAAGCTAAAGACCTGTGTGTGGCAGAATCTTGGCTAAAGATTGGCTATCCAATTATTATTTTAGGAAACCCAGTCCTTTTACGTTGTTTTGTGCAAGTCGGGCAGCGAGAGAGAAGAAAGCGCTACTGTAAAGCTAAGCCCAGGCACCAGCTTATTCACGAGCTCTTGGATAAACTATCCGTAATTGAGAATTCGTTAACTAGATAATTATGTCGACCTTAAGTCAGTGTTGTACAACTGTAAACTAATTGTTGATATGTTTTCGCTGCTCTTGAAACATACTTCAATCTTATAACTGCGACTTCGAGGATTCAAGCTTGTTAAAGGCCTGTTAAAAACTAGCATTAGGCTACTATACTTAGCTTTGTCCTACTTTCTGTAGGGACAACAACTGCGCCTTGTCGAATGTACAAGTGTGCTCCAAACTGCGTCCCGGGTAAGGGGCCAGATGGATGTCCGACATGTGAATGTCCTCCCAGTTGCGAGGTTAGTAACGCTGCTCCAACAAAAAGTAAAAGCAACTAAAAGTCGTCATCATCATCACGGTCATTGTCTAGTAATTAGTGTCACCGTGATCGCTAACATAATTATATTTTTGTGTAGGCTATGTACAACGAAATTTAAGACTTTCCAAAACGATGAGTAGCACAAACAGCTACCAATTCAAACAATATGTACGTATGTATGTATGTATGTATGTATTTATGTATTTATGTATGTATGTATGTATGTATGTATGTATGTATGTATGTATGTATGTATGCATGTATGTATTTATGTATGTATGTATTTATGTATGTGTGTATGTATGTATGTATGTATGTATGTATGTATGTATGTATGTATGTATGTATGTATGTATGTATGTATGTATGTACGTATATATTTATGTATGTATGTATAAGTATGTATGGTGACCGCGGTGACCTGAGTGTCCCATTTGCACGCACTTCTACAATGCAACATCGGGCCTTTTCGGTTGTGGGACCAAATATCTGGAATGGGCTTCCTCTAGAGCTCCGTCTCCTACCTAGGAACTCTTCACCTGCATTTTATACCTCTCTGAAAACTATTCTTTTCAGCCGTGGTTGGGCCGGGAGCGCCTCTGAGTAGATTTCTTGAAGGGGCGCTATATATCAAGTTTCATTGATTGATTGATTGATTGATTGATTGATTGATTGATTGATTGATTGATTGATTGATTGATTGATTGATTGATTGATTGATTGATTGATTGATTGATTGATTGATTGATTGATTGATTGATTGATTGATTGATTGATTGATTGATTGATTGATTGATTGATTGATTGATTGATTGATTGATTGATTGATTGATTGATTGATTGATTGATTGATTGATTGATTGATTGATTGATTGATTGATTGATTGATTGATTGATTGATTGATTGATTGATTGATTGATTGATTGATTGATTGATTGATGTAAGTATGTATTTATAATTGTATGTATAATGATGATTATGATGAATACGTCAATGTCTACATCGCCGCAAACCGGCACATGCTGTTTCAAGACATGCATGTATGAATGTGTGTATGCATGGACGGATGTATGCATGCACCTATGTATGGATGTTAAAAATAAAGTCAAAATTTCTAAATCGGTACTTAGAAGCTAAGCTAAGGAAATCAGCATATTGACGAGCGCTGCTTCAAAAGGCTTGTTCCGTGATGCTGTGTGAAGACTAAGATTTGGTTGTCAGAAGATCAGAGAAGGATGGAGATAGAGGGGCTGTTACGTTCGTTTTTATACTTCTATACATTTCACACAGCGCCTGTTAAATACCTCACAAAATCGCTTCTTACACCAGCCAAAGTGGTGCTTCGGTTCTGCAGCGGACGGTTACATCACCGTCAGGCACTACGTTGGCCGTGTATCGAAAATGGTTAATGCAACGACAAGGCTTCTATTTAGTGCTGCTATATCTGTGCAAACGCAGAACATTTGTCGCGTATAAGAAAGCGAAGTCGATGGATCAGTAAACTGCGTTCTTTCTTTGACTTGACCTGACCTGACCTAACCTGACCTGAGCTGCCCTTGCCTTATTTCATCTTAAAAGACCGTATATTGTAGACCGTCAAGTGTTCCGCTGATCATGAATGCCAATTGGTTAACGTAACCTGTATTCGATATCCGTGTTTTCCACAACCGCAGTGCGTTCCGATTAAAAGTGAGTATTCAAAAGTCAAAACTCTATCTCTGGATAATTTTCAGGAATTATATATAAATAAAAATTTATTAGTTTGCAACAAAGACAGATCGAACACTGAACCAGGTTAATTTGTTCCACACAACCAGTCTGATGCCTCAAAGGATATTCATTCGCTCATTGTTCAATATCAATCAATCAATCAATCAATTTATATAGCGCCTCTTCAAGGGTTCTACTCAGAGGCGCTCCAGAGCCAGGCCTGATCATAGAGAAAAGTCTTCAGTTGTGAATAGAAGGAAGTACAAAAAGTACGAGGGGATAGGCGGAGGAAGGGTGGTAAGTCATTCCACGTTGTTGGACCAACGATAGAGAATGCTCGGCGCTGCTTAGTAGCAGTGCGGGCAAAAGGGACCAAAAAGTCACCCCTAGAAGAGGAACGGAGGGCTGAGCGACCTGTGAGAGAAGAAGATAGAGTAAAGATAGAGCGTAGATAGCGAGGAGCTGAACCCAAGACACATTGCCAGACAAGAGAGCAAAGCCGATACAGGATGCGATGCCGGAGGGGAAGCCAGTGGAGGGTGTGATGCATGTAAGAGGAAACACTACCATAGCGAGGAATGGAACCAACAAGGCGCGCCGCAGACCGCAAGACCCTCTCAATGGAGGATAAATGGACTTGGGGAAGACCAGTGTAGAGAGAGTAACAATAGTCTAGGCGAGTGCAGACGAAGGCATGGATAAGAGTGGAAGCAGAAGAGGTTGAGAGAGAGCGAGCAATAATATATTCGTTCATAGTTTGCTTGCCATTCCAACCATTCATTCTTTCATTCATTCGCTGTGGCATTCATTCATTCATTCGTTGTGACTGTTTAGGAAGCTACTATGTTAAAACACTGAAGAAGTTTAACGAAACGAGTGCACTAACTAGCCATGCTGCTAAAAAAGACCAAATTGCTGTCTAGCAATGTATGTTTAGATCCGTGCAAAGGAACTCCAAACACCCGTCGCTGTGGTCGCTTCAGAAACCGTTGGACCTACAATTCGGTGACAGACAAATGCGAGAAATTCTTCTACTACGGCTGCACTCCGAGTCTAAACACATTCCTCACTCCGAAAGCATGCAAAAATAAATGCCAAGGAAGTTCTCAAATCGTTTGCCCGGCTGTCGTTTGTGAGAAAAATTGCTATACGCTCACGAGGAAGGGCAAGTGTCCTAAATGCATCTGTCCGAACCCATGCGAGGTATACAAACAACTCTCTGCTTTGCTCTTCCTTGGTATCGTTAAGTTCTGTTCCTGTTCGCTGTCAATCATGTCTTGTTCTTGTTCTTCTCCTTGTGTTTCTTGTCTGCCTCGACCACGATGATAATAATTTATCGTTTACAATTTACCTGAAGTACGTGTTATCAGGATGTATATGTGTGCATAATACGATACATGTAAGCGTTAGTATGCATGTATTTATATGCATTATTATTATAAGAAATTTATAAAGCGCAAGTAATATATTTATCTGAATATAAGGAAAATGCGAAAACATTTGCACCATTTAATCGTCATCTAGATATGTAGCGGCATTTCACAGACAAACCTTGCTTTACATTCGTATTTCTGCTGACATAATGGTGCTCATAGACTTCATAGAGAGGTTTTCAGTGGGCGCTATCTGAATATCCTGGAAAGATAATTGAGATCGTCTTTCATCAACGTCGCCTTCATTGTATTCAACATTTGGTTAGTTATCTAGACGTTTAATATAGTTCCTTTCAATTACCTATATAAGAGAAACGATGTCTAAACTAGCCTCAATTGTGTTAGTCATTCACTGCCTTATTCACTCACTGAATTGTTGGAGACTCCTTGAGTTGTTCGCTGACTGATTGTGGTGATGCACTGACTTCAGGGATTCGAGTGCCATTTTGGTGACGAGTGCAAGTTGCAAGAAGCAGAGTGCGAGGACGAAGACCCAGAACCATTCTGCACTCCAAGTATGGCCACACAACACCAACATATTAGACTGTTCTAAAATTATGAGCATTATTGTTGCCTTATAGTCTGTAACAACACGTTCAGTTAGGACGTTGGATCTGTGACCTAACGGTGGCCGGTTTGAGTCTGCTGAGGTGACATACGTACACTTGCCTCTGGCACCAAGCACTGGGGCCTGGTAATGGCCCGAGTTCGGAAATAAAAAGCAAGTGTTGTGATGCATTGACACTGCGTGCAGGTCTCTTTTGAATCGTCCATTGTCAAGAAAAGAAAGTGAATGCATACCCAAGTGTCACTATGGAACTTTTATTTTGTAGGTTGTAGCCTGTTTGAATATATATTGGTATAACCTAGAGCAATTTTAGCCTTGGGAGACGGTATAATCTGCCTTCAAACTATTTGCTTATGAGCAGTTGCATCGCTGCTTTAAGGTGGCTTATGTAAATTTTTTATTGCTTCGCTCGTCTTGATACCTACGAGTGTCAGAAGCCATGAAACCAATGCAATTTTACTCTGCTAAAGAGTGACAGAAATCCCGAAACCAACTTGTCTTCTTTTCCCTTTGTCACTTTTGCAATGTTAGGCTGATAAAAGGTAATTGCTTATATCTGTCGTTGAAATTTTGGCGATAAATATGCTGTTGTTCTTCAGAGTAACGAACTTTTAGGCTAACTGGCTTATTCTATATAAAGTGGTCATCGGAAATTAGTTTGGGATGAGTACGTTGTGAAAAGAACCCAGGATCAACTTGGCTTTATTTTTCGTATGTCAACCATTAAATTGTATAGGCTACGGCTAATTGTTGTTATACTCTTGGTGAATAAGGTGCTTTTGTAAATATGCTCTTATTATCAATAGGCTGCTTGTATATCAGTTATTCATTGTAATGAATTGCTGGGCTAACTGGCTTATTGCGTGTAAGGTGGCAATCGGAAATAATATTTGTATAGAACGAGACCTAAGCAAAACCAGGCTCCATTTAGTTCAATCCAGGATTCTTGAGTGTGCGTAGGAATTAATTTAGCGCTATATGAATAAAATGTTTGAATGTCTTGCAGTACCCTGTCCCGCACAGAAGGAACCGTGTGTCAAACGGTGCAAGTACGGTTTCATGGCGGATAAAAATGGATGTCTACACTGCGATTGTCTGGAAGAACGAAGTCCTTATTACTAAAATCAGCTGATCAGTGGAATGGACGATGGTTTACAATGTAACTGGAATATTATAAACGCATTAAACAATGCTTGTAGTGAACATTGTAGGTCTTAATGTAATCACACATTTTAATTTGGTGGTTGGGCGAAGTAGGTGTTTGGTGAGCATGCTATTCTGAATCATACAATTTTCCCAAAGGCTGAACCATAATAATTATATGTGATAATTCCAAATGAAGCTACACTCCTCAAAATACTTATATTACAGTATCAGTTAGAAATCCACATCGTGGCCTCCATGTCACGCCTTTGATGGCAGGTTAACTGTTAAGACCCACGGTGTAAAATAGCAATTGGGCACATTTCTTCGTATTGCACCATATAACCAAATTTCTTAGCAAGCCTAAAGACCCAAAGAGATTAAGTACCTTAATAATGAAGTTTCCTCAGTTGTGTCAAGTTATAATTATAGACATATTCGCTAATACACAAAGCATAAATTTAGTCGATTATGATGAGCTACATCCTTAGGCCCTACTGTTTAAAGTATGTGTAAGCGAAGTCTCATAATTACAACCCTTCACTCTTATTCGCCGGTGGCTGCCTGTCTGTCTCTTACGGACTGAACTTCTGGATGTCGACCTGATTACGGCTTGGTTTTGGTGCGCCATCAGTTGATGCTTTGTGCATTAGACACTTGCGCAATAGAAGTTGCTAATTACATCACAAATACATTTATCTAATTTCTAACTTAGTAACATATGGTCTACTAGAATTCTAGCCAATGGAATTTCTTTTACATATTTTGATTATTCCGTTTTCTTGAATATCTTCATTGTTATCCAATCTTATGTGAAGGGATCTGATTATAAAGGTGGCCTGTACTTTGCTTTAGCAAACTGACATTTTTCGTTTTACTTAATTTTCTTGCAACAATTTACATAATGAAAGGTATTGAAACTATTTACTTAAACTGTGTGTATAATGGTCATCGCCAGGTCATTCTGAAGTAAATGCTTGGTTGAATGTCATGTACCTTGAGATGGCTATTAAAGTATTATTAACAAGCGCACAAAATCCTCTTTCTTACACAAGCATATTAACTTCAACGCTTTCTCGTTGAAGCACTTAAATATATTGAATTCATGAGTTTTTAATTTTCAGTGCCACAGGTGTAGGCATGGCAGTCAGAATAGAACTATATTGTATATGCTAAGAAAATGGGCTGCCTGAAAAGATGCATCTTCAAAAGGGTTAAATTCATTTTACTTCTTGGAGGAAAATCAATTGACCCAATGCCTCAGAATAGTGTTGTTTCAGAAAGTAAAACTATTTAGATTTTGACAACAACATTTGGAGGTTATAACATGCAGATGTACCATATGAATAAGGTCCAATTTGGATATTTTAGGGCTAAATAACTGAAAATATCAGAAGGTTCATACTGAAATTCCTTATCTGTCAGATGCTATAGATTTCATCAGTCCGTGAACGCAAGTGCATCTTTCGCATATATATATAGATCCCATATATATATAATTATATATAGGCTATAATCGGTTTCCACCACTATGGACAAGACAGCTTCTGACCTACGACCTTTATGGGTTCGATATGTCCACGAGCCCACTAAGCTCCCACGTAAATCGGTAGGTGGGCTTTGACGTCCAACCCGGATAGGTTAACTGTCGGTAAGTGGCTTCTAATCTGAAGCAGTATGGCCTCGGCACGAGCAGTCTATGTCCACCTGTCCAATTAACACCTTCAAACGTTCATCTGTTTGTGCGTGCTGGCAAAGCTCTTACCTGTAGAAGTCGGTTGGCTGTTGATATCGATCTCGGATGGGCTTAATATAGGTTAGCCCACGCCAAGAAACCCATTTTAAACGTTGAATTGTTTGTACGTGCTGGCAAAGCTCTTACCTGTAGAACCGTTGGTAATAACTACTTGAGAAAGATGTAGGTCGCAAAACACCCTGTCTTGCATCTCGCGTCTTGCAGTTTATGCTTCGATTGCATTTCGCTAAGCACGTTTCGTAGGCTGCAAAACAACCTAGCCGGCTCTCCTGAAACAGGGCCGATTATACCCTGATTTTTTTCTTTCTGCTGCCTAGTCTGAAACGTTTCAACTAAAATGCCAATATACATCATCAGTGTTGGCTGCATTTCGATGACGCGTTGTGCGTGTGTAGCCAAACGAAGACCAATTACAACAAGGACACGTAGGCTAAAAAGCCTAATAGGAAAGTCAATATTACACAAACAAGTCTTTAAAAAGCAGTAGGGCCTACGAAGAATCACATAAATCTAACGACCAACAAGTGAGCTGTTAATTTTTAAATGCAGGCCTATGATTTTACGTATGGATATATAAATATAATGTATGTATATATCTACACACATGTATTATATACGCACACTCATGCATCTTACATAGACTTATGAATATATTTAGATCTATACGCACACAGGAACGTTGCCTGCCATCTGGCTCACATTCCATTAAATCAGGGTATTGACTCCGCCTCTGTTTCTACAGACATTGCAATTCGTGAATGCAGTAGAGCAGCAATTAAAGCACGCACCATTTCCATCTTATAGGTATGCGATTCGACCATTATATTTCAGAGCGTAGCCAAGCATTTGACTCCTTCGCTTCGTACAGCTGTAAGTATAATCGAAATAGTTCGCAATCTCTTTAGAAACTGTTTCCAAATCGTGAGAAATTCTCGTAATCGTAAACTTCATATCTCTAAAAGCTACCATAAAGCTAAGCATAGGGCATCAGCTTATATACAGAGGGGTCAGCCAGATATCGATTTCCAGTGGAAGTCCGTGTCTGGTTGTCAAAGAGACGGGAGAAGGAGAATGGGGCGAATAAATTTTTGACGAGTGATAAACGCTGAATTTGCGTTGATTAGGAGTTGCTGAAATGTGACTTACAGCATTTGGGCTTAGCTTGGAGGTAGCGATAGTGATAGAAGCGATAGTGGAAACAGTATTAAAGTCAAGTATGAGTCGAATGCGGCGTGTGCCGCTTCGGGTCACGAATAACGTATCGTATCTTATCTACTAATTCATCAAGAGCCTCTCGCAAAATAGCTATTCTGAGGGGCTCTCAGCATGGAGTCTTCGATGGAAAAGAAAAGTCTTTAAAGAGCGAGGGACCGATGAGGAAAAACAGTCATTAGGTTACCCTTTCGTGGCGGGAACGTCATTCCAGATGGAGGGACCCACTAGAGCAACTGTCCGGTTTTTGGGTAGATCTGTGTTAGTCCTAGGAACATAGAAATCTAGCCGATCTGAAGAGCTCAAACAGCGACGTAAGTATGCAGATAATGACTTTCGCATATAATCTGAGACGTATTTCGGGGCACTGCTTAGTTGGGATTTGGAAACCAGAAAAAGAGGATCTTATACTGACTTTTACAGTTAGTAATATGTACCAAGTACCCAAGACATTATGCCCCTTAGTGGTTTGGAAGTCTTTGAAGGTTTCAGCCGAAGATTTAATTGATCATTAGATGTTTGCTTTAATTTAGCTTTGACTGCAGTGTAAAGTGATGACATTGTATCTATTGGCACTGATAACTTTATTTCACCTGTTGATACATTATGGCACCACTACGTCTGCTCTCAGTAACTGTTGTGGCCTTCGATTGAGTTCCCGATGTGTTGATTGCGAAGACTGATTTGCTGTTGAGTTATTACTTTTAGTTTGGTTTCTGTTTATTTGTTTGCCTGAATGATTTCCATGTCGTGAGTTATGAGGTAGTAATTTGATTCTTTAATCCGCTACAGCTGATCGACCTATTGAACGACCAATTTCTGCTTTTTAGTAAAATTTGGGATCAGGCGACATGAGACCAGTTGATGGAGCGGTGTTGGCGGTTCTGATGGTGCTTCTAACATCGGCGCGATCATGTAGGTGATGATCTAATTCGGCTTATGTGTTTTGTCTAGTTACTATACTTTTTAGTTGTGTATGTGCCAGATACTTAGAAGTAGAACACCGTAAACCAGGTAGATGCGTTTCCAATTTTTACGGAAGTAATTAAATCACTAAGTCAGACCAAACTTCTGAGGTTGTACGATCCCAAGACTTGTGATCGCACAGCCTAGATTGCTTGCCTACGTAGAGTTGTGATAGAGCGAGTAAGTTCTGAAGAACGGCCAGAAAGCTCTAAGATTTGTGATTTTTCGAACATTACGCTGACCAAAAGAAATAGGAAACTATTCGAATATCTTTTTCATCGATTCGTGAGGCCTTTCTTTGGTTATGGTGCCCCATACTTAAATGATTTAGTTAGAATGTTCGGGAATGGCTCCATGTTTTCCTCAGTCGATCAGGTCATCCATACTCAACTCAGAGTCAATATGTCTCTCTGTTCACAGTTGCTATCGAAAACACAGGTTGATTAATTATGTGTTTTACTGACGTTATTTAAAGAAATAACAAAATAATGAATAAATGAAGATACATGAATTACGAAGTTTTAATAGGAAATCATTTTAAGCACTGTGAACTTCTCTGCACGACGCACCAATTGATTAGAATTTGTAATTAGAAATTAGAATTTCACTTGCGTTGAATGACACAAATGACTGTTTTTAGTTCTGCTTAATATGCAAATTAATTGAAGAAGGATAACAATACATTCCTTGACATCTTTCGGGAAAATACCCAGTAGGCTATGTCTTGAATATCATAGTGAGTTCTCAATCAGTACTTAAGACAAAGCAACTCTGCAGACATCAGCTTTACTGGAGACCGTCTCTCGCTTAAAAAGTTCTAGCGTTCTGCAAATCTGTCAGAGCAACAACCGTCGATTAAGAACTTAGGATTATGTATTAAATAAAAATTCAAACAATGACTATCATTGTGTCCGATCCTTTGTTGTCTCTAAATACGCGCACTGCTTTCTGAGGCAAATGTTGAAATAATTAGGGTCCAAATTAAAATGGATACCAACATTAATTTCTTTCAGCTGACGCGATTATCTTACCCATTGCGTCCTGTTTGTTCTTACTCCTGTTTAAAGAGGCGTGAAATTAATTAGAATTGTTCTTTTTACTACTCTGTCTTACCTGCTGTAGTGTCGCCCTTAAGGACAACCGAACCGACGACCATCGAGACAACTTGTCCACCCATCTGGTGTGACGATCCAAACTGCTTCTTGGAATACGGGCCAAATGGATGTCCAAGACAGTGTATCTGTGGTGATCCGATCTGTACGGTTAGAAACAATGCTGAAACAACATTAAACCAAATTTATCCGGTAATCTTATAGTATAACAAAGATTTACAACTCCGTGACTGTAATTAGGCGGAAAGGCTTGTAATATGGGCCACTGTGTAATATGGGCCTCGGCTGTATTTCCCACCTATCATGTCTGCGGAGAGCTCTTACAGTGGGAAACCATCCGTAGGCTATACCGATTTCAACTTTCTGTTCTGGATGTGTGCCTTTACTAATAACTTCTGCCCGAAAAGCATAAATGTTTATGTTTTGATACATGTTGCTTATAAGATTTGTTGAACTTCAACAAGTGTTATATAGTTTAGGATTTCATCTATGGTATGCCCTGATGTTTCAGAAGATAAACAATTTCTTTATTATATAAAAAACACAACTTTGTTGATCTATAATACATTCGTCGATCACGCTAGAACAGATTTCCCCGAAGCACACCATTTTTGTAATATGGTCCTGTGGTCGAATGTGTAATATGGGCCCTATCTTTATGGAATGAGGCAGTAGAAATAGGCCGTTATGGCTATTTTTTCCATGTAACCGGTTCTCAGTGTTGTTTACATTAGGCTTAGGCCAAATTGGTTCTTAATGGTTATCCGAGTAAGTTTAATCTTAGGAAATCGTTTTTTTTTACTGTTTTAATATTAGTCTGCGGCACGGAAACATTGTAATTCCATCTTTAAAATGGTGGCTCATACTACACACCCGGTCGTGTAATATGAGCCACTTTCCGTATTTTGAAAAAATTCGTTAAAAATTTATTTGCACAGATTAAGGAATCATTCCTTCATATTTGGCAACAACTCAGGCCAAGTAATGCATGGAATAAATAAATAAACTACACGTTCAGTTGCATCTGTTCTATGAAATAGTGAAAGTTTCTTAGGGGGTCCATATTAGAAGCCATTCCCCTATTGCATTTTCGTATATATATAATTTTTTTTCTTTCAAAAATAATATTGAAACTGACAGCCTGGCCACTGTAAACTAACTGTTTTTTATATCTTAACTCGCCCGGTAAGAGTGGAGACCTAATTATGAATATTTTACAACTCCGTTACTACAACTCCGTTACTTTATATTTCTATTAAAATGAATTTATTTAATGGTACAAGTAGATAATTTATCGTCATAATAATTTATTTTGATGTGTAATAATTTAATGCACACTTAATACTAATTAATCACTGATTATAAAAAGTTGAGGTATATTGTAATGTGTATTTAGTACGTAACGGAGTTGTAAATATTTAGGAATCAAAGTTGTAGGTGTTTCACATAGTAAAAAAACTAAAATGAACAATTAGGCCAAATCTGTCTAATTTAAGCTCTGCTCAATATTAAGTATGCTTCAGCACTGCCATGCAAATAGTTGTGTGAGAAATTTTTTAAATTTTTCATGACTTTATTTTTCTCTAATTCTATTTCTGAATTTGCCTCCGGTTGTGAAATATACCTATATACGTGAGGTTCGTGTGTGCCGATCTCGTGGGATATTGTCCGTTCACGGCTGGGTTTTGGAGCGTCAGCTGTTGATGCTTTCTGCTTAGAAACCGGCGCGATATAAGTTACTAAGAAATGAAAAAATATGCTCATTGATACACGCACACAGAAACAACTAGCTTTTAATTGTGAGTGACTTGATGACTGAATCAAGTGCGCGGTGTTGACTATGAACGATGTCGATGCTATCCAAATTAGGTGAGAATAACACCTCAGACAATCTCATTATAGAAAGGATCTGTACAGTTCTTTTTGTTTTATAGCTCGTTTCGTGTGGTCCTGATGAAACATGTGTCCCGAGCGACGAAAATTCTGGGGATTATACCTGCGTTCCAATATATGGTAAAGTCTACCTACGAACAATATCTCAATAATAAAGTCATTTCATCTGCCACGATTAAGATATTTTTACCAAGTTTATCAATTACTTGCAAAGTTTGCTCTCAGGTTAGAGTCCGTCAGTTGTAGGCTACTGATAACATTTTGGAGGTCTCACATTTTCTTTTTATCGGACGATAAGAAACCTATTTTGTAACATTAGATAATAATCGTATGACACCCTTACGAAACTCAAAACAAAGTTTTCGTCTTGGCTTTACTCCACCAGAAAATCTCTCGTTCTTTAAAGACATTTCTTTTCCCCCTGAGTTTTCGTGCTGAGAGCGCCTCTGAATAGTTATTCTGGAGAGGCGCTATATAAATCTTTAGATACGATAAACAAAAGCTATTGTTTTTTTCCTAGTTAAGGTTTAATACTTTGTACTAGTACGTTAATAATTGTACATGTACTGGATACTTATTATATGAATGCGCAGTAGGCCTAGTACTAGATAACCTCTGTTAACGATCTAGCAACAGACTATGTACATAGATAGCCCTAACCAGCGAGACATATTACTTTGAAAAAGCGTATCTCTGATTCAGTGTTGAACTTGTTAAAGCTCCCTTGTAACGTCAAGTGCCGTGTTACGGCGCTGTAGAATTTTGTCGTAGTCATTCATTCATTCATTCATTCATTCTGGGTTCCCTTCTGGGTTCCCTTTTGCGACCAACAGATCTTTGTTCTTTGTACAACGAAATGTTACTTCGTCAATGTTTGGAGCAAGAAATTGATGGTTATGGTTATGGCTCTGTCACTCAGTGCCACTACCCACGTCGACTCGCAAAAGTTTCCATTGCCATAAGCTTTGTGCATTTGAAACACGCACAAGCTATCGTTGTGTTTTATGTGATCACCTCTCACCTCTATAGGTTGAACTCAGATATACTGTCTTGAGGCATCTAAATTTTCAGTTGTCTTAGCTTCGTAAGTTACGCCACTACTTTGAACCATGCATATATAAAAAAATATATTGTATATATAAAATGACAAATTATATTAATAATTTATCTCAGCTGTTTGTCTCTCAAGTCTGCGACCTGGATTCTAATCTGAGTTAGCCATTCGAATTTGACTAGTTTGTTGCCAAACTATGCCGTCCTAAACATAACGTTGTACATTTGTAATGAAATTGCTTTTATTCGTGTTGAACGAGGCGTGATATTATGATGCATTGTTTCATTAATCTGACAGAGACGACCACAGCGCCGCCCACACCTTGTCCAGCCATCTGGTGTGACGATCCAAACTGTTACGTGGAAAACGGGCCAGATGGATGTCCAAAAGAGTGCATCTGTGGTGATTCAATCTGTATGGTTAGAAACACTGCTAAAGCAACGTTAAACCAAATTTAAGCCACCATTGTCGTCCTCGCATTTAAGTATATCACAGCGTTCACTCAGATTATTTATTCATGTATTTGTACAAGACGCTTAGTACCTCTGAAAGCAAGCGCTAGTCCAAGTAAACAAAATGCTAAATTTGAGAACAGCAAGTTCGTTTGTTAACAGGCAATGCTCATATAACTATCACAGTGTTCATATTGGGCAGAAGGCAATCTAAAAAAACAGATAAGTGCCTAGACATTGAGTCGCCGAGGAATTCAGATGATTGAAAGAGGTTTTGTCTCAAAATGGGAATCATACCTTACGATTCATGAATTTGTGGCCAAATAGAATGATTAAATTGAGACATCATTCTATTTACAGGCATTGAACTTCTTCACGTGAATGTCTTTATATGGTCACATCTTGCACAAAAACTGCATTTGGTAAAGGAGTCTTTCGGTTGCTCTACGTAGCTTTTGACAATTTATCTGTGTTCGGTTCAGACGCTGGTGTCGTTACGTTCACAACTAAAGACTTGCCGTTTTAAAGCTGAGATTTAAACTTTGTTTCTCGGTCTTGGTAAACTAATCTTCTGGAAACTGACGTGATTATTATAGCTTATGGCGAGGTTTTGGTGCGCCAGCTGTTGATGCTTTGTGCATTAGACACCGACGAAATGGAAGTTACAAATTAATGAAAAATTCACACATGGATACACGCACACAACATACACATAGCTTTTAATTGTGAGTTGCTTGATGACTGAAGGAAAGCGATGCTATAAGAATAAGGATTGAATAACATGTCAGAAAATCTCAATATAGAAAGGATATGAAACAGTTCTTTGTGTTTAATAGCTCGTTTCGTGTGGTCCTGATGAAACATGTGTCCCAAGCGAAGAAAATTCTGGGGATTATACCTGCGTTTCAATACATGGTAAAGTCTACCTACGAACAATATCTCAGTAATAAAGTCATTTCATCTACAAACGTGGCCACGATTAAGATACCCATAAAATATTTTTACGAAGTGAATGAACTACTTTTAAAAAATTGTACGGAAAACATATTGGAGGGCTCACATTTTGTTTTTATCGGAAGATAGGAATCCTTTTTTCTAACGTAACATGAAAATCGTATGACACTCATACAAAACTCAGAACAAAATTTTCTTCTTGGCTTTATTTATTCCACCAGAACATCACACTCTTCACTATTACTTCTACCAAAATTAATGATGAACTTGACCTTAACCGAATTTGACCCAACCTGTTAGGCCTGTCAATTTTATTTAGACTAAGCTTATGTGAATGAGCAGGTTCCTGCGACTCCGCCCTTTGGGGTGCTGTAGAAATGTCGAGGTTGCAATCACTACTACGAAACTGCTGTTTTATGTTGGGTTCATTCTCTTGATCATCCGAACTGCTGAAGAATTATTGCCAATCAATAAAGCTACCAGCAATTTGCTGCGCAATTGTCTAAACTGAGCTCTGCTTAGCTTATGTAGCCTCATTTTTAATTAAAGCAGTTTTATAAATTCTATTTACTTTTATTGAAATAAATCTGAAGTGACAAAAATGAAATGTTAATAGAGACACAGAAATCGTCGTTTAGAAATTAGATTTCTGCTAAATGAATTAAATGACGTTTGATCAGCAAGTCATTTCAAAGTTGGTTCAACATAGGCCTACACTCCTTGACTAAAAGTCCAGATATTTTTGAACAGTTACCAAGTTTATCGTAAAATATTATACTATGTTTTAAGTCAATAAGATATATAGAGAAGCTTTCAGCCACATGCATCATTGGCAGCATTTTCACGCTAAAAAGGCTGCAGGATTCGTCAAACCTGACATTGCAAGGATCGTCGAATGAGAAATTAGATTTATAATAATACGGAATGAAAATTAAAACTCTATCTTACGCGACGATCTAAATTAATGCTTATCATAGACTTTAGGCAAATATATAAATATGTATATTAATATATATATAATATGTATATTAATATATATAAAATTATATATATATACAATTATATGTATGTATGCGGCCGAACCACTAGCTGTCTATATCTACTACATTCGATTGACTCGTTTATTGACTTGCACATCATCAACTCATCAATGCAACATAGGCAACTGTTTCTGACAAGGACAATCAAGTGGCAACTGGAACACAACATTCATGCAGGGCAATCAGCTGGCCGAAAAAGGTCACGTAGGCCCGCTGTATACTCGGCTGGCTCATTTGCAAAGTTAATACATTCATGAAATTGCTGCAAAACATAGAGAAATATACAGTGAAACATTGACTTGAAAATATAGATAACAAGCGATTATCAAAAAGATTCCAGAGTTGAGGTTCGCACAAAACTAATAAAAGAAATTATAGTGATGACAATGACTGATCAACATTATAGGCAATCACTAGGCAAAGTTACTGAGCCACTCCATTGATAAAAAACTATAGGCCTACACTGCATTCAATTATGTGTATATTTAGAGCAAATGTTGAAAAAATTAAGTGACAATTGCGTTTTGCTGTCACCTCTGCGACTGGGATTCGAATCTGAGTTAGCTTTTTAAAACTGGGCGTTCGTTGCAGCGTCTGTCACTCTAGAGCGAAGGCTGAACAATTGTGTAGAAAAATTATTGCAATTGTCTTATACAATTGTTGGTATTCCTGTTGAAAGATGCGTGAAATCTATTAGCAATGTTTCATTTATATTACTGTTCCTTCTGCAGGGACGACCACAGAGACGACCACAGAGACGACCACAGAGACGACCACAGGGACGACCACAGAGACGACCATTGGGACTACTCATGCGCCAGTTTGTGAAGACATGTCGTGGTGTGAACAATCGAGTTATTGCTTCACGTACCTTAAAGATGGATGTCCGATGTGTCGTTGTTCGTTTAAGACTCCGTCTCCAACGCCATCACCTACACCTATCACTGGGACGCCTCCTCCCCCAGTTTGTCCAGATGTGGCGTCGTGTGCTGAATCGAGTTACTGCTACGTAGATTACACGTACCTTACAGATGGATGTCCGACGTGTGTTTGTTCGGTTAAGACTTCGACTCCAACACCTACCCCTTCTTCTGCAGGGCCGACGACTCAGACGACCACAGAGACGACCATTGGAACTCCTCCGCCAGTTTGTCCAGACGAGTCGGAGTGTTGGGGTTCATGCAGCTTAGACTACACGAACCTTGTTGATGGATGTCCGACGTGGGTCTGGTCGGATCCGACTTGTGAGGTTAGAAACACTAAAGCAACAATAAACGAACGAAAATCATCTTCTACATGATCGTCGTCCTCGCATTTCGTATCATAATGATCGCTCAACTTATTTATTTATGTAATATGATTAACACCCATCAATGCGCTCGTTAGCCCAAGTGGTATTGTAGTTTGCAATAATTGTCAAATTCTTTAGTTTTAAAGTTTTAACCCAGAACGTTTTCCTATAAACAGGAGGACATAATTATGTCAGAAGAAAGAAATTCGTGTTACGCCTACTTATTTGCTCAATTATAATAATAATCCCTCAAAACTTAAAATTTGGCAAACAATGTCAGATGGAGGGGGCCGAGGTCGATGGTCTGTAAATCAATCAACAATCATCAGGATCTATGTTTCAAGCAGTTCATAATACCATATTGTGCTGTATGGATAAGCTTAGGGTGGCAGCACTTTTTCTTATCCACTTGTCTTATGCTTTTCCTAGTTTGGACCATGAATACTGTCCATAACTGTGTTTGAAGATTTTGTTTTTTTTCAACTGAATTAGTATGCTAATGGACCTCCCAGATGAAATTTATAACTGGCTGGTAAACTACTTTCAAGATCGAGATCATATTACCAAGCACTTAGGCCTGTTATCGGCTTCTGCCACAATCAGTGCCATAATATCTGACCAGAGCCATGTGCTCAGAAGATTTCTTCCAGAGTCTCGCAGTCACAGCTACAACCTACGAACTCGGGCCCATATGTACAAACTACCACCGAAGGACAATATAAATTTTATATCACGACTCCTCTACAAGAACATGTATTGACAATATTGAATAACACCTGGGCGGAATTGACTGTTTGACCCCATGGCTTGTCGACCTAGAACTAACCGAACTCTACCATATCATTTCCTGTTTCAGTTTACGGTTTTGTCAACCTGAATTTTCTATTAAACGAATATTTTGATGATGATGCTGTTTGTCTGAGTCAACGTCCTCAATCAGTATATTTAAATGGTAATTCGTCTAATGGTTTCTTTACTAGAGTGCAGTGCACAACTTAATACAGTTGGATGGCTAAAAACGTGAAACTGGTTAAATCACTTGTTTAGTTAGCCGACTATGTAAATTGTTATAATTATGTATCTTCGTGATATACTGAGAATTAGGCGTTAAGTCCTCAAGTTTTTCAGAGTTACTCTGACAAATACACTGGTCTTGAGTCTCCTTCCTATGACTGAATTCGTATTAGTAGGCCTATTAGAAATCGAATAATGCTTAAAATGGAAGGAGTTTAGTATGCTTTAGCTAGTACCATAACTAATAGGCCTACGTCCAAATCTGAAGAAACAGCGCCTGTGCTTAAATCCTTATTGGCATTCTGGTAAGAAAAGGATTAGTTTCATAATAGGTTCATCTTTTTAAAAAAACATTGAACTCTGGTCAACTACAATGCTCACAATCAGGTATTACTTAACTGGAACTTATAATTATTCAATTAGGTCATTTGAGTGTCTTTCTATGGTCATAACTTGTACTAAAACTCCTGTCGAACGAGAGTTTCGGTTGCTGTGCCTAGATCGTAAAAATCACTCCCTGCATCTATTCAGTCGATTATGTCGTTTCATTCACAACTTAAGACTTACCCCCTTTTAAAATTGGTTATGCAATTTAGGCTGCAGATCGGTCTTAGTGAACGGATCTTCTGGATATTGATATCATTACGGTTTTGTTTTGGTACGCCAACCGTAGATGCTTTGTGCATTAGACACTAATGATGTTGATATTCGTTTTATTGACACGCCAGATGACAAACCGCATCGTAGCTTACAGTTAGATATGAAAAACAAGATAAAAGAGAGATTTAACTAAAGTGTTCAGAATGTTTAGTTTTAAAATTTGTTGTTGGCTTAGATGATTAATATATATATACTTATATAAAGCCCTTGGTATTAAGTTCTTATCGTCCTTACAGGGCAGTTCAAAACCGCGGGCTCGCGGACGGAGGGCATAAAGGTATTGGGTTGGAGGCGGGAACAGGCGTCGCAAGACATGGTCTTGATTCCCCTCGATGACCTTGAGGAGACGGTCCTCTGCTGCACCAACCCGCATCTCCATTGTGGCACCTCCTTCACATATAATTATATCCCAATCTAGCTGTTTTGGACAGGAGCCGTTCCAGTCGTTGGCGGTCTGCTGCTGTCACGTCACACTGGCACCATAGAAGATACCATTTATTCAAAATCAGGCACATTGCTGGCACATGAATACATAAATACAAACACGTAATTAGTTTTAGTTGCTAGTTACTGTATGAATAAATCAAGAGAACACAGGGTTAACAGTTACTATTAACGAAAGCGAACAGACATAAGCAAGGATAAAATTGCAAATCAGGAAATCTAATTACAAAAAGGATCTGATTAAGTTCTTTGTGTTTTAGGTCATGAAGAATTGTGGTCCTGATCAAGTATGTGGATCGACCGACGAAAATCCTTATGATATTATCTGCGTCTCAAAATATGGTAAAACCTACTTCCAAACGCATCTTATTAAATGTGAATCTGAGGCGCGGATATAGTCAGCTGCCAGGTGAAGATGCACTTAGATTTCTAAATCCTTGAAAGCCAAGGAGAAATAGTGAGTTTTGAGTCGCTTTTTTAAAAAAGGAAGTGAATTTTAGCTACGAAGAGAGAGTGGTAGGCGATTCCATTCCTTTGGAGCAGAGGCGGCGAATGCACGAGAGCCCATAACTGTTCTGCATCGTGGCTCAGCTAAAAGACCTATACTTGATGATCGCAGGCAACGAGGAGGGATGTAAGGAGTTAGTAGTGCATGAATATAGGTAGGTGTGCTGGTGCTGAGGGCTTTGTAGGTCAAACAGGCCAATTTAAATTTTATTCTGAATTCAACTGGAAACCAAGTTACATTATGGATGGATGAGGGAGATAAGCCTTAGGTTTTGAGTTTTCTAATAGCATTAAACGAGGAGAAGCAAGTTGCTGTGAGGTGTGTTTGTCTCTCACCTCTGCGACCGGAATTCTAATCTGAGTTAGCCATTCGAAATTGAGAGTCTATGTCATCCTAAACCTAAGGTCGTACAATTGTGAGATTACAGTCCGTCAGTTGTACGGAAAACATATTTGAGGGTTGACATTTTCTTTTTATCGGGAGATAAGAATCCTTTCATCTAACGTAACATGACAATCGTATGACACTCATACAAAACTCAGAACAAAATTTTCTTCTTGGCTTTATTCCACCAGAACATAACACACACTATTAGTCCTACCAAATGGTGAACTTGACCTGAATCGAATTTGACCCAACCTACTGTATTATCAATTTGTTTAGACTAAGCGTATGTGAATGAGCAGGTTCCTGCGACTCCGCCCTTTGGGGGTGCTGTAGAAATGTCGAGGTTGCAATCACTACTACGAAACTGCTGTTTTATGTTGGGTTCATTCTCTTGATCATCCGAACTGCTAAAGAATTATTGCCATTCAATGAAGCTACTAGCAATTTGCTGAAGCTGCAGCAATTTCCTGCGCAATTTTCTAAACTGGGCTGCAATTTTCTTTCGTAATTTCCTAAACTGAGCTCTGCTTAGTTTATGTAGCTTCATTTTTAATAAATGCAGTTTTATAAATTCTGTTTACTTTTATTGAAATAAATCTGGACTCAGATAACGAAACTGTCTTGAGGCCTCTAAATTTATTGTCTTCTTGGCCTACTTAGGTAGACTACGCCAATACTTTGAACCATACAATAAAATATTCTAAATATAAAATGACAAATTATAGTGATAACTTCTTTCATCTGGCGTGCGTAATTCTTTCCTCTGCGATCGGGATTAATATCTAAGTTAGACATTCGAATTTAGGAGTTCGTTGCCAAACTATGTCTTTCTAAAACGAATAATTGCAATCAGATAAATAATAATAATACTAACAATATATTCTTTATTAATTCAAACTGACAATTACGCAGGATGATTACAATTCAGTAGGAACGGATGATCACAAGTTGTTACAGGAGTCAAATTTAACTCTATTCGGCAGCCATGTAAAGCGCCCATAACGTCCTGCATCTCATTTTACCAATGCGCCATCTCGCGAATGATAGGCTAGTGGACCTTTGGGAGGGTGCGGGAAGCGATCCCGCTTCCTACTGCTCTTTACGCCAGTGATATTACCACTACACTATGGACCCCCCACCCCATTGTCCTTATTCCAGTTGAAGGAGGCTTGAAATTATGTTGCATTGCTTCTTTTATCTTACATTTCCTTCTACAGGGACAACCACAGGGACTACCCCACGGATGCCCACAAGGATGACCACAGAGACGACCATTGGCACGCCTCCTCCGCCAATTTGTCCAGACGCGTCGGAGTGTTGGGGTTCATGCAGCTTAGACTACACCAACCTTGTTGATGGGTGTCCGACGTGGGTCTGGGTCGATGCGACTTGTGAGGTTAGAAACACTAAAGCAACAATATACGAACAAAAATCATCTTGCTCATGTTCGTCGTCCTCGCATTTTGCATTGAACGATCGCTCAACTCATATACTTTATTTTTACCTACCAAGACGTTTTAAAAGTACCTCCCAAGTGGTATTGAAGTTAGTTGAGAAAAGCAGTTCATCTATGAACAGCTAGTGCTTGTATTATTGTAAATTGGCAAAATTATTTACGTTTTAAAGTTTGAACAAGATTGTTGTCCAGATACAGAAACAGTGTCAAGAACGCAACAGCAATGCAGGGAACAGACGCATACACAGATCACAACTTTGTCATCATGAAGGCCCAGATAAAACTTAATTTCATCAAGAGAAAAAAGAAGATTATACAGAGATGGAATAAAAGGAACCTAAAAAAAATGCAAAGGAATTGGGAAAGAAAGTAGAAGAAAATCTAACAGAATACGAAGGCGAATGCATAGAAGAGAGACGGAAAAGACTGAAAGACAACAAGGTAGAAAGAGCCAGTGACATAGTGGAACCAGAAGAGAGAGTACCTGCTAGGAGGAAACCGTGGATAACAAGATAAATTATAGAAGAGATGGATGAACGAAGGAAATAGAAACACCAAATCACCGAAAATGCAAGCCAAGAATATAGAAGATAAAACAACAAACTGTGAAGAACAACTGGAGAGGCACGAGAAAAAATGGTGGGACAAGAAACATCAAGAGCTGAAAGACTTGCAGCAAAAGGGAAGATATGACAAAGTGTACGAAAAGGTGAAATATATAAATAGGAAACCGGGGAAAGGAGGAGAAATGGAGGTTAGCGACAAACAAAGTAGGATCCTAAATGAACCGATGGAAGGAGTATGTGGAGGAACTATACAGAAATGAAGATGGATAATTGCATTTCAATCAAGGACTGGAGGAGGAGGAGGAGAAGAGGAGGAGGAGGAGACAAGAGAGAGACAGAGAGAGACAGAGAGAGACAGAGCGACAGAGAGACAGAGGCAGAGATAGGGACAGAGAGATACAGAGAGACAGAGTGACGAGAGACAGAGATACAGCGAGACAGAGACAGAGACAGCGAGAGACACACAGAGAAAGAAAGAGAGAGAGAGAGAGAGAGAGAGAGAGAGCGGATATTGGCCAGGAGGTGATGGGAGAGGAGGTAAGAGCGACCGTCAAGTAACTGAAAAGCAACAAAGTGGAAGGACTAGATAAAATTACAGATATGCTTAAAAGTCTACAGGAAGGAGCCATGTAAGAACTAATAAGGATATGCCAAGGTATATTGACAACGGTAGTATGGTCGAAAGACTTCTTGAAATTCATAATAATACCAATTAAAAAGAAGCCAAATGCAACAGCATGCGAGGATCATCGAACCATTAGCGTCTTTACCCATTCGTCAAAAGTTACGATAAGAATACCAGCAAAAAGAGTGCAAGCAAAAACAGAGGCATGAACATACAGCGCCTGTGCTTAAATCTTTATTGGCATTCTGATAAGAAAAACATTAGTTTCAAAATTAAGCTCATAGTTTAAAAACATTGAAATCTGGCCACCTACAATGCTTACATTGGTGTATTATTGAACTGGACCTTAAATTTATTCAACTATCATTTGAATGTCACAAACGCACAATTAGTTTTAGTTGTGGATAACTTGATGATTGGATCAAGAGCACAATGTCATAGTTAAAAGATCTAAGCAAGGATAGAACGACAAAAAAGGAGATCTAATTACAGAAAGGATCTGATTAAGTTCTTTGTGTTTTTAGTTCATCAAGAATTGTGGTCCTGATGAAGTATGTGGATCGACCGAAGAAAATCATTGGGATATTATCTGCGTCTCAAAATATGGTAAAACCTACTTCCAGTTCCAGACGCATCTTATTAATTACGTTTTATTTTATCAGTCAAAATTGTCATGATTAGTTTTACATAAAATATCTTTAACGACTTCAGCTATTCTGCTGATCTTTTAGAAATACATGTATATATATATATATATATATATATATATATATATATATATATATATATATATATATATATATATATATATATATATATATATATGATTGCAAATTTACTTTGTACACCCGCGTGTCCTGTCACGAAGCAATGGGTCCTATGATTTGATAACTAAATAATTTTATATTCCCGTCCTAAGACGGTCAAAATGACTTCTATGAGAGGATATGAGCCCTCGGGTAGCATGCATGCCAGATGGCCGCATGTTGGACAACGCGGCAATAGACAATCGTGCACCCCAACATTTGCGCGACGGTTTAAAAACAATTCTTTAGGCCTAGTGAGATAGCGGCGTTACCTACTGAAATTAGATGAGTCAATATCCGCGGGGATCAAGTTGGACAGCACGGCAACACATTGCGATAGCAGCGTTTCCTCTCGAAATCAAATGAGTCTAGTTCATAAAGTAAACGTGTAGGATTTTGGCAGCGCCACCTTTGGACACGAAATGAGTCTAAATTAGCGTTACTATTATTACTAATGGTGCAAGTTTGGGAGAAACGACAGATCCTGTGATGCATCGGTCCCATTTCGAGGACCTTGACATTCATCCATTCCCGGAATGGAAATATGTGCCTTCCTTAAGTCTCACGAACGAACACGGTACCGTTCCTTACATTGAAGCAGTGGCTCTTGCCGTATATTAGAATAGTAGATTTTCTGGTTTAAGGGTAGATTTTCTATTTATTAATTCAGAGCCAAAGGAAATTTTTATCTGACATATGCGCGATATTTGATACTGCAAAGAGAGTAAACGGAATGGCAGTAGAGTTGTAGGGAGCGGTAGAATGGGAGCAAGTTAGGGATCATTTGAAATTGGTGATCCATAAGTGCAAATGTAATATTATACTGGGTGACTGAGTCAGTTCAACTCCAGTGACTGTGCGAGATAAACTCTATAGAGTAAATTCTCTGACTGCCGACAGTGTCTACAGTAGACTCTGAAGTCAGGAACAAAATAACTGAATACCACACCTAAAAAAATGCAAGGACTCTATGACTCAGTTGAACTACCCACGTCGCCTCGTTAATGCTTTTCATTGCCACAATCTTAAGATATCTGAGACACAACAATCGTTTTCCTTTATGGCATCGCCATTAAACGTTTGGACCGAGATACTAAAACTCTCTTGAGACATCTAAATTTGCCATTCCATAGACAGTGGCGTAAAGGCCTCAGCCCCATTCGCGTCCTTAGCTAAATAAAAAATTACAATTAATATTATTAATAGTTTACTTCAGCTGATGCGTTTTTCCTTCGCCTCTGCGGCCGGGATTTTAAACTGGATAAGTTATCGTTCTAAGTAAACAAGATTCATAGGATTCATGTTTGAACAACCAACTAAGTAAGTAAGTAAGTAAGTAAGTATATCCTTTATTATACTACTTTGGCTTCCTCTTGCTGCACACATCCAGTTAAAGGTACTTGTCCTCATTTGCCGATCCTACTCAGGACTTGCCCCGAAATACCTCTGTGACTCAATACGTCGGCCTACCTCGGCTGCTTCCCTTCGCCCATTACGGTCTTCGGATCGTCTTGACCTTTTTGTTCCTCGTGTGTGAAGGGCCATAGCCCAGTTCCGTGCCTTTGCCTGCATTGGCCCTTCGCTATGGAATCAACTTTCCCCCTTGTTCGCACCACCATACTATGTAGTGGTCCTGCTACATCTTTTCGCTACCTCAAAACTTGTCTTTATTCTCGAAGACTTTCGCACTGGGAGCGCCTCTGATTGGTGCGCACTGTGAGAGGCGCTTTATAAATCTTTAAATGCAATACAATAGGAAAGCTTTTCAGTCCAGGTGCGACATTTTCACGCTGAAAGCTTTAGGATTCATCAAACCTGACAATTCAATGATCATCGATTGAGAAATTAGATTTATAGTCATATGGAATGAAAATTAAAACTCTATTAGGAGCCTATGTCTCATTCTCTGTTATAGGCCCTATTTAAAGGAAGTTCTGCTATATGAAGATTTATATAACTTGCTACATCGCACATTGCGTACTGCTTACACAACAATCTAAATAAATGCTGATTATAAAGGCCGTAGTCCAAAGATCTATAATATACATGTACATATACATGTAAGTTTTTTATATATGCGGCGGAACACTCACTATCTATATCCACGCCATTGCATTCAAACATGTGCATTATTTGAAGCAAATGTTGAAAGTGACAATTGACTTTTCCCTTCACCGCTACGACTGGGGTTCGAATTTGAGTTCGCTATACGAAACTGAAAGTTGGACAATTGTGTTGGATAATATTGTTATTTATATTCCTGTTGAAAGATGGGTGAAATCTATTAGTATTATTTCATTTATCTTACCGCTTCTTCCGTAGGGACGACCCCAAGAGTTTGTCCAGACGAGTCGTTTTGTGTTGATACATGCAGCGTAGACTACACGCACATTGTTGATGGATGTCCGATGTGGGTCTGGGAGGATATACCTTGTGAGGTTAGAAACACTAAAGCAACAATAAACGAACAAAAATCATTTTGCTCGTGATCGTCGTCCTCGCATTTTGTATAGAACGATCGCTCAACTCATATATTTTATTTTTACCTACCAAAACGTTTTAAAAATACCTCCCAAGTGGTATTGAAGATAGTTGAGAACAGCAGTTCATCTATAAACAGTTAGTGCTTGTATTATTGTAAATTGGCAAAATTCTTTATGTTTTAAAGTTTTAAACAAGGTTGTTGTCCAGATACAGAAACAGCGTGAAGAACGCAACAGCAGTGCAGGGAACAGACGCAGACACAGATCACAACTTTGTCATCATGAAGGCCCAGATAAAACTTAAATTCATCAAGAGAAAAAAGAAGATTAGACAGAGATGGAATAAAAGGAACCTAAAAGAAAAGAGCAAGGAACTGGAAAAGAAAATAGAAGAAAATCTAACAGAATACGAGAGCGAATGCATGGAAGAGAGATGGAAAAGACTGAAAGACAACATCGTAGAAAGCGCCAGTGACATCGTGGGACCAGACGAGAGAGAGAGAGTACCTGCTAGAAAACCGTGGGTAACAAGAGAAATGATAGAAGAGATGGGTAAACGAAGGAAATGGAAACAAATCACCAAAAATGCAAGGCTGGAATATAGAAGATTAAAAAACAAACTGAGAAGAACAACAGAAGAGGCAAGGAAGAAAATGGTGGGACGAGAAACATCAAGAGCTGAAAGACTTACAGTAAACGGGAAGATATGACAAAGTGTACGAAAAGGTGAAATATATAAATAGGAAACCGGGGAAAGGAGAAGGAATGGAGGTTAGCGACAAACAAGGTAGGATCCTAAATAAACCGATGGAAGGAGTATGTGGAAGAACCATAAAGAAATGAAGATGGACATTTGCATTTTCAATCATGGACTTAAGGAGGAGGAGGAGGAGACAGACAGACAGCCAGAGACAGAGACAGAGAGACAGAGAGACAGACATACAGACGGAGACAGAGAGAGACAGAGACAGAGACAGACAGAAAGAGAGAGCCACAAATAGAGACAGACAGACAGACAGACAGACAGAGAGCGAGAGAGAGAGAGAGACAGAGAGAGAGAGGGGGGCGGATATTGGCCCGGAAGTGATGGGAGAGGAGGTAAGAGCGACTTTTACTTCAGCATTTACCGGAAATGCAAAATTTTCCACTCAAATGTTTCACATTAATACTGTTCGCCATATTGTTTACTCTGGAAATAGGTCGGTTGACGTCTTAAAATAAGTAAGAAAATTAATCGAACAAGCAGAAATTAATCGATTAAAATATTTAACGATTAATCGATTAATTAATCGTTAAAATCCGCTGCCCTACTAAAAAGCTGAATCTGGTCACCTCACTTGTTGAGTTGGCTGACTATAATGTAAATTGTTATATATGCATATGCGTGACATACTGGGAAATAGGCTTTAAGTCCTCAAGTTTTTAAGCGTTTCTGTGACAAATACATGTACAATTGTACACTGGTCTCAAGTCTCCTTTCTCTTACTGAATTCGTATCAGTAGGCCTATTAGAAATCGAATAATGCTTAAAATGGAAGGAGTTTAGCATGCTTTAGCTAGTACCATAACTAATAGGGCTACGTGAAAATAGGCCTGGGAGTCACTTTTGTCAGCCATTCTGACCCCACTTGACCATAAAGTGACTTGAGGTCGACTTAAAGTCGACAACTTGGAGTCAAAACGACTTGATCCGACTTGACTGAGAAACAACCAACTTCCGACTTAAAGTCGTCTTCTGACATGGTAATAACGATTACGTACGGCTAATAATACAAAAATGTCATGCCAATTTGCCTGGCAAGCATTAATTTCTTATGCTAGTGAGTTATGAGATCTCAACACCTGATGAATAAAATAGTTTTTAGCCCTATTTTTAGCTGTTTGTGTTTGTACTTTAACAGTTTTATAATGCTCTAATGGGTTAACAGAAGAATCTGCAGGGGACCGCGGACTGGTTGCACTGAATGGTGTGTTATAATGACATATTTAATTCTGTTGTCATAATTATTTGGCCACTAACGTCATTCAAATAGCAATGCAAGCGTATCATCCTACAGTACGTACTACCACTCACCGACAATAAAGTCGATCATTGTCCAATACAACAGTTTTTCTGTCTGCAAAGACTACTGCAGTGCACCAAAGTGGCGCAAAACGATCGATTGATTAGTATGAGATCCAGATTTCTTTGCGCCGAATTCACTGATGACTAAAAGTTCATTGATTTGCGATCGTTCAGTTCTTAATAAAGCAGACGTGCTAACATTTTTATTAACATTTCGATTCGCCAGTTTTATGAAACGCACGTGTGACGCTTTAACATAAAATAACCAATTATATAGATAAATCGACACCGATAAAAAATAAGTAGGCCTAAGTAACTGCTTAGCCCAACCGCCGCAACTGGCGTCGATAACA
The DNA here is from genome assembly GCA_020284085.1 of Aporrectodea caliginosa. Taxonomy (NCBI): domain Eukaryota; kingdom Metazoa; phylum Annelida; class Clitellata; order Crassiclitellata; family Lumbricidae; genus Aporrectodea; species Aporrectodea caliginosa. The sequence goes on along the minus strand of JACEVL010001317.1, from coordinate 27,394 downwards.
CAAAATATTATCGCAGCCTATGTACGCGGTAGACGGTAGAAGTTAGAACTGGTAGGCCATTGTGTCACCAACTCTTCTTTCTTAATGTCCTATCTCAGAACACTTTATACCTATTGCTACGTATAAATCGCTCAACTTTTTGTAGACTGTGGCTATAATTAAATTGACACCGTTCTGCGTTTTTGAATATTTCTTCTTACTCTTTCAAATCAGATGAACATCAACTTTTATCTTCAACACTTCAATTCAATGTACATCGTCAACATAAATCAACTATATTTCTTAATTGATACTTCACTCTCAATATACAGCTCTATCTAATGCATTAAAACAACTGCATTATTCAAATCGACTGTAATCAGCCAATTCTAACCTTTCCCGCGCTATTAGCACGTACGCAGTAGGCTACAAGCTATATTCAGTCAATGTTTACATAAGACAAGCGGCGCTGACCGCCCGCTCAACCAGATCATGTTTATACATATATAGCCTACAGGTGCATTACCCTGACACAAACCTAACACACTATAGATCTTAGAAACGGTTGTTCACACTAAAAACACTGTAAAACTGCTAAAACGCCGCCGTGGCCTCACTATCATTTGTTTGGCGAGACAAATTTAGATTTGTTTCTGTCTCAAGTCGGTTTAAGCCGACTTGTGTAGAAAACAACTTCAAGTCACTTTTCTGTACAAATTCGACTTGGGGGCCAGTTGCGCTAAGCAGAAACGACTCGGCTCGACTTGGGATGCCCAAGTCGACTGGGGTCGACTTATTGGGGTCGACTCCCAGGTCTACGTGAAAATATGAGCAGACAGCGCCTGTGCTTAAATCTTTATTGGCATTCTGGTAAGAAAAGGATTAGTTTCAAAATTAGGATCATCGTTTAAGAAACATTGAACTCTGGCCACCTACGATGCTTACATTGAAGTAATATTTAACTGGAACTTTAAATTTTTTCAAATAGGTCATTGTAGTGTCTTTCTACGATCATACCTTTTGCTAAAACTCCCGCTGAACGAGTTTTCGGTTACTGTTCCTAGAGTTTGGAATATCTCCATGTATCAGTTTCCCGTTCAGTAGATTATTTCGCTTCGTTCACAACTTAAGACCTATCTCTTTAAAATAGATTTAGTAATTTAGGCTGCATCTCTTAGTGAAAGAATCTTCTGAATGTTGATATCATTATGGCTTTGTTTTGGTGTGTCAGCCGTAGATGCTTTGTGCATTATACACTGGCGCCGTATATAGAAGGTAGGCTACCAATAATAAGCAGGCACATGAAAACAGAGACACAAACGCATAATTAGTTCTAGTTGTGAGTTACTTGATGATTAAATCAAGAGCACACAGAGTTGACTATTAACAAAAGCGAACAGACTTAAGCAAATATATAGAACGACAGCTCAGGAAATATAATTACATAAAGGATCTGATTAAGTTCTGTGTGCTTTTAGGTCTTGTACAATTGTGGCCCTGATGAAGTATGTGGATCGAGCAAAGAAACTGGTTCTATCATCTGCGTTTCAAAATATGGTAAAACCTACTTCCAGACACATCTTATTAATTGCGTTTCACTTAATTAGTTAAAATTGTCATGATTAGCATTACACAAAATATCTTTAAGGACTTCAGCCATTATGCTAGTCTTTTAGAAATACAAGTATAATATACATTTTTTCTTTATTATATAATACATACATATTATATAATTGTAAGGTTGCCTTTGTACCCACGCGTGTCCTATCACGAAGCTGTGGTCCTACTGTTTGATAATCAGATGTATTCCCGTCCTAAGACGGTCAAAATGTTACTTCTATGAGAATATCAGCCAGCGAGTCGCATGCCAGCAGGTCGCATGTTGGTCAGCACGGAAATGGACTATCCTGCACCCCCGTCCCCCAACTTTCATTACACGCAAATTTACATCTGCGCGACGGTTTAGAAGCAATAATTCTTAGCGCCTAGTGTGATAGCAGCGCCACCTAAAGAAATTAGATGAGACAGCATCCGCGGGACGCATGTTCGACAGCACGCAAGTTTAGTGCAATAACGGCGCCACCTACCGAAATCAAATGAGTCTAGTTCATAGCGTAAACGTATGGGGTGTTGGCAGCGCCGCCAATGGAAAGGAAATGAATCCAATTAGCGCTATATAGAAAGTTGACTTAAATACTTCTCTTCATCTTCTATTATGATTATTATTAGTGGCACAAGTTTGGGAGAATAGTTATTCGTAATGTAACCAAAGCCACTACCGTTGCTAAATTTCTATATGCCTCCACATCCTGGTGGAGTCTTACCTTGGCTTCCGATAAAGAACGTCTGGAAAAACTCCTAAAAAGAGCCAAACGCCTAGGCTACCTAGAGCAACCCTTTCCAACAGTCTCTGAACTTGCCAATTTAGCCGATGCGAAACTCCTTTTCTCCATATTACACAATCCCAAGCATGCACTTCACCAACTCCTACCTCCACTCCGACCTCTCTTCTCTCACCAATTAAGACCTAGAGCGCACAACCATACTCTCCCATCCAAGGACAACTCTCAATATATTTCCAGATCATTATATAAAAATATTTACTAGTTTATTCTAAAATTTTATAATTAACTTTAATTATCCATTATCACTCATATTAGCATTTATGTTTTTTGTCAGATTGTGTCCTCAATAAACGAATATATATATATATATATATACACTGTGAGCCATAAAAAACCGGGCCACTTTATGTTTAGCTATATCTCTGTCATTTCTTTATCGATTTTTACACTTTTGCATTATTTTAAACAGGAATCAATACTCTAAAGAGCAGAAATAAACATTATCGATTTAGTCCTACATGTATGCTAAACTTGTCTTGCGAAACTGAAGACACTAAAAACACGTGAGAATCAATAAATGCTGCATTTTTACTACTTAAATGCAAACAATTCTTCAGTGCCTTTATTTGTTTAAAGTTTGTGTTCAAAATGACTTCCTTTTTCACGTACACATTTTGCCAAGCGACGTCGCCACTGATCAATTGCAGTGTCAATAAGATGTTGTTCCAGATCGTTCCAGACGGATACGAGACACTGCCGAAGTTCATCAGTGTTCTGAATGCGCTGTTGGTACACGCGCTGTTCCATAATGGACCAGATGGAATAATCGAGTGGATTTAGGTCAGGCGAATTGGGTGGCCACATCTCTGGCCCTATGAAGTATGGTGCATTGCGAGACAGATACTCAATTGTTTCACGAGCCCGATGCGCCGGAGCTGAATCTTGTTGGAAAATGAACATGTCGCCAGCAATGTGGCGCATTTGTGGCAACAAATGTTGTGCTAGCATCACGTCTCGATAATATTGGCCATTGATTTTGGCTCCCGGGTCAACGAATATAAGCTCTGTGCGACCGAGTTTCGAAATTCTCACGGAAACCATGAGCGACTTGCTGAATGTTGTCCTGGTACGCAACAGACGGTCTGATGAAATCTGTTTCTTTGACACTGAACGAGGCACATAAAGACGATCGTTTTGAGTGTTTGACGGCGCAGCAACTGTAAATAACTTTTCATCAGTGAAGAAAATGAAACCGACATCCGATACTGAGAAACGCTGCAGCAATTGTCTAGCTCGTACCAAACGAGATTGACGATTAGCGGTGGTCAGTTCCTGAGCCCGTCGTCTTTTTAAGCATTTCAGTTCCAAATCGTTATGAATAATGCGTCTGACCGTCGTTTGTGTAAGATTCAGCTCTCTCGCGATTTGTCTGGTTGAAAGATGTGTTTTAGGCTTGTCTTCCTGGCTCTGAACCAATTCATTGACGGCGGCGATATTATCTTCAGTTCGCGACGATTTTGGCCGACCACTTCCCGCAGCGCGTTCAACTGAACCGGTAGTTCTCAACTTTCGCAGAAAGTCATCTAATGTTTTTCTTTTCCAATTCTTGTTCGGAAACTCCTTAATTAATCGTCTAGAAGAATAATTTTTGCATTCCCGCAGATTTTTAATTAAAATTTTATCCTCAAAACTCAACATTTTAAAATTTTAACTCAAATTTTCAACCATCAACTTTATTTACATTATGCTGCGAAACGGATATGACGTCATCCGCGCAAGTAAATAAGTAAATCGTAGAGATTTAATTTTTCTTTCAAACGACACAAAAACTATAAAAAAATTTAAAATACCGACCGCGATATAGCTAAACATAAAGTGGCCCGGTTTTTTATGGCTCACAGTGTATATATATATATATGTATATATATATATATATATATATATATATATATATATAGAAACGACAGATCCTGTGATGTAGGCCATCGGTCCCATTTCGAAGACACCTTGTTGTAGCAAATTCCTAATTTTGTATAATTTTAAATTATTTAGCGCTTTACCCAGAAACGTTTTTCAGCGCTAGTATGTTTTAGTTATAATTTACTTACTGAATACTGACACTAGTCACAGACTCACACTCAAGGTCTGTAAGGCCTATATTTCATTAGAGAAAACATAGCTTATCATGTACAGGTACGCTGAGAACTTTGTGTTCAGATACCCGTACTTTGGTAATTGGCTTTGCTTTGGGGTTAGGGGTTAGGGCCCCGGATGTCTTAACCCGGCTCTTCTGTTAAGTGGTTCCGTTAGAGTCCAAAAACAGGACGTATTTACGCCCTGAACTAGAATTTGTTGGACGTAGCTCATTGCTTTCGGCTATCACACCGAAAAATTTGGACGTTGCGGACGTTTTTACGGACGTAAAACGACCATTTGGGCGTTTACGGAAACACTGTAAAATGTCTTAGGGCCACGAAGTCTTAATCCGGTCTTGGATATTCCTGCTGAAATATTATGTGCGAAATCTATTAGCGTTGTTTCATTTATCTTACCGTTCCTTCTGCAGCGACGACCACAGAAACGACCATTACGCCTCGTCCCCCAGTTTGTGAAGACATGTCGTGGTGTGTTGGTTCATGCAGCTTAAATTACAACTCGTTCAGTTCAGATGGATGTCCGACTTGTCTTTGTTCTGACCCCATCTGCATGGTTAGAAACGCTGCTAAAACAACGATAATCGAACTAAATATATTATCTTCCTCATGATCGTCGTCTTCGCATTTGTGAAGCAAAATGATCGTTCAACCTATTCATTCATTTATACTTTGCATAACAAGACTTTTAATAAATCTCAAAGTGCTCGTTAACCCAAGTGGTATTGAAGTTAATAATAATAATTATTATTATTATTAGTAGTAGTAGTAGTACATTTCACATGTTATGCAATTGAAACAATCTTAACTAGTTAACTACTAACAGAACAGACAGCTTGTAATACACGGCGCTAATAGCAGCCTACAAAGCAAATCCGCCCTACGGGGCTCGAACTCGGTACCTCTCGCACTCTTCGCCAGATCTTATCCAACGCGCCACCGGACCCCCACATGATATAGTACTAGTAACAGATGATATGAAGTTTAACAGAAGTCGAATTTAACTGTATTGCGGACTGCAAGACGCCCATCTGTGCTACTGCTCATTTAACTGTCGCCATTAGGGAGTAGACGGCTGACTCAACTTTATGTGGCTAGAGGGTATGGAACCTGCGTCCTTCTGATCTTCATGACACGGCGTGACAGCGTATCATCATTCAACCATAACTCCGTTCCTTTATGACTGAATCAAGTGCAAAGAGTTGACTATGAACGAAAGCCTCAAAATTCAAACACTGATTGAAAACAAATCAGGAAATATAATTACAGAAACTGATCTGGGAATTCCTTTGTGTTTTACAGTTCGTTACATGTCCTCCGGGTGAACAATGTGTTCCGAACGACGAATGTCCTGATGGAAAATGTTATTCCTGTCTTTCAATATATGGTAAAGCCTACTTCCACGCACATCTGATTAATTCCGTTTTAATAAATCAACCAAAATTGTCTTAATTAAATCCAAATAAAATATCTTTAGAAAACTAATCAATTACTTCAGCTATTGTGCTGGTTTTTCAGTAATAGATGTAGGCCTACATATATATATATATATATATATATATGAATAATGTATACGTATTACATAGGCCTATATAGTAATAATGTTAAGGTTGCCTTTGAAATCACGCGCGATATTGTCTCGAAGCCGTGGGCCCTATTAGTTTGTAATGCAGTGTGATTCTCCTTACAGATTTTATTTTAGTTATAGTTACAGTTATAGTTAATGGTTTTTTATTTTAGTTATAGTTATAGTTATAGTTAGTGTTATTTTTTAGTTAAAGTTATAGTTATAGTTAATGGGTTTTTATTTTAGTTACTACTTAGTTACAATAATTAAGGCTATAAGCAAACTTGTGCGTATTAACACGCTGTTTCACAATTTGCTCAGAGCTTTAAAAGCCTTTGAAGCATGGGTGCATTCAGCTTCATGATTACACGAGTTTCCAAAGTAACTGACAAATTGCATAGTAAAAATATCGCATTTTTGTTCTCATTTGTGTCGATTCGTCCATATTGCACTTCCTATTTTTATTTTTGTATTAACGAAAATAAAGATGAATTGTCGTTATTGTTATTTTCGTTATAGTTATAGTTATAGTTAATGATATTTTTAGTTATAGTTATAGTTATCGTTAACGAAATCATTTTATTTTCGTTAACGAACATTTTCGTTATCGTTATCGTTAACGAGAATCACACTGTTGTAATGGCGTAAGTTCTGAAATAAACGACAGATCCTGCAATTGAATCGAGGCCCATGAGATTCGTCCATTCCAAGAAGGGAATTAAGCGTCTCCCTAGAGACCCACGAAGGGACGCGATTGCGCTCTGTACTTTGGAGCAGTGGCGCAGCCTCTTCACATATAATAGAATGTGCATTTTGGGACAATAAAACGCGTAAATTTCGTCAATCGTAGTTTTTTTCAGAGAGGAAGGAAGTTTAATCTCACATTATGCGCGATACTTGATGCTGTAAACAGAGAAAACGAAATGGTAAGAGAGTGTTAGGAAGCGTATAAAAGAACGAATAGGGGATAGTTTGAAATCCATACGCGTAAATATAATATAACAACGGGTGAGTCCGTTCAACTCGAGTGACTGTGCGAGATAAGCTTCAGAGTCAATAGACTGACTGCAACATTGTGTACAGTAGACCCATCGAGTCTGAAATTATGAAAAAATACTACAATTGGATATCACACCAAAGAAATGTATCCCGACTCTATGACTTAGTGGCCTTGCCTATGTCACTTTGTTATCAATGCCACAATCGTTGCATATTTAGACACAAACAATCTTTGTGTTTTATGTCATGACCATTAAACATTTGGACGCAGATACTGAACTTCTTTTGAGGCATATAAATTTGTCGTCTTCTTGCCGTCCTTTGACCCCTCTGGTCAATGCCTTCGCACCATTCGCCTGCTTAGCTACTACGTTTAACCATTTATACTTACATAAAATATTGTAAATAAAAACCACAATTAATATTATTAATAAATTCCCTCAGCTGGTACGTATTTCTTTCGCCTCTGCGACTGGGATCCTAAACTATTTAAAAGTAATTTTCTTAATCGGTGAATCTTTGATTAGCGTACTTTTAGCTGAGCACGTATGTCTAAAAATCTGCTTCTGCTATAGGCCTATATAGTCCAGTTCAAATATGTATTTAGCCTACTGCTGAATTGGACAAATGTTTTTGCTGGTGTTCAAAATTCTATATAAAGAGTTTGAGTTTCAATTTTATACGACTTGATTAATTAGGCCTATTAGTGATAAAATTTTGGATGAAATTATTTATACTTAGTATTTAAAATACTTTTCCAAAAAAGTATTTTTACTTGTATGTAAAATAGAGCCTACTTGTATGAAAATGCATTACAACTTGTATTTTAAACACTCTTGTAATCAAGTATACTGTACTTAAAATACTTTTAAAAAGTATTTTCTCTCTCAATGTCCGCAGTGACGTCCACGACTACTTCTTGCATGATACCCTCGTGTGCTGGAGACTGCGTTTATGAAACCGGATCAAATGGATGTCTGCGTTGTTTCTGTCCTCAAACCTGTCAGGTAACAACACAATAAATCAACTAAAATCATCATCAAGGTCGTCGTTCTCATCTTCTCTATAACCATGAACTCAAAATTTATCTATTTATTTAGGCGAAACAAGACATCTAATACCTATGAAAGAGCTCTCTAGCCCAACTGGATTAAAGTTAGCATAGAACAACAAGTTCACCTGTGTCAGAATAATTTTGAACTATTATAGCGTCTGTGCTTAACCCTTTGTATTGATATTGTGGTATGAAAAGGATTACGTTCAAACTCTGGCTCATCTTTTAAAAAACATTGAACTCTGACAAACTTAATTGCTTACAGTCAGGTATTATTTCACTGAAAATATTCGATTAGGTCATTTGGGTGTTTTCTGTGGTCGTACCTTGCACTATACTCTTGGTGAACAAGTTTTTTGGTTAGCCTACTGTTCATGGATTTTGGAATCTCTCCCTGCAGTATCAGTTTTCCCGCTCAGTCGCTTATTCGTTTCGTTCACAACTCAAGACTTAATTTTTAAAACTGATTATCTCACATACACATGTACGCTGCATATCTGACTTGGTGGACGGATCTTATGTAAAATGACGTGATTTTATGTCTTGGATTTGGTGCGCCAGCCGCAGATGCTTTGTGCATTAGACACCGGCGAAATAGAAGTTACTACAATTATTAATGAAAAGTACGCAGATGCATGCACTCACCAATATAAAACAAGTTCTTGTTGTGAGTAAGTTGATAAGTGAATCAAGTGCACGGTGTTGACTGGTGATCAGACACAAACAAGGATTGAACGACAAATCAGGAAATATAATTAGAGAAAGTATCTGACTAAGTTCTTTGTGTTTTTAGTCGATAATGCACTGTGGTCCGGATGAAGACTGTGTCTCGAGCAACGAATCCCCTTCGGGTTATGCCTGTGTTACAAAATATGGTAAAGACTACGTTCAGACACATTTTAATAAGTTATTCAATTAACCAAAATTGCAACGATTAATATCTTCACGAAGTTAATAAATTACTTACTAAATTTACATATGGCGTATTGTAGACCACATATTTTCCTTTATTGCAACTTAAGAATCTACTTTTTTGTAACATTGACTACCATATTGATAGTATACTCAAATGTCATTAATATGACAATAAATAACAATTTCATTCAGCCGTATTTATTCAGGTCCTTCAGTAATGCACGCAGATAATATCTCATATTACAAACGCGTCTTTGTCCAGAAGCAGTGTCTTTATAATTTTGGAAAGTAAACGGTCATTCCTGCGATGCATTGGCTTCGTGTCGAGAAGGACGTTGGCATTCGTCCATGGCCGACTCAAGGGCCGACCAAAAAGGACATTGGCACCTCTAATCCCTACATAGAAGAATGCGAGACCTTTACTTAACTTATTTTGAACCGGTAGCATGGATAGGTAGTAGAGGTCTGCGGGTAGAGCGTTTTTGCTACCCGACCCGTACCCGTAAAACAGAACCGTTACCCGTACCCGTACCCGACCCGTACTCAAAATTACTACCCGACCCGACCCGTACCCGCGGGTATACCCGTACCCGTACTATACCCGCTACGTCATTTGCACGCCTTCCCACAGTCCGTCCCTACCAGGCCAATAACTCATCATGTAGTAATAATAAGAAATAGGCTGATGATAACGATAGTAGTAGTAGTAGTAGTAGTAGTAGTAGTAGTAGTAGTAGTAGTAGTAGTAGTAGTAGTAGTAGTAGTAGTAGTAGTAGTAGTAGTAGTAGTAGTAGTAGCAGCAGCAGCAGCAGCAGCAGCAGCAGCAGCAGCAGTAGCAGTAGTAGAAGTAGTAGTAGTATAAAATTTCTAATGCAGTCGCCGAATCACATATAGGCCTATTTAAGAAATTGCGATTCTCTACAAGTGGCTTTCGGATTGGAATTTTTCTGAAGTAATATTGTTATGCAATGGGAAAGAAACACCTATCTTCCAGCTGCGGTCCGATTATTTGAATGTTTGAGAAAATGGCAAAGACGAAACTTGAAACAGGTAGGCTAGCCATAAAATGTTTCTGTACGTTTCTTGGCAGTGATGTTAAGCCAAATCATTATCATACACAGATTTTGAAGCGCAAGCAATTATAACGTGTTTGAAGCATGCTCAACGCCAGCTTGGCTTCTGTGAACACTTTAATCTACTTACAAAAACTGTGACTATAGTAAATTAAATTCGAATAAACGAATTTGATTGATTGATTGGCGCGATGCTCACACGAGTTTTGGCTCTGAGGTTCCGAGGTATACGAGCATGCTCACATAACGTTTTTCGTAACAATATTATAATAAAAAATATCTTTTGCGAGCTAAATTTTAATAGTGCTTCATTATCAATGTCACCATCATCATGATCATCATAACCACCACCACCATGATCAGTTTCTGACGTCACGCCAGTCAGTTGATCGCTATTCTCCGTATACAAGCAGCAGTAGGCCTAAAATATGTGTTATGGACATGTACTGTAACACGTGTGAACAGACATTATAGCAAAAGTGTCGTCAGACAGCAGACATTATTTAAGTTTGTACATGTGTAAGATCTATTCTATATAAGTTTCAAATTACTTGAACGGGCTCAGTCTCTCTCCCCTCTCTCCACCCCTCTATGTCTCTGTCTACAGGCCTATCTATGTGTGCGTACATATATGTATCTGTGTCTGTGCATTGTATATATATATAAGCATATATGTATCTCTCTACCGTCTCTCTCTCTCTCTCTCTCTCTCTCTCTCTCTCTCTCTCTCTCTCTCTCTCTCTCTCTCTCTCTCTCTCTCTCTCTCTCTCTCTCTCTCTCTCTCTCTCTCTCTATCTTTGCTTAATATTGTTTAATATTATCAGATTGCCGTGACTTGAGCGCCAAAATACGTCGCCAGTCGCCACGCCCACGCCGGCACCTCTTCTTTCCCACTTCGACCTCTGAATCACTGCAGCATCCGGGCCTGCACTAGCCTTAATGCGGCCTTAATTGTTATATATCTTTCACGTCATGTGTCTAACTGCAGCGGTGAAATATCTTTCAGTCAACTAAAGCTTATCAAAACTGCTTTAAGATCTACGATGGGACAAGATAGACTGACTAATTGAACACTTATGAATATTGTGAAATGAATTTTATACAACCACTAGATTTCCACGATATTGTTGACAGTTTCTCTATTTTGAAAGCACGTGGCAAACAGTTTTAAACTAATAAATATCTTTTCTATCATTTAAATTTAGTCAACACTTGTTTGAACATGTATTAGGGGCCTACCATACAATTTTGGAACCAGGCCTACAAAATGTTAATCCGGCCCTGAGTAGTAGTAGTAGTAGCAGCAGCAGCAGCAGCAGCAGCAGCAGCAGTAGAGGAGGAGCAGGAGGAGAAGGAGGAGTTGGACTAGGAGTAGTAGTAGTATGAGTATTAGTAGTAGTAGTACTAGGAGTAGAAGCAGGACAATGGAAAACATTTATTCTCACCCGTCGCCGACAAATGGCTGGCGTCAGGAATTGCTGGTGATGATGACGATGACGATGGGATTGATGATGATGATGATGGTGGTGGTGGTGGTGATGATGATGATGATGATGATGATGATGATGATGATGATGATGATGATGATGATGATGATGATGATGATGATGATGATTATACTATGCTAAACAGAAGGAGGAGCAGGAGGAGGAAGAAGAAGAAGAAGAAGCGCAGTCTCTCCTTAAGTCAGCCCTGAGGCAGTCATGAATACGTTATTAATACTAATAATTATAAATGTAATGTAAATATACTGTTTACTTACGTCTGACGTAGTTTATCATCCGCCATTATTTGAGGTGAGAAACACAGAATTAACAATATTTCCGTGCAACTTAAAAAATTACGACGTGTCGTTTTGTGCACAAGCAGAAATTGTTGACGTAGGCCTAGCAGCAAAACTTTTAGTACGTACTACGTAGGCCTAACTATGTTTCTAGGTCGGCATAAATTCCTGCATAATAAAGGCGTTATAGCCACGCCAGCGTATACCACTGATCGGCTTATCCCTCCGGCCTGTACGGTCTGCATGTCCCAATGCCACCCAAGGTCGGTGATGACTTGTCAGTTGATAAGTTCCATCTGGTATACTCTATACAGCCAAGCAACAAGAACAATAGGCTCTTATACCCGGGGTTCAGGCCAAGCATAACTCGTCGTTAATTGAAGTTTAAACATTTCTGACAGATTAAGGGATGACACACTTTGAAATACATCTACTTGTACTGCAAAAACCTGTTGTAAGAAAACAAGACTCTTCTTATCACTGGCTTCAACGTTATAGACCTCCGACCCTCTTTTGTTGGACTTGAAAGGAGATCAGACATAATTATGTGGAACAGCTTTGCGGCGGTGCTAAATGGAACGAGTCTCTCTATTAAACTGTAATTTGACATCCAATAATAAACGCTAAGTTCACGAACAGACACTATGTGTATTATAAGAGTATATGTATTATGTATGATGTATGTGTATGTGTATATTATGTTGCCTATATATATATATAATTATATATCAATCAATCAATCAATCATCAAATTTATATATATGTATATGTATTAGCATATATTATGTGTGTGTCTCACAATATGTGTAGGCCTATATCGGGGACGGCAGAAGAAGAGATGGGGAGAAATGGCACAACAAGATCTGAAGTCTCTCAGATTGATACTGTAGACAGAAACAAATGGAGAAGAAGGATGAATGTGGCTGACCCCTCCTCTGGGTGGGATTAATTTAAGCCTGAAGAATATATATATATATATATATATGTATATATATAAATAAATATATATGTATAGATGTGCACATCATTGTGTATATGTACATGTGTGCAGGCATATGGTACTAATATTTGCGATGTGCCAGTTATCCCATGGTAAGTCGTTGACGGTGCAAGATTCAATATCATATGTAACGGTGACAGGTTAACCCCAAAACTTCAAGTCGGTACGGGTAAAACCGGGTATACCCGTACCCGTGATTACCTTACCCGTACCCGACCCGACCCGTGAAATGCCTACCCGACCCGTACCCGATCCGCGGGTACGGGTCGGGTACGGGTAAACCCGCGGGTACGGGTATACCCGCAGACCCCTAATAGGTAGGCCTATATTTGGGGTCAGAACGTAAATTATGAATTGTAAGAAAATTGCAATTTTGTGAAATTTGTGTGTGAATTGTTGACATAATAAATTATTATGACCCAAAATTCAAAACAAAAACTTCTTCGTTTTACTTCAGGAGATCATCACATTCCTCACCATTAGTGACCAACTCGTGAAACCGCAGTTAATGGGTTAATTCTCTTGATTAGCCTACCGGAAACTGCTGATGAATTATTGTCCTGAAATGGAGCTGCATAAACTTCGTCGCAGCCTATTATGTTGCAGATGTTGCTTTTTTCTCGCAAATTCATAAATTGAATTCCGATTGGCTTTCCGTGGCTTTATTTTTAATCAAGGCAAGCTATGGGTCAAAAGTTAAAAGAAATAGTTGCTAAAATTGTATAGGCCTACTCTACAAATTACACTCTACAAATATTCGACGACTTTATGACTCAAGTTTCACTGCCGATCTCCGAGGTCTCGCTGAAACGCCCGTAAGGTTGGCCCTTACATTAGGAATAAGTCACCACAGGGCATCTTGCCTCATAACAGTTTTCAGCGGTTTGGACCTGAAAACCGTAACAGGTGAATATTTGGTGGTTTAACGCTTTAACGACGAGCTGCATTTAATGAGAAGAAACAGAATGGGAGGACAGTGGCAGAGAGCGGTAGAAAAGGTAGGGAGAGGGAAGATAGAGATTATGGTTATTTGTATAGATAGATAGATGTATATATTGATTGATTGAAATATAGATAGATAGATAGATAGATAGATAGATGGATGGATGGATGGATGGATGGATGGATGGATGGATGGATGGATGGATGGATGGATGGATGGATGGATGGATGGATGGATGGATGGATGGATGGATGGATGGATGGATGGATGGATGGATGGATGGATGGATGGATGGATGGATGGATGGATGGATGGATGACACTGGATGGATGGATGGATGGATGGATGGATGGATGGATGGATGGATGGATGGATGGATGGATGGATGGATGGATGGATGGATGGATGGATGGATGGATGGATGGATGGATGGATGGATGGATGGATGGATGGATGGATAGATAGAGAGGGAGACAGGCAGATAGTGAGAGAGAGACAGAACAGAGAGACACAGACAGACAGAGACAGACAGAGCCAGAGTTGGCTCCTATGAAAACGATGACTGATAAGAATAAATATATCATCCTGGGAGAGATATTGAGGGAGAAAGCGAGAGAGAGAGACAGACAGACAGACAGACAAACAGACAGACAGAGACTGCACCCGTAGAGCTCCAGAACTCTTAACTCTTACCCTGACTCTCTAGTTTTAGTCGTCCCTTTGGTCGTTTCCTGTAATCAAACACAATTAATACAATTGGATATAATCATATTACACTTAGCAAATATTCCACCAGTCTATGACTCAGTGGCACTACCAATGTCACCTCGCTCACTACTTTTATCGCTATAAATCTTAGAAAATTTGAGATACAGGCTCTCGCTGTGTTTTATGTGATAACCATTAAATGTGTGGACGAAGGTAATAATACTATCTTGAAGCGTCTAAATCTTCTGTCTTCGTGCCAATTCTTGGACATTGCCGTCAAGGCCGCATTCGCCTCCTTAGGTACTCTGCTTTTAACCAATTATATATCTAACAAAATGTTGTAAATATAAAACGACAATAAATACTAATAATACTTTCCATCAGATGATGCGTTTTTCGTTCGTCCCTTCACTCGTGATTCGAACGAAAAATTTTGAGTTCGCTGTCAAGCTATGGTTGTCCCTACCCTAAAGCGCAGGTTGTACAATAGTAATCAAATTGTTGGTATTCCTGTTGAAAGATGTGAAATATATAGCATGAATTCATTTATCTCACCTTTCCTTCTAAAGGGACGACCACAGAGGCGACCACACAGACGACCATCGTGCCGACCACAACTTGTCCAGTCGTCGATTGTGGCGGCTGCGCCTTGATAACCGGATCAGACGGATGTCCGAATTGTACTTGCCTTCCGACCTGTGGGGTTAGAACAGTGCTTAAGGAAAAATAAACCACCTAAAAATAATTATCATCACAATGTTCGTCGTTCTCGTCGTTAGTAGGCTATCACCATGATCACACAAATTATTTATTAAAATTATTCATTGTTTGTGTAGGCCTAACAATACGTTTAATTTTTCCCAAAGCGGTCACTCACTCAAGTTGTGTTCCAGTTTGATCAGATAAGTGGTAAGTCACCACCGGTGTAATTTAGGAAAACACAAAACCCGGACATTTATTCATTAATTAATTCCTTCATTGAGTTCATTCACTCAGATCCTCCGTGCTTGATTTATTGAAATATTTCACTATATTATATATTATATATTATATATGCGGACATGCAGTAGAAAAAGAAATGCATTGACTGGTACATTCCAAAGGACTTGGAGGATTAACACTGACCATACCACATTTAAACGAGACAGACAGTTTCAAATCAGTATATATTCAACCTATAGTGAAAATATTAGACTATTGAGATAATGAAACAATATGATCTATACAAAGATACTATACAATTTAATATCATCAGCATATAGCTGAAGTTTAAAATGGAGGTGGCCATTAATATAGTGCCTCTCCAGTGTACCTTCTCAGAGGCGTTCTAGCCCAACCCCGATGGTCAAGAACAATTCTTAACTGAGTCAGTTATATAAATCATCCACCACCATCATTATTATGGTCATCATCTACCACCATCGTCATCACTGCCACCCTCAATTGCACCAAGGCCATCATTACCACCACCATCATCATCTTTATCACCATTAAAAAAAATCGACCGCACCACTTTTGCCATTTAGCTAAAGTATCACACTAGTCTACATATATAGCCTATGCGAAAACCTTCTATTAGTGTGGTTGCTGTGTTGTAGCTGTAAATGTAAGCACACAATCAAACGATAATAGGCCTACAAATATCTTATATTCGGATTTACTGGATATTTAATTAATCTAGAGTTTAATTTGATAAATGGATTTCGAGTCATTAATAAGCAGCTTCATAAAGCAAAGCAAATCATGTATTTTTAATCTATTTCAGGGTGTTTTTTGCGCTGAGGATCAACACTGTATGCAGCAAGAATACGATTGCGATGGGGGTCGCTGCCTTTCAGAACCAACCTGTGTTTCAAGTAATGGTAGTTTAATTCCTCCATTCGTTCCTTCTGTAGTTTGTTTATTCCTTCAGTCACTCATTCACTGTTTCATTCAGTCAGTCACTCAGCAATTCAGCCAGTTACATGCATGATTTGTATATTACACACATGCGTAATTGCGTACTTATGTTCGTACGTACATGCATGCGTACATGAATATATATATTTTCATTCATATAAAAATTATACACGCATAGATAAATAAATACTTCAATCATGCATGGATTAGTGTCTACCTTCATACATGCATGAATACATTTATCATGCACGCATGCAAGCTCACATTCACGCATTCATGCATACATGCATTGTTATTCGTTAATTTATAGTTAAACATAGACAACTAACTTCGAAGCAGTGTACGTTAAATATTAAAAGAAGTAGCCATCCTGAAAGCTTCGACGTGTCAGGAGACTGGCAAAACAAAAGACTTCATAGGACCAACACCAATATTGTAGTCTAACTTTAATCTGTTGGTTATTTACTTTTTGTCATAACAAATGATTAGGGTGAAACTGGGTAGGCCTATGGCTTGCGGTCAGGTACCAAAGGCCGAGTAGGAGGAGAATGACTGACGGATGCATGCTAGGCACTTGACAATGATATTTGTTATTCATTCATTCATTCATTCATTCATTCTTCGTTTATTGAATCCCAAAAAGTCAGCAAAAGAAAAATACAGACATGAAACATTGACATGGGTATTGTTGAGAAACAACCGGTAGACACAGAAGGAACAGCGTTCCGCTTGAATAGGGTCACCAAATTAAAGGCATTACAGATGGCGACGAAGAACAGTCGTCTTTCTAATTAAACATGCATCGAAATCTTAACTATGATAACAACAAAATATTGGATCATATACATGACCCACTGAACAGAGAGTTAAACTTATAAGCTATAAAACAAGTTACAAATTACAGTCGTGTGTCGTTTAAGAAACTGCGCAGTTGTTGTTTAAATAATTGTAAAGTTGGCAAACATCGAATACGAACAGGTAATGTATTGCATACTAATGGTCCATTGCATTTTATATAGAAAAATCTAGTATTAGTTCAAGCGTAAGTACTGCAAAGAGAGGAATGGGAGATAGTAGAGAGCGGTTGAGATGAGAGAAATATTTCTTAGGTGTGATATCCAATTTGTAGTAATTTTTGTTTGAGAGTTGAGTTGGGGATCGTTTGGAATACATATAGGTGAAATAGGCTCAAATATAATAAGACACTGGGTTATTTCGTCCTTTCAATACAACTGTGTATGCATGTTGCCTACCTTCCAAAGATCAGAAGTGCACACACAACCATAAGACTGAAAACATCGATGGCGCTGAGCAATAGCCAGTTAAGGACTTGCTCAGAGGCCCTACTTGCTCAGGGTCCTTACATAATAACTGCCTCGGACAAAGCTCGAACCCGTACTCTCCGCGTTACAGGCCAAACGCTCTAACCAATTGGCCACCGTGACCCTTTCAACTCTGTGCGAGATGAACTCCAGAGGTTGTAGGTCGAGTCTGAAGTGATAAACAAACCTTACAACAAATTGGATATCACACCTAAGAAATATTTCACGACTGTGTGACGCAGTGGCACAGCCTATATCGCTTCATTAACGTTTTTCATCACCACAATCTTTGGATATTGTCGTTGTATTTTATTACATCACCATTAAACCTTTGGACGCGGATACTGAAACTCTCTTCAGTTATCTAAATTTGCCTTCTTCTTGCCGTCCAAAGGCCTCTGCCTCATTCGTCTCCTTAGCTACATTACCGCGTTCAACCATTTATTAATGTAGGCCTATTATAAATAAAGATTGACGATAAATATTCATAAAAATTTCCTTCATCTGATACGTTTTTCTGTTCCCTCTGCGACCGGGGTTCGAAATCGGATGAGTCATCATAAACTGAGATTTTGTTATCAAGTTGTGTAACATTAAAGCGAAGGTTCTGCACCTGTAATCAAATTGTTGTTATTCCTGCTGAATTTTGTGTGAAATTTAGTGGCATTGCTTCTCATATCTTACATTTCCTTCTGCAGGGACGACTACGGAGACGACCACAGGGACGACTATCACAAATTGTCCTATGGTCTCGGCGTGTGGTCTTTACTGCACCAGGACAACAGGGGAAGATGGATGTTCCGACTGCGACTGTTCCACGCCTTGTGAGGTTAGAAACACTGCTAAAACAACAAACAGCTAACTTAATATTATCACCAGTATAATAGTCATCTTCCTTATAGTAAGTCTTAGTATTCTATACGATCGTTCAAAATAGCATTGTTTTCATGTTTCATTTTACAGTTTGTTTTGTCAGTCGTTTATTCAGCTGTTTTCCATTGGCTTGTGAGGTGCAGTCTTGGATGACGACCAGTAAACCAATCTTTAACTCATCAAAAACTGAGTTTCTGCTATTGAGCGCAACTGAATTTGTCTCGCAAAGATGCTGGTCGCGAGTCTCTTCACTGTTACGTCGGAATCAAAAAGAGAAATATGTTGAAACTTAAAAGATTTCATAACTCTTTACATAACACCTTTGACTATAGGCTCATAACTGATATCTCAAAATATGAAGTATAATGCCTGTGCTTAAATCTTTGTATTGGCATCCTGGTAAGAAAGAAATTTCGTTCAAAATTAGTCTCATTGTTAATAAAGCTTTCTGGTTCGGACCAAACACAGCACCCAAATTCAGTCTTCAATCCACTTTGACACATAATAATTATAACTAAACCATCTGGTGTGTTTCTTTTGTCATATCTAATTGCCCGAAATATTTTGATTGGTCAAGGTTTTTGATTTCTGTTGCTGAACCTGCATCTGTTTGTTCTGGCCAGTCGCTTAATATGTCACAAATTACGATTACCCTTTTTAAAAGTGATTATCCGTCATAGAAATCTAGTCTGTCTAAGTGAACCGATCTTTTGGATATTGCATAATTACGGCTTGGATATTGCGCATCAGCCTTTGAACCGTTATGCATTGGAAACGGGCGCGATAGAAGTTACTAATGAAAGTACACCTATGCACACAACATACAACTGGCTATTGGTTGTGAGTTCCTTGATGATTAAATCAAGTGCACAGAGTTTACTATGAACAAAAGCTTGCCAATCCAAACTATAGGATATGGAAAATCTAGTTAGAGAAATGATCTGAGAAAATGTGTTTTACAGTTCGCGACATGTCCTCCGGATGAACAATGTGTCCCGAACAGCGAATGTCATGGAATCATGGACCAGGAAACGTGCTATTCCTGCGTTTCAATATATGGTAAGGCCGCCTTGCTTTCACACACATTAAGTCAGTTTTAATCAACGAAAATTGTCATGATTAAATCCGCATAAAATATCTTAACGAAATTAATCGATTACTTCAGTTATTTTGCTGGTCTTTCTGTGTATGTATTTGTAAATATATATATATAATATTATATTATTAATTTCAAGGTTGCTTTGAATACACACGCGCCCTGTCACGAAGCAGTGTGTCCTATTATAATATGTTAATGCCGTCAGTTGGGAAGTAAACGAAAGATCCTATGATGAATTGGCCCCGTTCCGAGGGCCTTTGGAATGGAAATCAGCGCCTCCCTTAAGGTCCACTAAGAGACACGGTACCGTTCCCCACTTTGGCACAGCCTCTTGCCTTATACTAGAATCGTAGATTTTGGGCCTGAAAAATGTAAAATTGCGTTGTTTATATATTATTAATTAAGAGAGGAAGGAAGTTTTAGTCTGACATATGCGCGCTATTTGCTATTGCAAAGAGAGGGAACGGAATGGAAAGTGAATAGCAGAGAGCGGTAGAGAGAAGAGATAGCGACAGAGAGAGAGACAGAGGCAGAAGCGAGGCAGAGCAGAGAGAGAGAGAGAGAGAGAGAGAGAGAGAGAGAGAGAGAGAGAGAGAGAGAGAGAGAGAGAGAGAGAGAGAGAGTGAGCGAGTGAGGAGAGAGTGGTAGAGAGCGGTAGAGAGAAGACTGTTGCAGAGGCGGATTAAGGCATGTTCAACATGTTCGGCCGAACAGGGGCCCCCACACTTGAGGGGCCCCCACACATGCAAAAGTAATTTTTTCCCAATATTTTATAATTATTATTATTTGTTAAGTCGAATAGTAAAAATGAGCAAAAAATTCAGAATAAATTATTCAAAACTGCTAATTTTAATTTACACAAAAACACAACTTTTGCACATGTGTGGGTCCTATAAAAGATTTAATATCAGGCAGATTTATCTCAGAATCAGCCGAAAATGAAATGATTCAGTTTGTTGACCTAGCAAAGTCCTTTGGTCATGAACAGATAAATGAAACAACACCAGAACGTTACTGTTCCTTTGCTGGTTAATCACAAAAAGAAACTCAAGGACACCTTTCCAAATGTTGAGATAGCACTGCGAATATATTTTGTTCTGATGGCGACAAACTGCAGCAGAAAACGTTCATTTTCAAAACTCAAATTGATTAAAAACAGACTGAGAGCGTCAATGTCGGAAGACACATTCTGCAGTTTGACATTGTTGAGCATCGAAAGTGACACACAATACAGTACAATACTTTTTTTAAATTCAGAAATGAACATAAAAGCCTGGCAACCATTAAGAGCAGGTAGACTGGAAGAGGCAAGTTTTCAGCTTAGAGTGACCATGAGGATGTACAGGGTTCCAGATAGAGGAACCGGCACCTGTGAGAAGACAAGACCTGTACCAGGAACAACATAGGAATACTTTCTAGCAGATGCTGATCGAAAAGAGGAGCGGCCTTTAACAGAGTATCCGGGTGTGACTATGCATGGAAGACAAATAGGATGGCAGATGATCTGCGCGTGTTCTGTACATGAGGAGTGCCAGCTTAAAGCCGATAGCCTCACAGACAGGAAACCAGTTTAGAGAACGAAGAGCAGGTGTGATATATAATTATGGTCTCGGTAAGAGAGTCCAAGACACAGTATTGCAGCCTGATGCAGTATTCTAGTTAGAGAAGCAGTGTGCATTCAGGGGACCAAAGAGTAACGTGTCGCAGTAGTCAAGTCGCGTCAGAATAAGGCAGTATATCAGAGTTTTAGTTATGCTGAGTCAAGAGTAGAGCGAAGCCGTCCGAATCTCCTGAACGTGAGCTACATTTTTACGACATAGCCTAACTGATGAATTTGAAAGCCAAAAGGCTCGCAAAGTATGTGTGTAAATTCCATGACAATTTGAACGATATTGATTGCCATTGTCAATTCATTATTTGTTGTTGCTCCTAACTCTCTAACTGTTAGTTTTGCTACAAAATGTAAACTGCAAACACCGTGACCAATCAGTTAAGACTATATTATTAGCCTAAGCCTATTAGGGCTATTTTTATTTTCTGTAATGTGGTAAGCCCGCACTTGTAATATTCTTCTACCTTGAGTCACTCTAATAATGATTGTTAAACCGTAAAAGATGTATACTTTAAGTAAAAGTTTTTAACACTAGACTGGATAATTATAAACCCTATACTGATATTGTACAAGCAGAAAGAAGGCACGAATTAATAACAGAACAATGTTGATTCGTTGAATATACAAACATGTTTTATGTGTACTTTTGTTGTGATTCCGTGGGGCAGGGCCTCCACAGTTTTACTGAACAGGGCCACCACATTAGTTAATCCGACCCTGGACTGTTGGGAATCGTTTGAATTCATAACCGCAAATAATAATATACTCTTCGTTTAATATTTTCAAACTGATAATTACGGAGTATGATTACAATTCCGTGTGAACGGATGATCCCAAATTAACTGTTTACGGCAGCCATGCAAGGCGTCCATCCCGTTATACATCTCATTTTACCAACGCGCCATCTCGCGAATGATAGGCTGAGTATCATATAGTATAGACCTAACTGTGGGTGATATGGACTGCACAATTAATAGGACCACTGCAGACAACGTGTACGATAGACCTATCCAGTCTGAATTGATGAACAATAATTACCAAGTAGGCTCTAAAATTGTATATCACACCTAAGTAATATTCCACGACTCTGACGCAGTAGATCAGCCTATGTCGCCTCGTTAACGTTTTCATCTCCACAATCTTTGGATATCTGAGACACAAACTGTCGTGTTTTATGTCATCACCATTTCACTTTTGGGGGCAGATACTCAACTTCTTCGGAGGCACCTAAATTTGCCGTCTTCTTGCCGCCCTTTGAACAGTGACGCCAATGCCTCTGCGCCATTCGCTTCATTAGTTACGTCACTGCGTTGAAACATTTGTAAATGTACATAAACAAATTGTGGATAAGAAATTACAATTAATTAGCAATTTCCTTTCCTGGTCGGTTTTCTGTCGCGTCTGCAACCGGGGTTCTAAACTACGTCGATGAATTGACTGTCTTGATCTGACATCCACGATTTTTCAACCTGAAATAAAGATAGGCCTATAGAAGGGGAGCGGAAAGAGGAGGGAATGAAATAAAGCGGTAGAGGACAGAGAGGATTATTTTGCCACCGGTGAGCGGTAAGCTTACGCATATAACACTTTGTTATGGGGCTATGATCATTGATCAACTCGACTTCTGAAAACGTTTGATCGACTCGACATGCAAGTCGACCGAGTCAAGATTTTTCGACTACTCGACTTGACCGAGTTTCCATCAACTTGATCGACTGACTCAATCAACTGCGGAGTAGGCCCCAATATACTTCGCTTCCCCGTCAGCAAGCAGTTCGAAATACACTGTTGTTTTTCAGGACTTCCGAAATCGATAGTCTTGTTTTATTTTACCACATGATAGTTTTTATTTCAACTTAAACGATCGTTCTTCGTGACCCTTGTAACACTACGTGATCCTTTGTATGAATTTAATAATAGCTGTGAGAATGATTCTGATGATGTTTCAGACACAACAACGACTACTCCTACTGCTACAACTTATGCTTGCCGATGGCCAGTGTGCAGAGGACAATGCATCACTTATTATGGACCTGAGGGATGTCTCAGATGTGACTGCCAGAATGATCCTTGCCAGGTTAAATGGCGTAAAATGGATTATTACACTAAAACTATAGTAGGACCTACACTTGTAATAGGTAAAGTGCCCTATGAATGAATTATATAGTAAAGCGCATAACTGTTGAGAGAAATTTTACTTAAAAAACTAGAACACTATGGAATAAGGGGTATGTGTCTTGCCTGGATTAGGGACTACTTAAAGGGCAGAAGGCAGTGTGTCCTCTACAATGGGTTTACTTCACATATACTTGCTATAAATTGTGGCGTCCCACAGGGCTCGATATTAGGCCCTCTACTATTTCTGCTATACGTGAATGACATCCATCTTGCTTCGTCAGCCCTACACTTTATTGTGTTCGCAGACGACACTAATGTATTTATGTCTGATAGTTCACTTCTTGAACTGATTAATAGGCTAAATGTGAAACTTGCAAAAGTGGGGACATGGTTTAAGGCAAATAAACTATCTTTGAATCTTAAAAAAACGAACTATATTCTATTTAGCTCAAAGAGGAAGATAGCTTCAGTTCATGACTATCCGTTCTCTATTAACATTGATAACCAAAACATAAATAGCGTGACATCGGCTAAGTTCTTGGGGGTCTACATTGATGATCAATTATCATGGAAACAACATGTAACTTATATTTCACAGAAATTGGCCAAAAACATTGGCATAATTTGCAGAATCCGGTATCTCCTTCCTAAAAACATACTCTTAAATTTATACTACTCACTAATCCATCCTTATCTCTCATATTGTAACCTTATTTGGGCATCTACGTATTGTACCAGATTGGCCTGTTTGACAACCCTTCAGAAACGCATTATACGCATCATATGTAACGTACCCTATAGAGCCCACACACGAAATTTATTTATAAGTCTGGGAGTATTGCATTTTGAAAATATCAATAAGCTTCAAATTGGCGAATTTATGTGAAGGTTCCACATGCGCTTATTACCAAGCGGTTTCAATCGATGGTTTAGTAAAAACTCAGAAGTTCATAGTCATCACACACGGTCCTCTAATAAGTATCACCAAATTAGCACAAACACCACGATTAGGCAACACAGTATAAGAATTTATGGTTCTATCTTTTGGAATAATTATGTTACCGACAGATCTAAAAAAAACGTGTCAACGCTGCATCAGTTTAAAAATAAACTAAAATCTTACCTACTGAACTCTCAGTGTCTTTAGAGCACCATGCCCTGTGTTGCAGTTATTTTGTTATTAGCCATTGCTTATTTATTTAAGTATAATTTGCTTTGTTCACTGATGTTTTGGTATACCAAGTTAGGATACTGCTATTTGATGTTTACTCACGAAATTGTTATTTATGATTTACTCCATTGGTTGCATTACGATTGAAATTGGGCGACCCCTGTTAGCGGAACGGTTCGTTCTTTCGGGGTTTCCCATTGTTCACTGCATGTTTATTTCTGTTTACATTGTCTGTGATTACGTGATTATGTTTTCTTCGGTGAGCAATAAAGCATTGATTGATTGATTGATTGATTGATTGATTGAGAGTCAACAAATAGTAATAATTAATAAATGAGTCATTTTCCGCTATTAGATCAATAAGACAGTTCTGTTGGCACAACGATTTTTGAAATAAAACTCGGCATAATATTTTCAAATCAATTATTTTTATGAATTGAGGAGATTATTGTTTCCATGGTTATTTTGGAAATATGCTATACTTACTGTTTATTTTATCTGCTGCATTTCAATTTTAAAAATTTCCACTCCCGTTACCTTCACTTTCACACAAGACCGAAAATAACATTATAGAAATACGACTACAAAAACGCTTTAAATATTGAACTGTGGGAACGTCTTTCCTTCCAGATTTCCGTATGCTATAATTATCACACTTAGTCTTAATAGGCCTATGTGTTTCAATAATCAGCTAGAACATTCTCACTTGCTTTTATATAATACGTCATGCTCTATCTCTCATTTATGATAACTCCTTTCTATTTATTGAACTTCCCTTTAGAAATACTCTATAGTTTCGAAGACCATGGGCTTACTATCATCCACCCATTTCACTTTAATAGTCATCAGTTCATCGACTTTGACTAGGCCCATAACTATTACGCCAGAATTGGAACATATAACGCCCGTGCTTAAATCTTTGAATTGGCATCCTGGTAAGAACAGGGTTTCTTTTGAAAATGGAGTTCAAAGTTCCTAAAACTTTGAATTCTGGCCAAATACAACACCCAAATGCAGTCATCATTCTCCTGTAACACATAATAATTCATAATAATTATATTTATTGAACCAACTGATCTATTCTCTTTTTGGTGAGCAAGGTCTCGGTTGCTGGACCTAGACTTTGGTGCCCTCCCCCATTATAATATCTGCTTGTTCTGAGCAGTCACTTCGTTCACAACTTAACACTACCCTATTTTAATATTGATTATCTAACATAGGCTGCTATCTGACTAAGAGGAACGATCTTTTGAATATTGCTTGGTTTTGGTGCGTCAGCCGTTGCCTTGGAAACGGTTCGATAGAAGTTACTGTTTAATTAAAAGTACACTTTATGCATATAGCCTACGCGCACATTACACACAACCGGCTATTGTTTGTGAGTTCCTTGATGATTAAATGTCCAATCCAAACTAGGACTGAATACAAATCAGACAATCTAATTAGAGAAATGATCTGAGAAAGTGGTTTCTGTTTTACAGTTCGTGACATGTCCTCCGGGTGAACAATGTGTCCCGCACGACGAATGTCCTGATGGACCGTGTTATTCCTGCGTTTCAATATATGGTAAATCCTACTTCCAGACGCATCTAATCGATTCCTTTAGTTTAATCAACGAAAATTGTCATGATTAAATCCACATAAAATATCTTAACGAAGTATAATAAATTAAGTGTTGCAAGGATCTTTTTAGTAATATATATATATATATATATATATATTATATATATATATATATATATATATAATAATTATAATTATTGAACCAAATTATTGAAACAAATTTTTATATAATTATTACTAAAAGACCAGCGCAATAGCTGAAATAATTTACAGGGTTATTTGGCATATATATATATATATATAAATCATTTATACAATGTGTGTATATATATATAATTATATATATATATACACACACATTGTACAAATGATTTAGGTGGCAATTGATAGCAGCAATTTCCATGAGCCAGAGCGTTTGGATTAACAGCTGTGCGTACGAGGTTCGAATCTGAATGAGTTACCCGAAGCTGTTAGTTCGTTGCCAAACTGAGACACCCTAATTAGAGTGAAGGTTGCACAATTTTAATAAAAATGTTGTAAATCCTGTTGAAAGAGGTGTAAATTTAATTACCTCACCTTACCATTATGCAGACACTTTCACACCGACGACCACACCGATGACCACAACTTGTATGATACCCCCGTGTGTTTCATACTGCGGCTGGAGTACCGGGCCCGCCGGGCCAAATGTGAGGCGATCTGACAAAATGAGGCTTATGTCGGGAAAATTCAAAACTGAAGTTTTGGTCTACTATGATAGTATACATAATTCTGGTTAAAATGAGCCATGATTTATAAAAATTGACTGCCATTTGACAAAGTTATGACTGTTTGTAGTTGAAAGATCCTGCTGAACGAATTTTCGGCAAATCGCGGTTAAAGATTTTTCTCTGATTGATAGAAGTAATCGCTTATAATATTCGACCAAACAGCCGGAAACTCAACATTTGAACGGTTCAGTTTGCATATATTGTTAAGCTATTGTGCAAAACTCTACGCTATCCATTTTCAAACCATTTAAAGTATTTTTAATGGAATATTATGAATTTTCATCGCATTCAAACCCAGTAGTTTCAACAAGGTGAAGGTCAAACTGAGCCTGTAAGCCAACAGACTTAAAGAGAACAGTCACGCGCCAAGGTTTCAACCAATGAGGCTGCAGTATTCTGATCACGTGTCTGACCTAGCAGCTACAGTTTGCACAAAAGTATTATTATT
>JACEVL010001316.1:62500-162565 GCA_020284085.1 Aporrectodea caliginosa | reverse complement strand
TCATTTCGAAGGTTGTCAGAAGATTTATAAATGAAATTTCGTAAATCCTCAACAGATTCAGATATTTGTTTACCTTCTGTATTGGTTCGTTCGATTTCTTTTATATTTTCGATATCCTCAGTCAAGCCAGAAGTAGGTTCACGGGCTGTCGGCAAGACCTTTTGGACCTCCTGTTGTGCGTACGCCTTCTTTTGCGCGTCTATTTTCTGTTCTTCAGGAATGTTCAATGAAGTATCTCCAGAGTTCGACGAACTTGATGAAGTGTCTAGACGACGTTTTAGTTTGTTTTTCCCCATTTCTATTTTATTTCCTTTATTTTCGTAAGAAATTATGTTTCCCGCCTTGACGCGCGAAAACGTCGAAACGATATTCCGATCACAGTGAAATCAAAACCAAAATTATTGAATATGCTTTCGCATTTCGAACCTGATTTATTTCTACGGAGAATTCGAGCGATAAGTCCATAAAATCCGTAACTTTTTGTAGTTAAGAACATTCACTCTTAACGTTTATTTTTAACTTTTATTATCAAACGTATCGATGATATTTAGTCGTAACGGTCGCCACCTGGCGAATCCGTTAGCCATTAAACAAAGTTTAAACGAACAGCTAAATTGACGATCTAATACAGTCAGTAATGAGAAGGAAATTGGGTCTGTTTGGACATATATGTAGAATGGACAATAATAGAAAAATAAAAACTGTCATGATGGGTATGATGGATGGAAGTGGACGAAGAGGAAGACCTAACAGGGAATGGACTGATGACATCAGGGATTGGTGCAAACAGGACCTACACAGTTTGAGTGTATTGGCGCAAGACAGAGGATTATGGAAACAGATGATGAAATTTGCATTGGACACCTACGGGCTTTCGGCCCATGGATCCTGATGATGATGATGATACATCCTGTATCTTACGGCTACGACGGCCATTAACGTCCAAATAAATTATTATTAACTATTAGTAAACCTGTTATACAGTAGATGAAGGGGGACGAAACAAACAGATTAGACGAAGCGGTTCTTAACCTTCGGAGGCCGAAGTGGGGTAGATTTCTACCCCAGCGGTGTTTGGATGTTGATTGCGGAGTAACTGTAGGTAGTCATAACTTGACGTTCCACATGTTTACAAGTTAACACCCCCGACATATTCCCACACCAAAACGATCATCATGTCATGTTGTCTGAGAAAGTTATTTCAGTTCAAAGTGTCATGGGGTAGAAATCTACCCCACTTCGGCCTCGGCGTTACAATTTTTTCGTTCATAATGAAGATGTATTTATAGCAGATATTACTCAAAATGTGTGTATCTAAGCTCATAGATAAGCTATAATGACAAATGAAGTGTCCTTTGTGATAGTTCCAAGGTCAAGGAATCGAACTATCGCATTGGCAATAGTGTGGGAATAGTACTATCCAAGATGGCGGCCAATATGGCCGCCGAAACAAAAAATGTGTATATCTACGCTCATAGATAAGCTAGAATGACAAATGAAGTGTCCATTGTAATAGTTCCAAGGTCAAGGAAACGAACTATGGCATTGGCAATAGTGTGGGAATAGAACTATCCAAGATGGCGGCCAATATGGCCGCCGAAACATAAAATGTGCATATCTAAGCTCATAGATAAGCTACAATGACAAATGAAGTGTCCATTGTAATAGTTTCAAGGTCAAGGAATCGAACTATCGCATTGGCAATAGTGTGGGAATAGAACTATCCAAGATGGCGGCCATATGAGCGTAGATATACACATTTTGAGTTTCGGCGGCCATATTGGCCGCCATCTTAGATAGTTCTATTCCCACACTATTGCCAATGCGATAGTTCGATTCTTTGACCTTGGAACTATCACAATGGACACTTCATTTGTCATTATAGCTTATCTATGAGCGTAGATATACACATTTTTGAGTTTCGACGGCCATATTGGCCGCCATCTTGGATAGTTCTATTCCCACACTATTGCCAATGCGATAGTTCGATTCCTTGACCTTAAACCTATCATAATGGACACTTCATTTGTCATTCTAGCTTATCTATGAGCGTAGATATACACATTTTGAGTTTCGGCGGCCATATTGGCCGCCATCTTGGATAGTACTATTCCCACACTATTGCCAATGCAATAGTTCGATTCTTTGACCTTGAAACTATTACAATGGACAATTCATTTGTTATTATAGCTTATGTATGAGCTTAAATATACATATTTTTGAGTTTCGGCGGCCATATTGGCCGCCATCTTGGATAGTACTATTCCCACACTATTCACAATGCGATATTTCGATTCCTTGACCTTGGATATATTAGAATCGACACCTCATTTGTCATTGTAGCTTACCTGTGAGCTGAGATATTACATATTTCTTTGGGGTAGAAAACTACCCCACTTCGGCCTCCGTGTCCAGAAACGGAGCTTCGGCCTCCGAAGGTTAAATAGCATATTTATAAACCGTTTTAAAGGTATGCCTATCGTCAGTTAGTTTCGTGGATCTTTTCGCTATTTTCCCTTTGCCCGGAAGTTTTGTGACTTTCTTTCGATAGCAGAACTTAGTTAATTTATTTAGATTCTGTGGCTTTGAGTATACATCACTGCGTCTACACAAATATACACTGCACAGCGTATCGTCATTCGTCGCTATCATCCCGTGCAACTTACCAAATCAACATGCAAAACAAATAATTCGCATTAGATGCAGATCCCTAGACATAAATAGCCTGCGCATTCAAGCCTATGCCTATACATGTAATAAAAGGTATTCAACAAGAAGTATTATGGACTGTTTACGGTTTACCTTACGGTTGACGTGGCTGTTGACGTCGACCTTACTGAAAAGGATTTATTACGATGCGGCGTAAGTTGCTGTTTAACGACACTGTTTCATAAGAAAGAAGATTAGCGTCGCCCTCCTCCTTTATCTAGGCTTCATCGTCATCACTTTATGAGAAAATGGCATGAAGAATTTGAAAATTTTTGCACCAAGAAATCGAACCAGAAGTGGATCTCTCGGTCAAGTTCAAGGATGGCACCCGTCGAAAAGAAGTTACCTTCTCCAGACTACGCTTCGGTAACGAACAACTCTCTCGCTGGCGTAGGCACTTTCGACACCTGTTAATTGTCGGAAACAGTGCTACATTTCATGATTCAGTTCCATAACCATACGACCCTGCAGAAGAGACTCCGAGATGAACGTTGCCGTCAAAAATTGAACTACAACATACAGACGATATTAACACATCAAGGAGCGCTATATAAATATTTCTAAAGAACGGATGAATGGTTTAGTTAACATATTTCATAAAAATAAACCTTTTTAACAGTTTAACCCTAGGGCTACCAAGCTTTTTTTGTGACATCGGCTACCAAGGGGGGGGTTGAGACGACCCCCCTGGATTTTGTGTTTGGTTTCACATATTATAACTTGTAATACAGCATTGGATTCAGCATTCATTTCTGCACAGAATGGTATATTTAGTTGTACATTATGTGAATGCACCTCAAAATTACATTGATCACTTTTAACAACGGAACTCCCTTAATTAGCGATATTCTATATTATTGCGTACATTTTGTACTTTTTGGATACAGAAATATAAAATTATGTGTGTTTTGAAACTGATCTATGTATCCAAGATACACATACATCCCTACATATGTTTATATACGTATAAATATACATCCGTACATATATATCCATACATATATATCGGTTTACGTTGTGATGCTATATTCAGCCGTTTTCACACAGATTACACGTATTATTATTTATTTTGATCACTTCCGGTATTCAAAAGACAAAGATCTAGGTATGCAAATGAAGCCCTACATTCCCTCTAAAGAATGGTATATTTGTTTCTCTTCCAGGAATATAAATGAATACGCTACCGACAAAAAACTAAGGGGGGAGTCCTTCCATTCAGACATTTTTCACGCATATTACGCGTATTATTATTTATTTTGATCACTTCCGGTTTTCAAAAGACAAACATCTAAGTATGCAAATGAAGCCCTGCATTCCCTCTAAAGAATGGTATATTTGTTTCCCTTCCAGGAAGAAAAATGAGTACACTATAGACGAAAAACTAAGGGGGGTCGTATCAACCCCCCCTGGTACCTCGGGTATATCGGGTGTAACTTTTGAATGGCATGAGGTATCACAATGATGTTCACCTCAAAATGTGCGCAAAAGATATTGCTACAGCTACCTAAATTATCAAAATTATATTCCACATGGAACAAGTTTTCTAAGCAAAAAACCTAGGGGGGGGTCGTAATAACCCCCTGGTAGCCCGAGGGTTAATCTTATTTTGAAGTTGATGTGATACAATACTGCTAATTACGATAGTGCGTGAAATTGTTTTTCTGTCGAATAAGGGGACTCACAAATAATCAGGGTTATTGAGAAAATTAATCGACAATTAGGTCCATACTATTTAGGCAAGCACAGCACGACTCTAGGAAAATTACATTCGCTAAAGCTGATTTAATAATCTAAGTTATATACTTTTGTAGCGCTATAGGTATTTGCAGTAGACGATATACCGTTTAAAGTGTGGGTCTCTAGGACGCAGTGGCTGATTTACTTTAGGTACAAACGAGATCATAGGGACTCCACGTTCTAAGGGCGCGGCAAAACTTAAGTAGCACACACTTAAATTGGAGAATTGAATTCATTTTAAACAAGCATGACGACAAAATAAATGTAGGCTAATTATAAAAAGATAAAATGAAGACTTTCGAACATAGATATCAG
The DNA here is from genome assembly GCA_020284085.1 of Aporrectodea caliginosa. Lineage (NCBI taxonomy): Eukaryota > Metazoa > Annelida > Clitellata > Crassiclitellata > Lumbricidae > Aporrectodea > Aporrectodea caliginosa. The sequence continues at coordinate 157,804 of JACEVL010001316.1, read as the reverse complement.
AGGAGGAAAACACCACGATTTGAGACGGTAGATTGGTTAATCCTTCTCTGATCGAACGCAGTGCCGACTTTAGGTATCGGCCATAATTAGAGGCGGCTGTCTAGAGCGTTGTTCAATGGGCAGCAAAATCCGGAAAAATAAAGCCAGAAAAGTATATTTTGCTTGATAATAACTACTAGGTATAAATAGGGCGACATGTGTGTCCTTGCCTATAGGGCACAAAACTGTCAGAGACTGTCAAAGGCCGCTACTGATCGGACGTTCTTGGAGGATAGTTTTTGAATTGGTTTTATACAAAGAAATAGTGCAAATATCCAATCAGGAGAATCTACCAATTAACAGAATTGCTTACAGTGGAAATAAATTTACGAAGTTTGGTAGACGAAAGGAAGGCTTAAAGGCCATTGGTCGAAATAAATGAGAGACGAACTGTGTACAAATGGTTCATACACGAAGATCGACGAAGGGAACGGAGAAATGTAAACACCTTTAAAACGTTTAGCACGGGTATTATATAAATGTCAATTGCGGTGTGCCGATCAGGTTATTGAGCTAACGGTGATTTGCATGTTATAATTATAGCAACTATGGTCACATGTCATAATGTAAACATGTGTCATTTTAAACTGGACTCAAATAAGAACTAATATTTTGAAAAATTGCTTGTGCATAATAATACATATTGTATGATATGGAAATGTTAAAAAATAATGTGCAATATCTTGCATTTAATCCGTAATTGTTTTGTAATTCTTTAAGTGTTAGATAACAACTGATCATTGTATATAAATAGATTTGATGCAGATGTAGGCTATATATATATATATATATTATATATATATATATATATATATATATATATATATATATATATATATATATATATATATATATATGTTAAACCTTTTAAAAATTGTAGCCATAATATAAACTTTTTCACTTTAGGTAAACCTACAATCGTAGAACCGAGCCAAACTTGACACAATACAGTACAAGGCCCTATGCATCTGCTGTGCGAGGCACCAGTAAAGCGGTCCTTCAGGTCGACTGCGTAGAGATGCCTCTGCATCAGCACAGCAGACAACAGATGATGGAGTATACCACTAAGACACAATCTATCCAGAATCACCCGACCCAAGACATACTCAGAGCCGGTAAACGTCGCAGGACAATCGTTAGGTCTACTGGATGCGCAAAATCTTTTATGCAGCGGTGATTCTGAAACGCGTATCGAGAAGCAGGAGATCGGGGTAAATGGGAACTCTGAATCTTTTAGAGCTCGGTGATAGCGTCGGAGCCATCAAAACACACGAACACAATCAACGGATGGAACCTCTGCTACAATTCATCATATTGATTGGAAACCGGGTTTCTATTAAAGTGTGCGCCCCTTCAGCATCTCCCAGAAAAGTTGGCACAATGACGACTTCTTTGCAAGACTTCAATAGCAGAAAATCTAGCTCCAAAACACTCTTCTGATTTGATTTCTGAACAGATATTTTAATTAACCTTGGATCATGTTAGCCTTTAAGTACTATGCAAATGTAGCCCTTATCGTCCCGAGCAAAAAGATGAAAGAATCGCCAAAATAGAACAATATTTGACTGAGTTATGGCCTTTTCGCCTTAATTTTGACCTTGAATTGACCTTGGTCATGTTAGCCTTTTTAGGAACTATGCAAATGTAGCCCTTATCGGCCTGAGCAAAAGGATGAAAGAATCACGCAAATAGAACAATATTTGACTGAGTTATGGCTATTTCCCCAGATTTTGACCTGAAATTGCCCTTTTTGACCTTGAAATAACCTTGGATCGTCTTTCATTTAGTAACCTTGTTTCTTACCACAGGTAGTCCTTATTAAGTCGAGAAAAAGCAAGAAAGAATTAGTCGAATTCAACCATTATTGGCTGAGATCTGGCCATTTATCTCTGAATTTTGCCAGATTTTATATTTTATTACCTTGAAATGACCTTCAGGTCAAAAATCCAGCTTGGCAACAGCGATTTTCGTAATAAGCAGGGTCGATTTAGTGTAAAAAAGTATGTTGCCAAAAATGAACATGACTTGCCGCTTACATCGCTTTTTTGGCGACTTTTCAGCTCTGCGCGCCTAGACTAATTCATCCTAAAGGCTTGTCATGTCATAATTATTATGCATTTAAACAATGAATGGTAATTAAATTATAAGCTGTAGCGGACAGACTGTATTTGGTTGTAAGCCAGTGTTTTAGTTGGACTTCAATATTGAAACCTCCGATCATCAAACTGAATGTGAGGAGTCAAACGCCTAAGAGCTTTATAGAGCAGCGATGGCTAACATTTTAAATGCTTCAAACTGCGGCTGAAGATTAATAATAGGAACGTTTGAAAGTATTATAAGGTGTGTAGTAAGATGGTCGCCTTATGTAGTGTTTAACAACATACATGTATTGTGGCTGTTGACGCCGACTTTGCCTTACATTTTTCGTTCTTTTTTGCAATGCAATACAATATAATATTTAAAACAATCTGGCGTAATTACACGAAGAGAGTGCAGAATATATTTTTTTCTGGAGAAGGTGTCGAATGGATTTCCGAACATTGCACGTGTCACATGAAGGTATTTTGAGAATGTATAATCCATTGTTCAAATTCATATTGCTCAATCTTAATTTGGTTAAATGAACTTTTTGAAAATAGCATGAGTAATAAAACTAAACAAAGACAGACAAGGTAGGCTACTCTTATATAATATCTGCATAAACCATTTTAAAGGTGTGATTACCGTCCGTTAGCTTCGTGGATATTTGCGATATTTCCTTTCCACACAAATTTTTCGTGACTTTCCTTTCGAACTCAATAAATTTTCATATTTAATGGCAGAAAATCTAGCTCCAACACACTCTTCTGATTTGATTTCTGAACAGATATTTTAATTAACAAAATCAACCCAAAAACCACAGACTGGCAATGGACAGAGACGAATGGAGAAGATGCGTTGCCCGATGTACAGACCTGTATGGGATGGACTAAGTACTAATAATTGTTTATCGCAATATAATAGATCAACCCAAAGGTCCTCCAGGTATGATATCGCTGCTGAACTAAATATTTATTAATTAAACAGAAACTGTCTACATAATCGCCAGTTACAGTGAGATTGTTTCGATTGAAAAGTAAAGTCAAAGTGTAGTAGAGGTTTCAGTTTAACGACACTGTGTGATAACAAAGATCATTAGCGTCGCCCTCCTCCTTCGCCAATTCATGGGACTGGCACTGACAGAGAGCAAGCGTGGTGGAGTTACACAGGTCAAAGTCAACCGCCATCACAGTTTTAAGATGTCCTAACAGGCTTAAAGAGTTTATAAGAAACACGTTTAGTTGAACACCTTTAAAACGCTGTCCATCATCTGTATATATTGAGCAGCGGCGCTAATTACATTAATTAACATCCAAGTTCATTCATTCATTCTTCTTCTTTTAGACTAGTTAACGACTAACTGTATGGTAACAAAGACCCTTAGCGTCGCCCTCCTCCTTCTTCCAGGCTTGGGACTGGCACTGATACTGGCATAAAGCACGGAGGTGCAATGCACGAACGATTCAGTGGCGGAGGTAACTTTGCCCCTGCGTATCTCGGTCACCGATCCTCGTCTCCGCTTGGCCAGAAGTCAGACCGGGCTGAACTCGTCTTCTCTGGCTGGCCAGATGTCAGGATCGGCTGAAGCCCCTCGCCCCGTCAAGGCGTACGCATCGGACATCCACGCCGTCGAGTGAAACTTCTGAGGCAGTTGCTCGAACGGCGCTCCGAGGGGGATTCATTCATTCATTCATTCCAAAGATTTATATAGCGCCCCTTCAGGGTTACTACTCAGGAGCGCTCCCGACCCAACCCTGGCTGAAAAGGATGGTTTTAAGGCTAGAGTAAAACGCATCTAAATGAACTCTAGGAATAAGGCGTAATGTTAATGGGAGCCCATTCCAAACCATGGGGCCAGCAACAGAGAAGGCGCGATGCTGTCTAAGAGCAGTTCGCGCACGGGGAACAAGAAGTTCACCATGTGTGGAGGAGCGGAGAGCTCTACGTCCCTGCACATCCAAAGTAGAGCGACAGAGCTCTTGTAAATACACAGGAGCGGAACCTAAGACCAAAGCAGTGGGATATTATGCAAAATGCTGCAAATTAAACAAAATTTTGCAGCAATTCTCAGAATAAAGATATTTGAATGTAAGAAAGATGCAAAGACTAGGACTGGGCATTTTACGCGTTATTAATGCGATTAATCCAGCTCTTATTCGATTGGCTGGCTCTTCTATCCTTGTCCATACGAACCATATATCCCATCCATTTTGATCTTCTATTGCAAACAGTCTTCTCTATATTCTCTTCTTCCGTACGCAGCGGCTGTATTATGGTATTGTTCGCTTGTTTAAATTGAGAGTTTTAAAACATGCAGACTTTAGCGACATCTTGTGGTTACCAAAGTCACTTAAACCAACCGAATGGAGAAGATGCTTTGCCAGATGTTCAGACTTCCATGGGAAGGACTAAGCAAGTAAGTAAGAACAGCAAGTATTGTACGTTTTGTTTGCCATCGATTATCTCTTTGTACGTGATTACAACGGCGCTGTAGATAAAGTGCGTTTGAATCCAAATTTCAATGTGTGATATTAATTATCTATAACATGATAATGGTTCAATAAACTGATTTTGTAGAAAAAAATCGACTATATTATGGTTAACTATTATTTCAAAGTTGATGCGATCAAATAATGTTCACTGCGATAGGCTAGTGTGTGAGATTGTTTTCAATAGAAATGACTAAATAAACAAGATCATCTAATTATTTATGACAAATACTTTTATAGCGCTATTGCTATTGGCAATGTACGATAAACCGTTAAAAGTGTGTGTCTTTTATGCTCAGTGGCGGATTTACAATATGTACAAACGAGGCCAAATAGAAAAAAAACTAAAGTAAAGAGTCTAGAACATAGATATCAGAGGCGCAAGACTGGTAAATCCGTCTCAGATCAGATGTTCTTTAACCCTTAATGGGCCCATGTCAGAAAGTTTCGTTCCAGGTCCTCGGGGTTCAAACTGCACCCCCTATTTGTTTGAGAATATAATTGAAGGATACGCTCTGTCCACCGGTAATCGAATACCATGTATTTTATATAAACATACTGTTCAATGTTTTCTCCAAATGACATAATCTAAATCGTTCAGTTACATACATTTGTCACACAGTACATTTGATATAGTGACAGAGTGTGCCGGACAAGCAGGCCTACAGCACTTATCGCAGAATTTGCGCATCTTCCTGTCAAACACGCGTGTGCACAGATGACAACGTCTCTGTGTCCTCTTCACTTTAGCTGGTATCTCAGTTCCTGCCTCGAATTCTCCAGAGTCCAGTTCTATAAGTTGGATTGCATCCATGATCGGTCTTCTGAGCAGGGCTGGCTTGTCCAAACGTCTTCTTATAAGTGCTCTTCGTCAGACGCACTGACATCTTCTGATTCGTGGAATTCCTCGGACACATGATCTTCATTATTAGAGGCAGTACCAACTTCAGGCAAATAATCTCCATCTTCACTATCATCGGCATCACCTTCAGCTACACTGTCTTCATCAACTTCTGTATCTCTTCCATAATCAGTCGAAGAGCTTCAGCTGTGGAATACCTAGCCATGGTGTTATGTATTTTCTACTACTTGAAATGTAAGCAAAACAAAAATGACTGACTTCTAAAAAGGTCAAACTAATATCAGGAAGTGTTCTAAAATATAATAACATAACAAATTATTGCAGTAATTAGCACCAATTACCTGAATTTGTTTATCATATCAACGTCATAATTTGGGGTGCAAATTGCACCCCCGATAAACCTGTGCTGGCAAAAATTGATGTCAACTCTTTTTTTATCGTTTTATGCATGACTATAGGAAACAATGGTACACTTACAATGTCCTAGAAGATAACTGCTGACATTTTAATAATAACACGTGAGTAGCCATAGAAACGGCAAGGGGGTGCAGATTGCACCCCAAGGAGGGTTAAGGATAATTTTTGAGTTGGTTTAAAGAAATAGCAGAAAAAGTCCAATCCGGAGAGTCTACGAATTAACAGAATTGTTGCTAGTGGAAATACATTTACAAAGTTTGACATTCGAAAGGAAGGTTAAAAGGTCATCGGTCGAAATAAAAGAGAGACAGACTCTGTACCAAATGGTTTATTCATGTAGATCTATAGAGGAGAAGAAAAACGTTCACACCTTTTACATGATGCCATTGGAACGGTTAGAAATGTTGAATAATTATGTAGAATAATCGCACACTTCTTTTAACTGTAAAATTCGTCCTATAAATAATAGCAGAAGAGCGGTTCTGTACTGGTCTCTCATTAAGTCATCATCCTAGGTCACCTGTATTACAAATTTGTGTAACAAAATAAGGGTGTAAAAATGTAGATCTACGGAGTAACGGTCAAAAAGGATCGAGAATGCCATAGGAGCAGTTAGAACTGTTAACAAATCACACACCTCTTTTAGCCATGATATTCGTTATATAAATAGAAACAGAAAGCGCGAATCTGTACTTTTTCTGAATCCATGCTATGCTGTATGACGCTATACGACCAAATAGAACTATAACCAATAAAAGCCTCTGTTCGTTAAATTTATGTTCTAAGCCCGGTTCATAGAAATCTTCTTAGAGCGACTCCAATCGCTCCATCGCCTGTTGTGTATGCAGCCTAGAATGTGCAGCCTTGTGAATGCATTACATGTTTATAAATTATTATTATAACATATGCATAAAACACATGATTTGGCGCATTTCTAATACCTCAGAAAAGTGTTGTATGTATGTGGGCATGCTAGAATGTATACAAATTCATATATGTATGTATGTATGTATGTATGTATGTATGTATGTATGTATGTATGTATGTATGTGTGTATGTATGTATGTATGTATGTATGTATGCATGTATGTATGTATGTATGTATGTATGTATGTATGTATACGTACGGATTTATATATTTTGTATTCATGTATGCATGCATGTATGTGCATAGGTATGTACATAATTATACACACATAGGACTTGAGAGGTAAATGACCAGGGTCCGAAAGGCTGGATATCTTCGATTGGATTTTCCAAGTGTGGACCACATGGCGAAAGATGCAGAACAGCGGATCCTGTATGTTCTACGAGGAACAGTTGGGTGTATATTAACACTGAACAATCTATTGTATTGTTCAAGTTCACAAGTTCATATTTTATTCTGGTTTATTGAACATTCTGCGTGTCTAAATTACTTAACATGAATGGACGTACTTGCAATATAATAATATAATGAGAATGTTATACTCTGTATAAATAATATAATGATATAATAAGAATGTTATACTCTGTATAAATGTATGTACACCTAAGTGCGGATATGCAATTGGTTGAATAAAAATATACTTACTTACTTTTTACTTACTTACATGTGGAATCACTAGATTTCATTTACTTATATAAAGAACTGCCATACGTAAAAGAGGTGTCTAAATATTACGAACTACATGTATGTCGATTGCTATTGTAATTTGCAGTAACAGATGATAACAAGTTTACCAGAAGTATAATTTAACTGTATGGCAGCTTGCACGGTGCACACACGCTTCATACTCAGGTTGGGCCAGTCAGAAGCCTGGATAAATGAGGAGGGCGACGCTAATGATCTTTGTTATGACAGCTTTGTTAAACAGAAACTATACACATAATTGCCCGTTACAAAGACGAAGTTGGATTTCTTCGATTAAAAGGCAGAGTTTAAGTCAACCGTCTTTAGAGTTAAGATGCCCTTTAAAGTGAATAAACCGTTGCAAAGGAATGCGTTTTATTGCACACCTTTAAATCGTGTCAATCAACCTGTATATTAATAAACAGCCGCTGGGTCAATAATTTCTCCTATTTTATTCCTAATAATGATTAATGCTATTCCCACAGGTGTGGATGGTGTAGAAATGTCCCTTTTTGCTGATGATAGTGCTATTTACTTTGGACAGAGAAATATTAAAACATTAGAAAATAAAATTCAATCATCGATCAATTTAATACAGAATTGGTGTAATGAAAATGGTTTTAAAATATCAATTAATAAAACGACTGGAGTCCTCTTTTCCACAAGAAATAATTTAGCAAGGATTACCATAAAGATTGATCAAAAACAAATTAAAATGGAAAATAAAGTAAAATTCTTAGGAGTCATTTTCGATAGCAAATTGACTTGGAAGCCACACATTGATTATGTAATTGAAAAATGTAAAAAAAGGTTAAATCTTATCAGAGCCATTAGTGGCTATGGATGGGGAGCTTGTAAGAAAACTCTTCTAACCATTTATAGAGCACTAATCAGGTCTATTTTAGATTATGGTGATGTTGCATATTCTGCAGCTTGTAAATCATACCTGGATAAACTTTCCTGTATCCAAACAGAAGCACTTAGATTATGTTGTGGAGCACCCAAAGGTACTGCAGCAGCAGCACTTCAAAATGAATGTGGGGAATTACCACTTCATTTAAGACGACTCCAAAATTCAATAAAATTTGGAGCTAAAATTTTGGCCAGTAAATTTCACCCCATTAGAAGATCTATGGAAAACCACTGGACAAATGTTTTCAGGACATCTGATAGTAAAGAGCATTCAATCTATACTCGTACCACTGAATTCTTTTCTTCAATTGATACATCATTTATTGGCCCATCCTTCCCTTCTACTCCTCCTTGGTGTAACAAAGAAATAGAAGTTGATTTAACTCTGAAGAAATGTATTAATAAGAAAACTGATAATCCTGAATTTCTAAAACAGTATGCCTTAGAATTAATTTCTAAATATGACTCTTATATACATATCTATACTGATGGATCAAAAGTAGATGATCTTGTTGCTGCTGCTTTCACAGTACCGAGTTTAAATGTAGATAAGAAATTTAGATTGTGTAATAAATCAACTATATATGCAGCCGAGTTGACTGCAATTATTGAAACTGTTCTATGGATATTAAATAGTGAATGTTATAATAACTGTAAGTTTGCGATTTTCTCTGATTCATTGAGTGTTCTTAAATCAATAAAGAGGTCTTACTGTCAATCTAGACCTACTTTATTAAACGATTTACTATATCACATTAGCAAATTAAATTCTAACCAAATAAGATTCATTTGGATCCCAAGTCACATTGATGTGGCAGGCAATGATAGAGCAGATACTTTGGCTAAAGAGGCTCTTACAATTGATCACATAAATTCTATTAATCATCCCCGGACAATCACCCCCGGACAATCACCCCCGGGACAATAACCCCCCAGGACAATAACCCCCCGGACAATTACCCCCATACTGATATATTAATTATCTAAATATACAAATAATGTGTATTAATCATACAGTTTATATTTGCATTTATTAGACATATGTATAAGAGAGCTAGAGAACTAAATTCTTCTGCTTAACATAGATATATCCTTCAAAACTAAGTTTATCTTTTCCTTGATCAGATTTTAAAAATTCCATCGTGGATAGAAATACATGTAGATCAAAATGTTAAACTATGCATTTTTCATAAACCATTTCTCTTATATAGTAGTTGACCCCTTTCATGTCTACTCTTTTCCCATTTCTCTACTAATTGTCTAATAATTAGTTTTTGATGTTTCGTAATTTGGTAATTCTTTATGTCTACTCTTTGCCCGATTGGCTACTAATTGTCTAATAATGAGTTTTTGATGTTTGGTAACTCTTTCATGTCTATGGGGGTAATTGTCCGGGGGTTATTGTCTCGGGGGTTATTGTCCCGGGGGTGATTGTCCGGGGTGATTGTCAGGGGGTGATTGTCCGGGGGTTATTGTCCTAAAGACCCTCTTACAATTGATCACATAAATTCTATTAATTATCTTGAACTTCAGGAAATTTATACTTTAATAAAACTTTATATAATAAATAAATGGCAAATAGAATATAGTGGTGATAGTAGAGGTCATTTTTATAAATCTATGTGTCCAATTGTTAGTACAGATATTAAATATTTAGAACCTTTTAGACATAAGGAAGTTCAAATTTCTAGACTACGTCTAGGAGTAGCCAATACTAATCAAAGGCTGTTCATTATTAAAAGGCATGATGATGGTCTATGTGATACTTGTAAGGTCAAGGAGACAATCCATCACCTCTTACTTGATTGTAAAAAAGAAGATATTTCAGAGGTATTAAGAAATAAATGTCAATTATATAAACATGAAGTTTCCGTTAAAACCCTTTTGACGGTAAATTTATTTCAGAATGAAGTGTATAGGTTAGTTAAAATAATTAATAAAGGTAAAATTTTGTAAATGGATGTTTTAGTGTGTTTTTTTTAATGCAACTAGTTTTATATCTTACTCAAATCTGTAAATATTTAATTACTCTTTTACCAATACATTGTTATTATGCAATTACATGTATGTACTGTGTTGCAATGCTGGTTACCATATTATTATTATTATTATTCAACTTTGGTTTTTCAATAATACATATTACATGTGGTGTGGTTTGGTTATTATATCACAGTAGATATTATGTTGCATAATACTGCAGTACTGTGTTGCAATGCAGATTATTGAAATATTCATAAACTACTTCTTATCAACTGTTGATTATTGAATATGTTATGTCAAAATAACAAGAACTGATGTGAGAAAATTTTAAATATTACCTATTGGTAAATGAATTTCTGTTATTACCATATTATTGTTATTCAACTTTGGTTCCTCAATATAAGATATGATTTGGTTTGGTTACTGTATTACAATAGCTACTATGTTGCATAATATTCAGTAATGTGTTATAATAAGAGATCTGTGATTATAATTTTAATGTATTGAAACTATACTTTAAACAATTATAATACATGTATGCTATGTTATTGAATGAACTTTTATTACATGTATAGTATGTTAGATACATGAACAGTTTAAAAGAGTACTTAGTAAATTTTGTATATGGATCAATTGCTGCATAGTTACATAATATTGTTTAATTTGCATGAAATCTTTTGTCAGAATATAGAAATCATAGACAGAATAAGATGAACTACCTTATGTTAAAAAAATATTGAATATAGTGAAATTGTAAAGCTCTGTTTGACACATTTGATGGTGTCATACGGATGCTATAAGTTTCTTGTAATCATTGAATTGTATCTTTCCTGTATTGTCGTCAACGGCCTTTGATGTCATAAGACGACGTTAAACGTTGGATTAAATAAATAAATTACTTTATATGTTTTGAGCTGTAATATGCCAAAAATAATCTTTGTCGGCGGAAACGGCCTATGTTGTCATAAGCTGCCGTTAAACTGTGGATCCATCCATTACTTGCATATAATGAGAGCTGTATTATGCCAAGAAATAATCTTTGTCGGCGGCAATGGCCTATGATGTCATAAGCTGCCGTTAAAAAACTGTGGATCCATTACTTGCATATTACAAAGAAAACAAAATATTTTTAACCCTAGGGCTACCAAGCTTTTTTTGTAACACGGACTACCAAGGGGGGGGGTTACCACCCTCCCCCTGGATTTCGTGTTTGGTTTTACATATCATAACTTGTAATATAGCAGTGGATTCAGCATTCATTTCTGCACAGAATGGTATATTTAGTTGTACATTATGTGAATGCACCTCGAAATTACATCACTTTTAACAACGGAACCCATTAATTAGCACTATTGTATATTATTGCGTACATTTTGTACTTTTTGGATAAACAAATATAAGATTATGTGTGTTTTGAAACTAATCTATGTATAAAAGATACACAAAATCATCCCTACACATGTTTATATAGTATAAATGTACATCCATACATATATATCCATACATATATATCGGTTTACGTTGTAATGCTGTATTCAGCCATTTTCAAACAGATTACGCGTATTATTATTTATTTTGATCACTTCCGGTATTCAAAAGACAAAGATGTAGGTATGCAAATGAAGCCCTTCATTCCCTGTAAAGAATGGTATCTTTGTTTCTCTTCCAGGAAGACAAATGAATACGCTACAGACAAAAACTAAGGGGGAGTCCTTCCATTCAGCCATTTTTCGCGCATGTTACGCGTATTATTATTTATTTTGAGCACTTCCGGTTGTCTCAGGTCAACTCAGTGACCATAGAAATGTAGCCCCACATTCCCTCTATAGAATGGTATAATTTGTGTCTCTTAATATTAAATCTCGGATAAGATATAGTCGAAAATCTAAAGGGGGTGGTATCTACCCCCCCTGGTACCTCGGGTATATTGGGTATAACTTTTGAACGGTGTGAGATATCATCTCACATTTTACCTCAAAACGTGTGTAAATGAACCCCTACAGCTACCTAAAAGGTCAAATTTTTATTCCATATGGAAAAAGTTTGAGATGAAAAAAACCTGGGGGGTGGCAACCACCCCCCCCCACCTTGGTAGCCCGAGGGTTAATTGCTTCAAGTGACTGTCACCCTACCATACAATTATTACAACGAGAATTGCATGTCAGTCTCACAGTACTCTGGTAGGACCGGTCCCTAGCATGGATAAAGGAGGAGGGCGACGCTAAATTATCATCTCTGTTATGACACAGTGTCGTTAAACAGCAACTAACCAATTCCACAGCGTCATGCGATATCTTGGTCCAATGAACCAGTTTCCTTTATGACAATAATAGAATATTGCTGATAAAACTTTTATGAGAGAGTCCTTGTAGCCTACCTATCAATTGCTTCTACGAAGAAAAGGTGAAGAAGAGCCGTACCTTCAGCTATCCCTGAGGTTAGCTTAAGGGAGCGATCGAAAAGTTGAAGGTTACTGAAATTTTGCTGAAAGAGTCCTTTTACCTATAATTAATGTATACACGAGGAAGAGAAGAAGAGCAGTCCGGGTGGCTAGTATCGAGGCAGCCATAGGCATGAAGTGTTAGCGACTTCATTTTCACAGCCTCTGCATATGACGTCGGGTAGCCATTGTTCTTCCTCGTCGTCTCATCTTCCCACCGACAGCATACCGTCCGTGCAATGATAATAGATGAGTTGGCTAGGGGTATCAGTTTCTGTAGCTTATCCCGTCTTTTATTCCGTAAGGTACGCACGAACTAACATATTTACTTAATTATTTCCTAACTTACTTGATTAGATACTTAATTTTTGTATTAACTTATTAAGTAAATGGTATAGACCTTGCTGTGTGTAGTTTCTGTTTAACGTCACCAATCGTAAAAGACACAATACGAAGTGACGACGTATACGATCTGTGTAAACAATTTCCAAGACGTTTAAGAAGAGCTATTGTTTTCAATTTAGGCGCCTTCATAGTGGTGTTCACCAACCGGTATAAATAATTATTTAATTATTTATTAGCTTACTAACTAAATGGTATGTACCTTGTTATTCATAAACTGTTGGATCAATTTGTATGGTTTCTGCTTAACATCGCTGTGTAATAACAAAGATGATTGTATTGTATTGTATTGTATTAGGATCCAATGACGTCAACTTTATAATATTATTACTAGAAATGACTCAAAGATCCGTCGGAAATAACCGTTCAGACAAAGTGCGATTATTCAGTATCTGTAAACCGTTTAAAAGGTGTTTAAGAGCTGTTGTTTTTCACTTAACTGTATCCGTGTAACTATGAGTCCCACAGCCATTGACGTCGACATCATTATAGTGATATTGCTTGAACTGTCGCAGAGAAAATCTCTAAACGAATAGACCAAGTGACGATAGTATAGTAGTATAAGAAATTGTAGTTTAACGACACTGTGTGATAACAATCATCATTAGCGTCGCCCTCCTCCTTTCTCCAGGCTTGGAACTGGCACTGTCAGAGTGCAAACAGTAGCGGTGTTAATAGTACAATCATTGGCGTGGTTAACGATAGCATATCATCTGTGTAAACCGTTTTAAAAGATGTTTAAGAAGTGGACTATATCTACCACCTCAATCACCCAGCGCGACGGAGATGGCGGAGGAAGCTGACGAACTCTTGTTTAGATCTGTGCATAACAACGAACACCACGTACTCCATCGACTCTTCCCCCCGCCTCGCCCCTCTTGTGGACATGTGCTCCGCCCTCGGGCCCATGGCTTCTCTCTTCCGGACAAAGATAATCGTAACTTCATTCCTAGAGTGCTATATAAAGACATATTCTGAATGAATCACTTAAAATTAAATTAAACGATATCTAGAAAGGACAAGGTGACATACAAATGAACACATATATAAATATGACTAACTAATGTAACAAGCTGCGTTCTGTCAGCCTGGTGTTCGGAATAAACGAAAATTGATTGATTGATTGCTATTGTTATTCACTTTAATGTAGGCTATCTGTGTATCTTATGGCTACCACGGCCATTGACGGCAATCTTATATTACTAGATCTCTCACAAACCGTTCAAAATCGACAAAACGAAACGAATTGGAGATGTAATATTTATGTAGCATCTGTGTAAACCATTTTAAAGGTGTCTAAACCGTCGTTTAATTTCGTGACTCTCTGAGCTAGTTTCTGTCGACCCGGACATAATTGTGGCATTTCTTTCGACGGCAGAACTTATTGCATTTTTATTTATATTCAATGAGTGATAAATCTAGCTCTAACAGACTCTCCTGGTTGTGTCAAGTCAAAGGGGTTGTCCAGAGAAGAGCCCAGTCAGCTTGACAGAGAGACCACAGAGAGGAGGCATCTTCGCTTTGCATCGCTGATCTGGCTACGGTCAACTGAGTTCCCCACCAGTAGAAAAAGACTGAAACAGACGCAGTGCCATACCTACTTCACTGCCACGTACAGTTGGTGCCAGTCTGAAGCCTTAATAATGAGGAGGGCGACGCTAATCATCTTTCTTATGTCACACCATGTCCAGGTTTCTGTTTAACGACGCTGTGTTATAACAAATATGATTAGCGTCGCCCTCCTCTTCACTCAGGCTTTGGACTGGCACTACCAGAGTGCAAGCAGTGGCAAATGACGGAGTTAATATTAGTTTCCATTGTTCAACGACTTCTTATGATGTCAACCTCATCTAACTTTTTCAAATGATATTGAATTAATATAATTAATATAAGCGTAATATTTCAATCTTTTACAACATCTACATAGCTAAAAAAAACGTTGACTGGTATAATACCTATAAGAAATGACTAAACGAATAGACAGTGTGATATTTATATAGGGTCTCTCTAAACCGTTTTAAAGGTGTGCGCGCTGTCGATTAGCTTCGTCCATCGTTGCGCTATTTTCCTACGGCAATCGCACGACAGGTACTGTCGTGACATTGCCTCCGAAAGCAGAATCTAAGAAATTTTAATTACATTCATCGGCAGAAAATCTAGATCTCACGGATTGGATTTCCTGAACAGATTCTTTGAATTTATAAAACCAACTCAAAGACATCTTTATTGTACAGCTTTAAACAACAGTTAAACGATCACATTGAGTATTATAATACTGCACATGCAGGAGCGAAGCAGTTATTTCCATCAATCAAATACATATTTGGGTGAGAATTATAATTGCCATCAATCCTTCTTCTATTTAAAATAACCCTGGGAGGATAATTTAGAACGCTAAAAATAAAAATTACCGTCATTTGGCGGATAATAATTATTTGCTGCTATGCTCTTGGGATCGGCGATAATGCCAGAGGATATTTGTTCATTATTTATCTGTTCAGGTAGAACGTGTTTTACAGGCGTCTTTAAAGAGCGTAAACAATATAATAGACGAAAGAATTGTTTTAGAGGTCTCTCAGTCGTTATTGTAAACGTTAGATTTCAAAAGCCTAAGCATCGGCTTAATCACGAGCGCTGTATCAAGTCAAATGGTTGTCCAGAGATTACAAGTTGCGACCCGAGTCAGCTTGCTAGTGCGAATAGAGAGAGGAGGCAGCTTCGCTTCGCATCGTTGACCAGGCTACGGTCAACTGAGTTCGCCACCAGCAGAAAAAGACTAAGAAACAGACGCTGTGCAGTAACTCCTTCACTGCACGCAAAGGTGGTGCCAGTCCGAAGCCTTGATAATTCGGAGGGCGATGCTAATCGTCTTTCTTATTCCACGGCCTGTGTGTAGTTTCTGTTTAAATATGCTGTGTTAAAACAATCGCATCACTCTCCTCCTTAACTCTGGCTTTGGATTGGCACAACTTGAGTTCGGACATTGACATACGGCGGAGTTTGTAGTAATTTCTATTGTTTAACGACATCTTATGTCTGCCGATGTTGACGCCAACCTTACCTTACCTTTTTATGTAATATTATTATTGTTGGTATCAACTAATTGCCATAGCGGTTGATGATTATAATAGCAACGTCCGAAGAGATTTTAATGGTGCGTAGTAAAAGGGTCGCATTATACGGGGTTCGACGACACCTTGTGGCTGTTATATAATATTCTTTATTGAAACAATCCGGCTGACAAACCGCAACCGGTTACAGTGTACAGAATTATAACAGTGATAATTGTAAAGAAAAATTCTATCAGACCCAGCGACCTATTGGATATCGTTAAACTGTTGGAAATCTAGTCCACTCTTCAGGTTGAATGGTTCTATCAGTCAAAGGCTGTAGTTGCGTATAACATAATGCGATATTATTTAGAAACCCTTAAAATGCTTTACTTCAAGTTATATATTCTGAAACCGAAAGATTCGTCGCGTCCACTCGATCTTCGCCTAATAATTATGACCCCAGCAGAGAGAAAGAAAACTGATGACAAGTAATATACGAAAATCAACTGAAATAATTCAAGAAATTTAAAGATATTGACAGGCTTTGCAGGGCTGCCGACAGAAATTCCGGGCCCCTAGGCAGAGCAGTCACGGGCCCCTATTTATCCTTAGACTTTTTGAGAAATTTAAAAAAAACAAACTGAAATAATTATAGTGCAACTATTATAGTGCAGATACAACCCTACAGAATTATATTTATATGTGCAACTATTGTAGTTACGTGTCCGTAAGATTATATTTTATAAGGTATAAAATCATAAACTTTGTATATCTGACTATAATATATTTCATAAGTTGATTGCGGGCCCAGTCCGGGCCCCTAAAAGTCGCCGGGCCCCTGGGCATTTGCCCCCCTGCCCCCCCTCTCGGCGGGCCTGAGGCTTTGAAAAGATGTCGTTAAACATTGGAACACTATTATATCGCTGGACTAAATATAATGCAGGTCCATCGCCAACGACAATACAGTATAAGGCCCTATCCATCATTCTGCTGTGGCACACTGCGAGGTACCAGCGAAGCGGTCCTTCAGGTCGACTACGGAGAGATGTCTATGAACCGAACCAAGCTTAGCACAATACATCGCAAGCTGCTCGTTCTACACAACCTAGATGGCATATCACAAGACCTACATGTACGTGTAGAGGATGGGCGATAAAACGTCAATCCACGTTGTGCGACATGTGAATTAAATGAATAGGTGATCTACTCTGACCTCTCTCGGTGCCCTACAAGAATCGAATAAAGACATTATTTCGCAAGGCCTAACCGACTACGGGACTTGATGAGTTCCCGCAAAATGCACAGGTACAGTCAAGGCCGCCAGGTTGTGGCTACAATCGTCTGGATACACATTCATTTGGGAATCGAGGGAAAAGAACAGGCTCGCTAAATCAGCGTTTAACCACACCACTGTTAGAAATGCCACTGAACTTGGAGTACGACGAAGGGCAGACCATTTATTCTGACCACTTTCTGTGAAGATGGCAGGAAGAATGGGAAAATTAAAACACTGAAGTGTCACACTAACAAATCGAACCACAAGCGGGATAGAAAGTTCAAAGGATGGAAACCGTCGAAAGAAAGAAGCCATTTCCAGACTCCATTTCGGCCACTGCCAGCCCAACGTACAACTCTATCGCTGGCGTAGGCACGCTAGTGGAAACTGGGACACCTATTACGTCCAGGAAACCGTGCTACATTTCCTGATGCAGTGCCCTAGCCAGACGACTCTGCCTTCATTAGCCCTGCACTATGGAACCAGCTTCCTGTTTATTAACTGGTGGGCCAAGTGCCTCTTTTCGTTGTCTGAAGACCTCATTCTTTTCTCTGGGTCTTTCGCACTGGGAGCGCCTCTGCTTGGTATGCACTGCAAGAAGCGCTATACAAATTGATAGATTCAATACAATAAAATACAATAAATGGTAGAAAAATTTTTCTATGCACGTCAACAACCTTTCATGCAAAAATTATGCCGTTAAAAGAAGGGTAATGTAAATCTTTTTTAGACACCTTTAAAGTGTTATCAAC
Source organism: Aporrectodea caliginosa (assembly GCA_020284085.1). Taxonomy (NCBI): domain Eukaryota; kingdom Metazoa; phylum Annelida; class Clitellata; order Crassiclitellata; family Lumbricidae; genus Aporrectodea; species Aporrectodea caliginosa. Next base: position 139,491 of record JACEVL010001316.1, on the reverse strand, counting down.
ATATCCTATATAAAGCGCTACTGCGTTTGGTAGGTAGATTTTTTTTTAGTTAAAGCTCGTCAAGATGCCGCTAAATAATTAAAAGTATTTATAACATCGCCACTATCCTACATGTGGTAGTGCCTGTCCCACCCTAAAAAAGGAGGAGGGTCACAGTGTTTCAGTTGAGAAAAGGAACAAGCAGCGGTTTATATAGCATCGGTGAGCAACGTTTTAAAGATGTCGAAAAGAGCATTAACCATCATTTGACAGCATAATATTTTGGATCTAAGTCAGTGTTTTTGTTGTCAAAAGGAACTGGTTATCCAAAATTATTTTGCAGATCACCAAAGTACAAGAATTATAATCGAGGGAACAATAGAGGAGAAGAAGACAAGAGGAAGACCGAGAATGATGTTGTTTAACTGAATGATGGAGGAGGTGTACAGCAAACTGAATGAAAGAGCCAGAAAACGTTATGAATGGCGAAATTGGACGTACGAACCTGCCTAACAAGACAGAGAACCAAAAGAAGAAGACCAATTTACACGAACGCAGGTCAAAATCAGCTGATGGAAATCTTTGCTGGAAATTATCACGATTATAGATTATAAAACCGGTTACGTAAGTTCTTAACGATTGCCTCATCAGCATCTCTTTGAATATTTTGGACAAGGACGACTTCTTTCCAAGACTCCCTTTTTATCCGAGCTTTGGATTGGCACTACCAGATTGCAATCAGCGGCGGATGTCGGAGTACAAATAGTTAGTAATTTCCAATGTTTAACGACTTCTTTTTGCTTCCAGGGCAGTTGATATCGCCCTCACCTGAGCACGTTGTAAACCTGGAATTGATTATTATTCCAAAGATTAACGTCATCTTATGGCATCAAGGGCCATTGACGACAATGCAGGGTATTACACGGCGTATGTTTAATATACGGTAGGCTCTACTCTCTCTGACGATATTACGAAAGGTGTGAGATGGTGTAACGAACATTAAACATGTCACACAGACCAGCTGGGTGTATTTTAAGATTGTGCAATCTATTGCTGAAATTCACACGGCCCAACATAATCTGGTTAACTTTACTGTTACATTTTCTCTAGTCTTATTTACTTAATAGCTGTGCAATTACACAGAGTTATTGCAAATGCTCTTTTAAACACCTTTAATCCGTTATCCACCAAGACTATATAAGACGCTGTTGCATTTGATAGGTAGTTGCATTTGATAGTCAGATAAATAATAATTAAAAGAGCTGTAATATGCCAAAACTAATCTTTGTCGGCGGCAACGGCCTTTGTTGTCATAAGCTACCGTTAAACTGCGAACGCAACGGATAGGTAGATATTGTCTTAGTTTCTCATTTAACGTCAAAGGTTTTTCATGCCATAAGATGCCGTTAAACAATGAAAACTAGTTATTAAGCTGTTTGTGACAGACTATTTGATTGTAAGCTAGCTGTTCAAATGTCAATAAAGAACTAGGGATAGAAAGATTACTAAAGTACACGCATGCTGATGGTCAACAGTCATCAGATGGAAATCTCTGTTGCAAATTATCATATAGATTGGAAAACCTGGTTCTTTTGGTCTTAGAGTATGATTCGCAAGCATCTCCCAGAACACTTTGAACAACGACGACTTCTTTGCAAGACTTCGAACTGATCTTGGTTTCTGCAGAGCATCAGAAGTTTAAATGTTGCGACCTGAGGTGAGGATGAAACGCTGACACTGAAGAATGGTTTTCACAGCTGAAACACTGACATAGTATACAAGCAAAATGCATTAATTGTTTATCTTATTACATAAGCAGCCTTTAACATCGATAGGAAAAGTTTCCTACAGCTCATGATACCATCAGTATTCTATCAACTCGTCGAGCGCACCGGCGATTTATATAAGGTCGTATGATTACGTTTTAAAGGTGTCTAACGGTTAGTTTATCGGCATATTAACCCTTATAGGGTCACCGGGAGGTAAAAAAATACCCCCATCTCGGTTTTTGACGGAAATTTTAATCCCCGGAAATAGTTGAAGAAATCGGTTCTATGACTTTTCCTAAACATGTTTCATCCTCAGAATGCATCCAGTTTCATTAGTTACTCATGCACCCAAATCAGCTATAAAGTACGAAAATGCACCACGTCGTAGCTATTTTACTCAGGAATATATAAACGTAACATTATGCATGCTTTACACATGAGTTTCTTGCTGTCACAATGTTTCCTTATCAGTACCTGAACATTATATATAGAAATCGTTTTGGTTTCATCAAATTAGGATGAATAAATGAAGTTCTGCTAAATTATGACATTATAAGCTCAATGATATTACAATGTACACAAACGGTACCGTTCAGCATTTACTGAACAGTCATTCTGCATCTGCAGAGAGGGAAAGTGGGCAGGATAAGCAGGAATATGCAAGTGTTTGGACTGCATGCTTTCCGCACACGAAACTGTTGCACTTAGTGCATTTGTGTTCACATTTCTTGTTGTCTTTACGTGGACACGAGTGGCATCGACCACGTTTCTTCGCTGGATTTGTTGCGCATAGACTAGGTGCCGGTTGTACACCGATCGCCAACATGGCTTTTGCTACAGGTGGTTGGTGTGAAGTTGATGGATCGGAGGCACGCTGTGTAATCAATGGCTCCACGAGCTTGTCAGCAACAGTACTTCTGTCAGGAAAAGACGTCGCTTATCAAGACGTGTTGAACCTTTATGATTTTTCCATTGCGGGTTTTTCAGATTCCACACGACGAATGCGTTTAGACAGGCAGCATCAATTATGAAATAGAATAATCGCATTGGCCACCTTCAAGTTTTCCGGGCGCACGTGTAGTACCTTCTATAAATACCATTTTTAGTTTTATACTTGAAAATCGGAGTTTATCATGGGAATCATGCGAATCACAGTGGGGGTATTTTTTTACCCCCCGGTGACCAAAATCGGTTGAGAAATATCGTGACCCTATAAGGGTTAAGCATGCAAGGTTCTTGAATGGTTATTCACACTGGTCGCATTCTTAAACTGCTTTGGAAACGCGCCCGATACCTCGTGCATCTCATAATTATAGGCGTAATGGTAATGGTAGTTGCAAATTTGTATAGCGCCACTTCGACATAAACTACTGAGAGGCGATCCCAAGCTGACACCATGAAACGACGATCGAACTGATTGGTCTTCAAACGTCAGTGGAAGAGAGAGAAAGAGAGGCTGAGGAGTTCATGTTGCTAGGCAGATTGTTCCATGAGGATGGGCCGACCACAGCCATAGTTGCGTCTGTGTCAACTTTGTCTCTATGAATAAACGAATATTGATTAATTGATTGGTTAGGCAGCGTAACTTTCTATCGTGACTGTGGAGTCCGTTCACCATCACCTTAAAAAGTAGTGGTGACTCACAACACCACTGTTTGGCTATTTCGGCTTACACCGTATTTTTTGGTTTAAGCTCATGCTACGACACTGTATTATTGAATGTCGTTGCGTATGTTTAACTATCGCAATGCTGATGGATGCCTTCACATTGGCTCACTTGTTTAGTATGTTATGTTACATGAATTGATTTACCTCGTTGCAGTTAATTGGTCACCACCATTTTGTGTGGCAAAGTTTCGCCCTTGGTCGACCTCAGATGAATCTATACATTACATGCTTACAATTTGATTTTACTTGTTTGAATTACACGAAATCTGCTTACCATATTCTTTATCGTAATCGTAAAACTAAATTTCTAAAGCCTTACTCTAAAGCTCAGCTCAAGACACCAGCTTATTCACGAGCGCGGTTTTATTAAGTCCAGGCTTTAAATTTCTATTTCAGTACACTCACACTTTGTAACATTAGCTGATTAACTGCTGTTTTTGGCGAGACTTACTTAATATCCGTGCTTATAACAGAATAATAATAATAACAGTGACAATTTAATATGGCGCCGTAACACAGCCATGCCGTTACAAGGGCGCCTCACAGTCAACTAACAACAGGGTAGGCCTTAGAGAACAAATAAGTCTTGAGTCCAGATTTGAAGGAGTCAATTGTGTTAGCAGCTCGCAGGGCAGGAGGAAGACCGTTCCAGCATCTGGGGCCAGCCGCCGAGAAAGCGCGATCGCCAAAACGGGTTTTCATCCGTTTTACGCGAAGATCGCTTTTCTCGAGCGATCGGAGTCGCAACCCGGAGGCGGAAGAATGCGTCCCGATGCAGTAATCGCGCAAATACTCAGGCGCGGCCCCATGAAGTGACATGTAGACCAACAAACAGATTTTGAACGCAATACGCAGAGAGACTGGCAGCCAGTGCAGAACATCACGGGGGAGCGGCGTGACATGATCATATTTCCTCCGGTTGCATAGCAGCTTCGCAGCAGCATTGAGAACGGACTGCAGACAATCCAAGAGGCACTTGGGCGCACCGACCAGTAGGCTGTTGCAGCGGTCGACCATGGTGCATCTGGAGATTCTCTACAACTGATCACCCGTGCCACCATCAGATATAAAATTTCATGAGTCCTTGTCAGGAAGGTTAAAGTTATGTGGTCTGACCCTAAGAAAATAGGGCGTAAAATGTTGGTTAGGAAATGGTGTGCGGAAGGTAAATTCCCTACTATTATTCTTTTTATATACAGAGATTATACATTTTAAAAGAGGTGTCTAAACATTACAAACTGCCGATTTTGTTAGTCATTCGTTCTTCATATAATTCGTTTATTGTGTTAACAACAGATATAACGCTGTAGGTGTGCATTAGTATGAAGTAATAATAGCTTAGTAAGAGTTTAGGAATAACATACGAGATATAAAATTTCGTGAGTCCTTGTCAGGAAGGTTAAAGTTATGTGGTCTGACCCTAAGAAAATAGGGCGTAAAATGTTGGTTAGGAAAAAGGCATCTGAGTGAATGATTCTCATTTAAGAGGACGGCCTTAAAGAGTGAAGTGTCTGCTTTATTAGCAAGAACATTCGTAGAAGGGGAATCTGACTGAATAAAACCAGAGCGTATTAACCCTCAATGGGTCCTTGTCAGAAAGTTACGTTCCAGGTCCTTGGGGTTCAAATGCACCCCCTAAGTGTTTGAGAATATAAATCAACGATACGCTCTGTCTACCGGTAATCGAATACCATGTATTTTATATAAACATACTGTTCAATGTTTTATTTATTTATTTATTTATTCAACACATTTATATAGCGCCCCTTCAGGAAATAAACCGACTCAGAGGCGCTCTCTGCGCTGGACTAGTCGATGGTAAGATATGCCATACGGCCAACATATTACACCAGTTAACAAATGACATAATTATCTAAATCGTACATTTGTCACACAGTAAATTATTGACAGAGTGTGCCGGACAAGCAGGCCTAGAGCACTTATCGCAGAATTTGCGCGTCTTCCTGTCACACTCGCGCGGGCACAGATGACAACGTCCCTGTGTCCTCTTCACTTTAGCTGGTATCTCAGTTCCTGCTTCAAATTCTCCAGAGTCCAGTTCTATAAGTTGGATTGCGTCCATGATCGGTCCTCTGAGCAGGGCTGGCTTGTCCAAACGTCTTCTTATAAGTGGCTCGGCAAGAGACTCCCCGAGACTGATGATGAATTGGCGACGACGTATCGCTTTGGACGACTTATTCCAGTCAGGGTTATTGCACATCCAGATCACGAAACTGGCAATGGCAGCTGTGTCAAGCATGTCAAAGAATAGGACCATTGGCCACCTGTTGATCTTTCGTTTACATGAGTAGATGCAAGCCAAATGATCCATGTTATCTACTCCGCTCTTAGTTGCATTGTAATGAAGGATGATCTCTGGTTTTTGTTTCAGACCATCGACAACCTTGTCGTGATGCATTGTCGACAAAAGAATGACCGACTTTCCCTTTTTTGGGACATATGATACCAACGTTTTGTTGCCATCAAATGCAAAGATCGAAGAAAATTCGTCTCTGTTTTTTGCTATCATGCTTGGAGGAATGTCTCGTTTGTTCTTGCGCATCGTTCCTACATAGGTCATACCCTGAGTAAGCAATTCTTCTGCCAGCGCAACGCCTGTAAATAGGTTATCTCCCACTACATTCCGACCACTTTTGTACCAAGGTGATACCATTGCTTTCACAACACGAGCTCCCTGATCGTGATCTCGAACTTCATTCGGCTGCCGCCCAAGATAGACCTCTGCGTTCAGTGGATAAGACGTGGCACTGTCACAGCACCACCACACCTTTATCCCATACTTGGCAGGTTTACTGGGTATGTACTGCCTAAATGGACATCGCCCTCTGAAGGGGACAAGTTGTTCGTCGACTGTTATGTCTGTGCCAGGGATATAGTATTTTCGTAATCTGGCAACAAACATTGTCCACAGGTCTCGAATGGCAGCCAGCTTGTCGGTAGCACGCCGTTCTTCCCGAGTGTTTTTGTTGTCGAATCTGCAATAGTGCAAGATCTGCTTGAAGCGCTTTAGACTCATGGTGGCGAGAAAGATTGGTCTGCCATATTTTCTGGACCATAATTCTTCGAGTGACTCTTGATTGCCTCGATAGACGCCTGCTAATAACAATAGGCCGATAAATGCTTCGCATTCTGTCCAGTCGAAGGTCTTCCAGCGTTTTTGGTTATCTTGATGAATAGAGTTCCATTCTCGATAACAACGTTCTGCTTCTCGGTTCGTTTCCCTGATGACCACAGACAGGATCTCTTCGCACAAGTAAAGCTGAAATACCTCTTTGATTGAATCTTTGCGTCCCTCGGATGTTACGCCGGGTTGTTGCCGGATAATGTCCTGAACTTGCCGACGGTGAATTACAGGTGGCTCAGTAGTCCAATGTCTGCCTGTTCGATCCACAATCGTGTTTGTGCAACCAATGAGCTGCTCCGCAGCGGTGGGTTGTGTCGGATCTGGAGTATAGTGCGCGCCTCGTCCATGAGAAAAACCACGGCGTGCCCCACGTGTACCTCTTGTAATTCCTCTTGCAGTACTTACACGAGCTCTTCCTCTTGTATTCCGTGTAGTAGATGGTTCCTTTACGCGCTCTTCGTCAGACGCCCTGACATCTTCTGATTCGTCGGATTCCTCGGACACATGATCTTCGTTATCAGAGGCAGTACCAACTTCAGGCAAATAATCTCCATCTTCACTATCATCGGCATCACCTTCAGCTACACTGTCTTCATCAGGTTCTGAATCCTCTTCCATAATCAGTCGAAGAGCTTGAGCTGTGGTATACCTAGCCATCGTGTTATTTATTTTCTAATACTGAAAATGTAAGCAAAACAAAATGTCTGACTTCTAAAAAGGTCCAACTAATATCAGGAATGTTCTAACATAATTGATAATAACATAACAAATTATTGCAGTAGGCCTAATTAGCACCAATTACCTGAATTTGTTCATAATATCAACGTTATAATTTTGGGGTGCATTTGCACCCCCGATGAATTTGTGCTGGCAAAAATTGACGTCAACTTTTTTTTTATCGTTTTATGCATGAGTATATGAAAAAATGGTTCACTTACAATGTCCTAGAAGATAACTGCTGAAATTTTAATAATAACACGTGAGTAGCCATAGAATCGGCCATGGGGTGCAATTGCACCCCAAGGACCCATTGAGGGTTAATCTGTTATTCAGACGTTCTATGCGGAATTTATCCTTTTCGCTCGCCAGTCCCCACCAGGCGGCGGAAGCATATTACGTTGTTCTTGCTATGATGGTGGCACGGGTGATCAGTTGTAGAGAATCTGCAGATGCACCATGGTTTTTGAGTGTTTTAAGGGCGACTAGCAGTTGGCTTTTTATTAAACTATAGGCCTATACTTTTTTACTTACTTATTTACTTCATTATTTATTTACAGCCACCTTTACGTTTATAATGTGTCCACTACGGGGTTAGAAGATGTTAAAGCAATCTGTTCGATTGTACACCTTTGAAACCGTTGTTCAACAACCTACATATAAAGCAGCCGCGTTGAGCGGTATATTTTGTCGTCACCGGCCTTTGATGTCATAGGACGACGTTAAACTGTGGTCAAATAAATAAAAATAAGCGGTATATTTTATCTGCTTCCAAAAGAATTGTCTAACAATCAACAACATTAAGTGGTTTAATTTGGCGTAACTGCGTGAAGAGGCTTAATTTATCTCCTCCACAACTTGTACTGTCGTTGTGCCAGTCCCAAGCCTGGAGAAAGGAGAAGGGCACGATAATCATCTATGTTATGAAACAATTTAGTAAGACAGCAACTTATGATTTCATTTGACACCAGGCAAATTTCTTCAGAAGGCGAATTCAATATCGATGCTAAGATGCGCTAGGTGTTAACGGTCCTGCTAGCCACAAGCTATCGCTAAAGTCTTCATTTTTGTAAACTGTATAAATTTTTACAACCGAATAAAATCACAAGAGAGCTGACGGGAGTAAACGATATAGCGAACACTATCAGAAAGAGCCGATTAAAATGGATTAAATAATTATGTGATTAAATAGTTGAGACAACCAAGAGATGATGAGCTGGATCCCTGAGAGAAAAAGGAAAATGGGAAGACCACGGAAGAATTGGCCGGAGACCATCAAGGATGACTTGACGTGTTTGAAGATGTCGTGGAATGAGGCTAAAGGACTGGCAATGGACAGAGACGAATGGAGAAGATGCGTCGCAAGATCGTAATCGTAATCGTAATCGAGCATTTATATAGCGCCACTCAAAAACAGCGGCGCTCCCGACACGGGCCAGTGTCTTCAATGGTAAAGAGTGGTTTTGAGGCTCTGGCGGAACTGGTGAAAAGAAAGAGAGATGTAAAGACCAGCACTGAAAGGACTAAGAAGTGAGTTGTAATTACTTCAAATGTTAGGCTACTTGCCAGCGGATAGTTGCGCCTTGTCGAGTAGAGGGTTCCCTGTTCTTCCCGTCTTTAGGGTGAGACTGTGTAGCGTGGCACGCAAGGGTGACTGCGAGGATGCAAGTCCGAAGCCTTAATAATGAGGAGGGCGACGCTAATCATCTTTCTTATGCCACACCGTGTGTAGTTTCTGTTTTACGACGCTGTGCTATAACAAAGATGATTAAAAACCAATGACTTGGACTGACTGAGATAGTAGTTTTCCATTGTTAAAGACATCAGCCTTGCGGCTGTCGAACTTACTCGAGCTATTGAAATATAAGCGTTGGTTAGTTGCTGTTTAACGAGACAGTGTCATAACAAAGATAAGTAAGTAAGTAAGAATGTTCGTTATTAAACGCGGTTCCGCGACAACTCGTCGAACGACATTTCGTCTAACGACACTTCGTCTACGACAATTCGTCTAACGACATTTCGTCTACCAGTGTATCTGTATCCATTACGGCTAATCAACAGAGGCCGCTTTCGTATAGTTTCGCTAAAGCGTGCTATATATTCTCAGGAATCCAGCTTCTAATTACTGACAAGATTATTTTCATCGATGCTTCTATTGAATGGAAACCTATTTTCACCCATGCATCCAGGTTGATTTCCAGCTTCTATTTACGGGAAAAATTATTTAGATCAATCCAGCTTCTATTTCAACACAGGAATGTTTTCATCAATCCCACTTCTATTTCGTAAAACAGTTTTATTCATCAATCCAGCTTCCATTTGAGCCCTATAGTACTAAAGCAGGCCAAGTCCACATTTTGCAATGTAGAGATAATGCAGTTTATAGCTTCCATGCATTGTCAAAAATCAACGTCGCAGTTTGTAGATAATTTGAACTTGTTTCTATGTTGAAAGAATTACACCATCCTGAGTTCACCAGAGTACTTCATTTATTTTTGAATTTAACCATGGTTATAATGACGTCAGAGGACTTGGACCACTTTAGTTCTGATATATTTTTCATATGTTGTTTAGAGTCAACGTGGTTCATGTCACCAACCGTAACAAAAATACCACAAAATATAATGGAAAAAGAAGCAAAACGTGAAGTTTAAAGTGTTCACATCGTTAATGTCCGGTCCCGTAACTGCTACGAGGTTCATGTCATGGACAATACTGCGTTATAATATCACACAAAAACAGCATAACGCTATTGTTATCAAGACAGTGTCACCTTAATATTCACACACAGGATTAGCTTTCATCAAAGTCTTGTTCGTCAACGTCCGATACCGTAACTGCATCATTAGTTTGAAGACTCGCGTAAAACGAATGGTAAACAGGTGGGACGTATTTCAAAAGTTTCTTGAGATCGGCCATCTTTGGACCCGCAACTGATCGACCAACTGGATACAACAGCTCTGGCTCTTTCACAGTCGATGGACGTCCCTTACCAGCTTTTCTTCCAAAGTCAACTTCAGACCACTCAACGTCACCAAGAGAGTACTTAAATTTCATGACAAGAGGCCTTTCTTTCTCAAAACGCAAAGACTGAATTTGAAGCCATTCCACCTTCTGACCATCACTTGTTTTCTTGCGGTTGACAGCATTTGTTTTAGTGTACTTAGCAAGACTGATAAAATCTGATTGTTTCATTGCGACGACGGTTTAGAAGTGTCTGAAATATTCTTATGTTTATGTACAAAAATGGCCGAACCATAGAATGTGATGACAATAAAACCGTAGATAATTTTATTACTTAAATTATGGACTTGACCCATTTTTTCGCCGACCTGTCTTTAACACACGATTCAATACGACATGGCCCACTTCTTCCTCAATTTGGTTTTCTGAACTGTATTAGGACAAGAAGAAATCATTCACCAGTATAGCGGTAAGCAAAGGCAATGGACATGGACTAATTTTTCTCCAAAGGCATTGGACAATATTGGACAAAAGTCCACCTTCAGTGAAAAAAACCTAAGAAGTGGACATGGCCCGCTTTAGAACTATAGGGCTCATTTTAAAGTGACAACACCAAATAACTTAGTAGACGAAATGTCGTTCGACGAAATGTCGCTCGACGAAGTGTCGTAGACGAAATGTCGTTCGACGAGTTGTCGTGACACCATTAAACGCAAGCAAACGTTCAGCGCTTTACATACAAAGTCAGAAATAATTTATGTACAAAGAAAACGATAATTAGAAGAAAATTACGTCAACTAGAAAACAGATGTCTAACTGTACAACATCCTAGCTAAGAAGCCGCGCCTGGTAAGGGAATCAAATCTAGGGAGAACACGGTTATGTGAGCATGGGCGCAGGTCATGGCCAGTTTGAGTGGTTGTCGCTATTATCGGGAACTTTGCAACAACCCAGAAACGACATAGGCCTATCAAACTGATAAAATCGAAGACAGATTTTTAAGTCCTTGTAGGAGAAAATTAGCGAGAGCCAAAGCGTTAATAAATTATTAGTAGGCCTAACAATAATGATATCAGTTATAAGTTCGCAGCTATGGATCACTGTTGGAGTTATATGCTTCATCTTATCGCGTGTATCTTAATTTCCAGCATGGTTGTTAGAAAGCTGTGACAGTAGAGAAGAGAAAAAGTAGGAAACTCGTATATATGGAATATTATTCTTCCAGCACTACGAGTCGAAGTGGTGCGGGTGAGGAAAATTTACCCGTAGTAAATGCCGAATACATTGTCTACAGTAACGCGTTGGAAATATATAATAGAAAACATAAAGTAGCGTTGCCATTCGTATACTTCAATTATTGTGTGTTAATATTTTACACACCACATTTAAATATTGTAGTCTTCCTATAAAAGAGGACAAATGCTATGCATTTTGACTCCAGGACTACAACTGAATATCTGCCCCATCGTGAAGAAACGACACTTTTCAGTTACTGATATCAAAATAAAACGTACACTGTTGGGCTTTATTGGGGTATAAGTTAATCAAGTTACTGTTGATCACTAAAGAGAAGGCGAATAAGAGATCTGCAACTGAGTGGCGATATATAAACATCCAAGTGCAATTACTTATTGCAAATTGATTTAATTGTAATTAGTAACTTCTATCGCGACGGTGGTGACTGCACAGGGCATTAGTTGATGGCGCACCTACACCAAGCCGTAATCAGGCGCAATATAAATAGTCATACACTAGCTGACTTACTTGTTTATCAACTTATTTACATTCAGATTCGTCCTCCTACTTTATACAAGTTTTGGACTGGCGCTACTAGACTACTGACAGTGGCTATCACCTTTTCCCAAGCTTGGGACTGGCACTACCGGAGTTGAAAATACTGACAGAAAAAATGATGACAGAAAAAAAGATGGTAGAATGACCATACTAGTTGTAGTTTCTAGTATGTATGTATGTATGTATGTATGTATGGATGGATGGATGGATGGATGGATGGATGGATGGATGGATGGATGGATGGATGGATGGATGGATGGATGGATGGATGGATGGATGGATGGATGGATGGATGGATGGATGGATGGATGGGAAAGAAGGATGGACGGATGGACGCATTTTAAGAGTGTGTAGTAAGTAAGTATTACAATTAAATTTTAGAGTGTTTAACAACATCTTATATCTCCATGTCTTTCCTCATATTCATTCATTCAGAAAAGTATGCATTCATTCATTCTATTAGACGTCCATCGATGTATTTGTCCATCCGTTCATCCACCCATTCACTCATTATTGTATTGTTTTATCAAATTTATATAGCGCATGATCGTAGAACAACCCAAAGCTGTTCGAGGTATGAGACCACTGCTGAACTTGTCAATTTCTACGAGAATCAAGTGAAATATTCCTATCAGGAACGATTGCCACTAAACAGATCTCTAATGAAGAATCTTTCAGAGACTGCTATCTGTGCTTACGAAGGTCCGATTCTAACGTGCATTTCAGAACTTTGTAGGGGTTATTATCAACTGACAGTTGTTCAGCCTTCTAGACGAACAGTTTTACAGCCAGCCTCTGTCTCCTCTCCCTGGTCTCTCTATAGCAACCGGACTCTGCACTCCACTTGGCAACACATCTGACAGGACTCTGCGCTTAATTGTAAATAAGCGTAGACCTACCTTTCGAGTAGCGCATTCGTCAGGTTTTGAGTTTACGATTACGAATACAATCCCGTTGTTGCTGCCTCCAAGTAGTAGGACTCTATGTCATGTTTACCGCGAGAATAAGGGCTTTTTAGGGTTCATAAAGGCCGCTATAATTACCCATGCGCTTACTGAAGCAGAAAGTCGTAGGTTACTTACTTGCTTTAAGTTGTTTATATAATTAATTAATTAATTAATTAATTATAAACTTATTCACTAAACGCGTAGATCTTGATATTCATATACTGCTGCAGTGTGTGTAGTTCCGTTTCACGTCGCTGTGTCATAAGAAAGAACAATGATTAGTGTTCAACAAATTGCAGAAATAATAACGACTAAACGAAGTGACTTTTATATAATATTTGTGCAAACAGTTTAAAAGGTGTTTAAGGATAACAAGCATCAGCTCTATCGATTACGATTACAATCCAGCGAAACTACTATTATCGCTGAAACTACTCTGGTTCACGACTTCATTATCAGTCAGGGCAACTGGTCTTTGTCTATTATTCCGCAATACAATTATCCTGGCCTTCCATTATAGCGTTGGGTTAGTCGTACTCGCCAAATTAGCGCTAAATCGTACCACCGCAAAATGTCACTGAAATTGAAGTACGACAAAGTGCAAACTGTTAATCGTCACCACTTTCTCAGGAAATGGCAGGAAGAATGAGAATTGAGAAAACCATAGGAGGGTCATACCGAGAAATCGAACCAAGAGTGGATCTCACGATCAAGTTAAAGGATGACAACCGTCGAAAGGAAAAAACTATCTACAGCAGTGGTACACAACCTTTTTCAGCCAAGGGCCACTAATCGATTTCTTAAATTCTTCGGGGGCCAAACATGTAGTGTGACAACTCATAGTTTTCAATGACCACAGTGCGTAAGCTGGTTGCATCTCTGCCACCAGCTTAGAGATGTCAGGTTGAATGTTTGTAGTTGACAGACGCAGAACTTCTTCAAGATGGTCGTCAGTTAGTTGATTCCGTGTGCTACTTTTCTTCAGCTTCAGTAAAGAGCCTAAAGTGGCCCTCGAAAAGAGCCTTAATGGCCACCGAGAACAGCCTTAATGGCAGTCATGGTGAAGGAGGGCATCCCGATCGCTTCGTAGGTTGTTTTAGACCGACCCCGATGTATTCCAGACCACATTCCCCCATCCTCAACAGATCCTTTAACGATATCTGTTTACCGATGATAATGGACTTCGCAGGTTTTCTCTATTTCCACCAATAATTACTCGTCATTATAATCTGCGACCCCGGCCTCATGATTTCACTCTGCCGGATAGGGATGATCGAAATTTTATACCTAGAGTACTTTATGGTGTATTGGCTAAATAATAATTTTCTTTAGCAATAGGTCTCAGTCACTAATACATTCCTAACCCTCTTATCTATTTGACTATATATTATTTTTTGTCTAATCGATATCTAAACTGTTGATTTTGTAATCTTGTTGCGTTTGTGTCAACGAGTTTTTGAAATAAAGGAATAGTAGTAGTAGTAGTAAATTCAGTGATTATTATTCTGTGGACTGACTCAATGACTGACGATATGATTTTGTATTATCTACGATTCCAATTTTATTCGTGTGCATAAGAATCGCTCTTTCCTCATCGTCAGGTGTCCACAGTGCAGAGTAACTGTAGCGCTAGATAAATATTGTTTTACGTCACGTGGTATGTGACGAAAAAATACACAGAGCAACGATAAACATGATACATCAGGACAACTGGACCAACCTTCAACTGCTGAGTCTTTTGAGCACCAGTTTCTACTCGTCTTACAACTCACTTGGAGGGCGACGCTAATCATCTTTGTCGTGATAAACCGTCGTTAAAAGCAACTACATTACTCGAAGTTTAGCATTGGTAACGTAAGGTCTACGTCAACGACCTTGCCAGACATCTAAACACTGGTTAATACAATTGTCGCTTTAGACACCTTTAAAACGTAGCTAAACGGCTCTATATATATATTGGAATCGCGTTTATTCAGTAATGAATTTTTGCACATGTTCACCAATCGTCAAAACTCCGCCACTACTTGTACTCAGGTAGTGCCAGTCACAAGCATGGAAAAATGAGGAGGGCGACGCTAATAATTTATGTCATAAAACAATGTCGTCAAACAGCAGCAGCTAACAGCATTCACTTCACTTTTACTCCATTATCATTTTGTCCACAATGTAGACTTGTAGAGTAACCATGAAGCTAGATAAACATTGTTTTACGGCACAATGTATATGACAAAACTTTGACCTGAATTCTATTATTATTATTTTTTGCTGGTTGGTTCATCATTGGAATGGCCTCCCCTTGAATCAAGGTCTTATCTCATTATTGTTTTTGATGTTATTGTTATTATTGAGCACTCATTAAGCTCCACCATCTAATGGCCAAACATCAAGTGATGGCGCTGTACTATTATTATAATAGTAAGTAAAGAAATTCGTCAAGGACCCTACAAAGCAACCGTCTTAGGAGCCTCGAAACCGTATTACGCTCTCCGCGTTACAAGACAATCGTTTAACAAAACGAATAGTGTCGAACTACTTATTTATACACCATTCAACATCTTCTCAAATAAAGGTGTCTAAGTGAGTGATAGCCTATCGTGTCACCTTCTTAAATAGCATCGGTGGAGACTGTTTTTTTTAAAACTAAGCCACTGTTCCACTTCTGGCAGTGCCAGTCCCAAGATTGAAGAAAGAAGGGTGACGCTAATCAGTTTTGTTATGACAAGGCATCTTTAAACAGGAACTAACAAACCAAGACAACGTCAATTAAATATTAATATATTCAACTATAGTATTGTGAGCTGTATTATGCCATTCCCCCCTCAAAGTCCGACTCACACCTCAACGTGGTGAGGGGGTGGCAACAGTCAGTAGGGGAGTGCCTGCTGAGGCATCAGTGGTGAAGGTCTTGGCTGAAGTACCACCTTAGGGCGCTACGCGAGGTGGACTGGCTCAGCAGGAACCCTGAAAAAGCTGGCAAACTTGGGCGGCATCGCCGCCTCTGATACCACAAGATAGTGGATATCAGAGCCAGTCCTAAGCCTGGAACTTTCTTTAAGGGAGAGAAGTGCGAAGGTAGAACGGATGGGTGCAGATACTCCGTTCGTAAAGAAAAATACGAATGAAATCCAATGCAAGCATTGGACTCCAACGGGCCTCGGCCCATGGATACGATGCAAGCGTTGGACAACTACGGGCCTTCGGCCCATGGATCCTGATGATGATGAAGATTATGCCATTCAAACGGTGAGAACTGTCGCAATAATTACACACCTTTTTAAAGTGTACTATTTGCCCTATAAGGAAAAGCAGAAGCGCACTTTACTATTTACCATAGATGCCAACCCGAGAACTTGTATATGAAGATAAAACAAAGCCGACAACGAGAAACAACGACCATTTGTATTTGGCGAATGATGTTGTGCAACTGTTGCCGTCATCAGTTAAACTCCGCCCGCTGTTATTGACCGTTGTCTAGACAACTGGTTCGTTCCGACATATTTGACGCAGCTTACGTGTTTGCAAGACAACTTGCTGGTGTACATTCTGCTACAATGCACTGCGTTTCAGTGTATGGAGTTGTATTGCAGTGTAATATTGTAATTGTAATTGAACACTTGTATAGCACCACTCAGAGATGAAGAGGCGCTCCCGACCCAGGGCTCCAACAAATAAGGCGTTTCCGAAACAGAGGAAGAGAAAGACTGTGTGTTTGACATATTCTCTCGACAACCCTCTGACTTGACGCAGTGCTTGTGAATATCATGGTCCTTGCAATTATATATAAAATTATATAATAGCGCTTTAACAATTTGGATTTTACGATTACAGATATCCAGACCACCTACATCGACGATTGAACGAGGTTATGAATATATTTTATTTATGCGTGCATTGCAACCGTTTTAAAGGTGTTCAATAGCGCCTTCCATTTCGTGTAGTAGTTTTCGTAATTCATTTATTGCATTTATTGCATTGTATTGTATCCACTTTGAAGAGTTTCCTACGATATCATGGCTAATTATAACTGAATATCTTGTATTTTTTTACCTCAGTGCCTCTTTTCGGTTGATTTGGATGAAGACGATTCCGCCGGTAATCTCTGATGACAAAAGGAAATAATTACAATACATGCAGGGAATAACAATTGTTTCGTTTACAAAGATATTATGCAATCGAACAACGAGACGAAGGAGGAGGAGGAGAACAGAGAGAAGATGAAGAAAAGAGATAAATTATGAGAATGATGACGACGACGACGATGTTGTTGATGTAATGACGGGTGATGATGATGATGACAACGACAATAATGATGACTATGACTATGATTGTGGCGACCGCCGCCCGTACGCTACCTCTCTGCTCACGGGACGGTGTCGGCTCCAGCCCACTATCCGTCTGAAGCCGCCCGAGTCACTGCCTTGTCTATCTTCATCGTAAAATGGCTGTTCTCCATCTCTACCCATAGTAACCGTTTCTGTCAGGGGAGGCTTAGCATTTGCCGCTTCTTTAAGAGGGGTAACACTGTACAGCTCTGTATTGGGGTCTGACTCTGCTTCTTCCACGGTCGCCTAATGGGCAACGTCCTGAGGATGGCCTTTTCTCAGAACAGGGTTCGTCCTTTTACCCGCAAGAGTCTTCTTCTTTGTGCATACCTTCTTAGCTACGGGTCTTCTCTTCTTCTCCGCCTGAACTGAACTTTTACGTACCACTCTACATCTCGTGACTCCTAAGCTCTCGCCAATAATATGGGACACCAAACGTTCTCTAAGTTCTGGAAACCATGGATACTTATGACAAGTCTGTAAATTATCTCGTCCTAGACAATACTTGAAATCACTCTCTACGTCAACTCGACCTAGACAATGCTTAGAGCAAATCTCTGCGTCATCACGCCCTAGACCATACTGGGGACAACTCTCTACGTCACCTCGTCCTAGACAAAAGTCCATGGGGCAATGAGTCGTCATACCGTCATGTGTCTCTCCGTCCATTTGATCGAACCGGATCACTGGGGAATTTTCCCCGTACTTTACGCGCTTTTTCCGAACCCGGACTTTGATTTTTCACTCGCCGTTAACTGATTTCCCGGTAACTCCCCGTTCTCCGCACTTTACGCGAAATCGGGCTTTGATTTTTCACTCGCCTACCGCACTGGTGTGTGGTATTTTTCGCTAACCGTATATATACCGAACGATACCAAAAGATCCGTATAGTATATGCAGAGTAGTAAACTGTCGCTACTCTACATTATAAGCGATGCACGGTGAGGCAGTCTATATTCAACCGTGATCAATGTATGCAGTAGCATCTCAACGCTTATAAAGGCGTCCCTACCAAAGTTCTTAACTTAAGGTAGGTGTCTAAGAGATAGATCCCCTAAGTATTAATTTAGGCGATGCCTATCTTTAGTCATCAATTATAGGACTTTAGAGAGTGTGGTTTTATTTAATTAATATATTGAAACGATAAAACGGCAAATATTAAGCGGCTGTATAATTTTAATTATTTTTATTATAAACGAATCGAGCGGATGTACATGTAACACGCCACCTAGCGACTCAGAGGCGCGACGCCGTATAACAGAAAATCAATATTATGAAGCTATTTATAGATCATTCATTCTGCCTTGTGGCCTGTCCGCCACATGATGATGATGATGATGACGACGACGACGATGATGATTAAGAAGCAGTACTCCAGCCAGTATGCATGTTTAACGAAACTCCAATTGCAATTTCACTAACAGTACTGACAAAATATACTCGAACATGCATCGTGTATTAAAATTGTTTCAATCGGTGATATGTTTTATTCAAATCATAACTTTAGTTATAATATTATTGTTTCCAAATAGTACTGCAGTATTATGCAATGTAAATTAGTTACTTTAATGCATAGAGCAAACTATACGTGATAACAAAGAACAACTGTTGATTGAATGGATCGACGGTTTAACGAAATCTTACGGCTGTAAAGGACGTTGATGTTGACATAAATTATTTTGAACAGTTCCCACCCTTTCATCAATTGCTTATTAAACAACACACGCAAATGGTTAAAATATAGAGTCTTCTTAAAACGTTTAAAAGGTGTCGAAACCGAGCATATTAGGTATCAAACTGGTCGGCGGGCTCTCCGGTCTGCCTCGCGAAATGACTTGATTATACCTTCGTTTCGAACAACCACCCGTGCTCGTCGAGACTTCTCAATTGCGGCTCCATGGATCTGGAACGCTCTTCAGCCTTCTGTGCGTGCTGCACGCGGCTAAACGGTTTTTTTTATAGACTTTTAAAACGCATTTTTTCAGCTATTTGATGGCCACGTGTTGAGCGCCTCTGAGAGACTCTTAAAGTTCATTCATTCATTCATTCATTCAGAGCATTTATATAGCGCCCCTTCAAGAAACTACTCAGGAGCGCTCCCGGCCCAGCCACGACTAAAGAAAAAAAGACTTGAGGGACTTGTAGAACCCTGTCAGATGGCTTACAAGTAAAAAACGGAGCTTAAGTGGTAGGTCATTCCAAATGGAAGGGCCAACAACCGAGAAAGCACGGCGCTGCCTAATAGCCAAGCGAGTCCGTGGAACAAGGAACTCACCCCTCGTCGCAGAGCGAAGCACCCGACGCGCTGGAACATCAGACACTGGGCGGCAAAGATCACGCAAGTAAGATGGAGCGCAGCCAAGAACACAACGAGAAACAAGAGCAGCAATGCGATATGAGATACGCTGAGACACAGGCAGCCAATGCAACACATCACGCATGTATGCAGAGACAGGAGAGTACTTAGGAAGCCGTCCAATAAGCCGAGCAGCCGAGCGTAGAACTCGATCTAGTCGCCCCAAAACACCAAGGGGAAGGCCAGCAAGTAGAGAGGAACAGTGGTCAATTCGACTAGTAACAAAGGCATGAACAAGGACCACAACTGCATCATGAGAGAGAGAGCGAGAGACCACTCGAAGCTGACGAAGCTGATAATAACAACTCCGTGCAATTGAGTTCACATGTTGAGATAAAGTAAGCTCGGAGTCAAGAAAAAGTCCCAGATCACGAACTGTGAGGGAAAAGGTTATGTGAGGAAAGAGCAGGGTAAGTTGAGGAAAGTCGATACCCTGAAGTTGTCTACGGCTACCCAGCCAAATGAGCTGTGTTTTAGAGGGATTTAAGAGTAGCCGATTGGAGGCCATCCAAGAAGAGAGGACATCCATAGTCAGACACATCTGACTCACAGTAGCCACCGCATCGGCTGAATGGGTGTGGATGTAGGCTTGCACATCATCGGCAAATAGTTGGTGTGGAAGCCCCTGAGACGTCAACAAGGAGCAGACATCAGCAGTATAAAGAAGATAAAGCAGCGGGCCCAGGACAGAACCCTGGGGCACACCCAAAGGGGCAGGGACCCAAAGAGACCTGGACGAACCAAGGACTACACAATTTGAGCGGTCAGTTAAAAAAGATCTAAGCCATTCTAGAGGCTGGTCCACCAAGCCAAAGGAAGTAGAGAGGCGCTGCAAGAGAATGGAGTGGTCCACACAGTCAAAAGCAGAGCTTACATCAAAGAGAGCAAGGAGAGTAACCTGTGGCGCTTTATAAATGTCTTATTACATTACATTACATTAATACAATGGTCCTTTAGACACCTTTAAAACGTACTCAACGGGAGCTATATATATAATTCGACAATCGCGTTTATTCGCATATAAATCCCATTTTCAGTTCTTCACCAATCAGCAAAACTCCGTCATTAGTCTCTACTCTACTCGTACCGAAGTAGTGCAAGTCACAAGCCTGGAGAAAGGTGGAGGACGACGCTAATAATCTGTCATGAAACAAAGTCGTTAACCTTCGCCATACGCGAGAAAAAAAACTACGTCTTCTATGCTTGGGGGTCCAAATGACCCCCAAGGTATACCTGTTCCTGGGCATGGAATTTGATAATTTTTGTTTCGTTTTTAATGTTTTATGGGTCAGGGAATTTATTGCAGCTACTGCCAAATGCGTGACCTTGACGGAAGACCTTGAAATTCAAGGTCACATGATTTTTTACATGACCATACCTATCTCTGCTATTATACCTGTTAGAACAACGAAGTTTTTTGGTTCCTATGGTTATTTGGTACAAGGAACTCAACAAAATATAAACAAAACACAACTGGAATATGTTATGTTACATCTTATTGTCAACTGCTCATCACGACAATGTGATCTCGTCCGAATGTCACAAGAAACCAGAGGTCATCCTTACCTACAATAGCACTAAAGGTGCAGTTGACACTTTGGACAAAATGTGCAGACAATATACAGTGAAACGTTCTACCAGACGATGGCCCTTGACACTTTTCTTCACCCTTCTGGATATAGCTGCACATAACGCATCCGTGATTTGGTTTCATCAACATCCTGAATGGGTGGATTCTGCAAACACTAATCAGAAGGACAGAAGGAGAGCATTCATATTGGAAATGGGGAAAAGTATGTGTCTTCCACAGTGTGATTCTCCTTACAGATTTTATTTTAGTTATAGTTACAGTTATAGTTAATGGTTTTATATTTTAGTTATAGTTATAGTTATAGTTAGTATTATTTTTTAGTTATAGTTATAGTTATAGTTAATGGTTTGTTTATTTTAGTTAATTTTAGTTACTACTTAGTTACAATAATTAAGGCTATAAGCAAAATTGTGCGTATTAACACGCTGTATCACAATTTGCTCGGAGCTTTGAAAGCTAACGAAAAGCATGGGTGCATTCAGCTTCATGAATACACAAGTTTCCAAAGTAACTGACAAATTTCATAATAAAAATATCGCATTTTTTTCTCATTGATGTCGAATCGTCCATATTGCACTTCTTATTTTTATTTTTTGCATTAACGAAAATAAAGATGAATTTTCGTTAGTATTATTTTCGTTATAGTTATAGTTATAGTTAATGATATTTTTCAGTTATAGTTATAGTTATCGTTAACGAAATCATTTTATTTTCGTTAACGAACATTTTCGTTATCGTTATCGTTAACGAGAATCACACTGGTCTTCCATGGATCGACAGCAGAAGAAGCACGCCCTGCGTAAGCGGGAGAAAATCGATAAAGCGGGCTTTGGAATACGTGAATCTGCCTGTTCCTACGACAACACAGAACGACACAGTCATCACTCCTCAGAGAGGACGATGTCACATGTGCGATCGAAAGAATGACACCAAGACGAAGCACAGATGCAGCACGTGTGGTCAATTTGTTTGTGGTAACCATTCCACACAATCATTTACCTGTACCGAATGTAGTTAGATACACTGGCAACAAGTAATAAACAAATTATGAGAAGTGAAACGATGTAACATAAGATGTAACATAACATATTCCAGTTGTGTTTTGTTTATATTTTGTTGAGTTCCTTGTACCAAATAACCATAGGAACCAAAAAACTTCGTTGTTCTAACAGGTATAATAGCAGAGATAGGTATGGTCATGTAAAAAATCAGGTGACCTTGAATTTCCAGGTCTTCCGTCAAGGTCACGCATTTGTCAGTAGCTGGAGTGAATTCCCTGACCCTTAAAACATTAGACAAAAAAAATAATCTCCAAGATACCTTGCGTAGAAGCAGAGATACACCTCATTGTATGGACACTAATGATATGGACATGAATTTCACTCTAAGACCTCACCAAAATGACGTCACAGCGTCAGAACTAAGCGTCAACGTATGACGTCACTCATACCATTTTGACAAGGAGGAATTTATAGGAAAAGTGACCAAAGGAAACTTTTTGGTGCCCACATTTGAGAAAGTTACAGATGAAAATATACCCCTGGGGGTAATTTTGACCCCCAAACATGTGGCAAAGGTTAAACAACAAATATGAGCATGCGCTCCACTTTCACGCCATTCTGATTTTATTCGAAAACATTTGATAAATTTGTTCTAAAAATGTCTTTCGATCAATAATATAGATATTGGCGCAGGCGAGTCTTCGATTGAAAATAAGCCAAGATTTCCTCTTACGGAGGATTTCTTACGTTAACCCTAGGGCTACCAAGCTTTTTTTGTGACATGGACTACCAAGGGGGGGTGGTTACCACCCCCTGGATTTCGTGTTTGGTTTCACATATCATAACTTGTAATATAGCAATGGATTCAGCATTCATTTCTGCACAGAATGGTATATTTAGTTGTACATTATGTGAATGCACCTTGAAATTACATCACTTTTAACAACGGAACCCTTTAATTAGCAATATTGTATATTATTGCGTACATTTTGTACTTTTTGGATAAACAAATATAAGATTATGTGTGTTTTGAAACTAATCTATGTATAAAAGATACACACAATCATCCCTACACATGTTTATATAGTATAAATGTACATCCATACATATACATCCATACATATATATCGGTTTACGTTGTAATGCTGTATTCAGCCATTTTCACACAGATTACGCGTATTATTATTTATTTTGATCACTTCCGGTATTCAAAAGACAAAGATGTAGGTATGCAAATGAAGCCCTACATTCCCTCTAAAGAATGGTATATTTGTTTCTCTTCCAGGAAGACAAATGAATACGCTACAGACAAAAACTAAGGGGGGAGTCCTTCCATTCAGCCATTTCTCACGCATATTACGCGTATTATTATTTATTTTTTAGCACTTCCGGTTGTCTCAGGTCAACTCAGTGACCATAGAAATGTAGCCCCACATTCCCTCTATAGAATGGTATAATTTGTGTCTCTTAATATTAAATGACGGATAAGATATAGTCAAAAATCTAGGGGGGGTGGTATCCACCCCCTGGTGCCTCAGGTATATTGGGTATAACTTTTGAACGGTGTGAGATATCATCTCACATTTTACCTCAAAACGTGTGTAAATGAACCCCCTACAGCTACCTAAAAGGTCAAATTTTTATTCCATACGGAAAAAGTTTGAGATGAAAAAAAACCTAGGGGGGGTGGCAACCACCCCCTTGGTAGCCCGAGGGTTAAGTTCTTCTGTACTAAAGTTTTTTGACTGTTCGTTGTTGTGAATAGGTAGAAAGAAAGATGTCCAAACGCGAATTGTTCCTTTGTACATCGGTTGGATAGGGTTTATATCAATCAATCAATATGGATTTCTATTAAACCTATCTGTTCGAATTATACTATGATTATCTAAACGGATTATATCGTTTGCGGATTATATACGGGATCATACATGTAGCATTAGAAATTCTTTCAAACTATCAAAGTAGTTTGAATCATCACACTGGACAACAAATTTTAACTTTTTTTTTGCTGCCTAAAAAACTTTAGCTGTTCTATATAGATTTTGGCACGCTGAATCCAGTGGTGTTCTCGGAATATTTTTACCACGTAAGGTTTTTGAGAAAAATAGTTTGCAAGATTTTAAAAGAAATGCCCAGAAATTTACTTTTTAGTGCATAGATTTCACTGGACAACAAATTTTAACTTTTTTTGCTTCCTAAAAAACTTTAGCTGTTCTATATAGATTTTGGCACGCTGAATCCAGTGGTGTTCTCAGAATGTTTGTATCACGTCAGGTTTTTGAGAAAAATGGTTTGCAAGATTTTAAAAGAAATGCCCAGAAAGTTACTTAGTGCATAGATTTCACTGGACAACAAATTTTAACTTTTGCTTCCTAAAAACTTTAGCTGTTCTATATAGATTTTGGCACGCTGAATCCAGTGGTGTTCTCGGAATATTTTTACCACGTAAGGTTTTTGAGAAAAATAGTTTGCAAGATTTTAAAAGAAATGCCCAGAAATTTACTTTTAGTGCATAGATTTCACTGGACAACAAATTTTAACTTTTTGCTTCCTAAAAACTTTAGCTGTTCTATATAGATTTTGGCACGCTGAATCCAGTGGTGTTCTCAGAATTTTTGTATCACGTCATGTTTTTGAGAAAAATGGTTTGCAAGATTTTAAAAGAAATGCCCAGAAAGTTACTTAGTGCATAGATTTCACTGGACAACAAATTTTAACTTTTCTTTGCTTCCCAACAAACTTTAGCTGTTCTATATAGATTTTGGCACGCTGAATCCAGTGGTGTTCTCAGAATTTTTGTATCACGTCAGGTTTTTGAGAAAAATGGTTTGCAAGATTTTAAAAGAAATGCCGAGAAATTTATTTAGTATATACATTTACAAATCAGCTGTTGTTCAGTTTTTGGACATGTCCAAAACTGTAAATAACAGTACATTTGTAAATCTATGCACTAAGTAAATTTCTCGGCATTTCTTTTAAAATCTTGCAAACCATTTTTCTCAAAATACCTGACGTGATACAAAAATTCTGAGAACACCACTGGATTCAGCGTGCCAAAATCTATATAGAACAGCTAAAGTTTTTAGGAAGCAAAAAAAGTTAAAATTTGTTGTCCAGTGAAATCTATGCACTAAAAGTAAATTTCTGGGCATTTCTTTTAAAATCTTGCAAACTATTTTTCTCAAAAACCTACGTGGTAAAAATATTCCGAGAACACCACTGGATTCAGCGTGCCAAAATCTATATAGAACAGCTAAAGTTTTTTAGGAAGCAAAGAAAAGTTAAAATTTGTTGTCCAGTGAAATCTATGCACTAAGTAACTTTCTGGGCATTTCTTTTAAAATCTTGCAAACCATTTTTCTCAAAAACCTGACGTGATACAAAAATTCTGAGAACACCACTGGATTCAGCGTGCCAAAATCTATATAGAACAGCTAAAGTTTTTTAGGCAGCAAAAAAAAAGTTAAAATTTGTTGTCCAGTGTCATCAAACAACAATAAATCGAAATATTGTTGTCAACGGCCTTTGATACCATAAGACGACTTTAAACCTTGGAATAATAATTTTAAAAATTTACTAATCTATGCCCACCGAAAAAAGACTTAAAGGCCACTACAAAGAAGTGTAAACGGTCCAGATATAGGCTTCACTTTTAAACCTTGGAATAATAATGGACGAATAATACTGGGGAAATAATGGAAAGAAACTGTATACGAAAGCCATGTAAGGCGCCCATAACGTCCTACATCTCATTTGTACAATAATAAGAAGCGTAATTGTAATCGTAAATGTTACATAATTGAAGGGGCAGTAAGCACAATAATTTTGTTTTGCCTTCAAGTGAAATCTAATTAAAAATCCAAGATTAAATAAGCAAGAACAGTCGGCAGTTTGTAATAATTAGACACCTCTTTTAAGAATGACAATTCCTTATATAAGCGAAATGAATCCATTGCTTCAGCCTTTGTACGCTCAAATAACACGTAACGAAGACTTGCAAAAAGTTGAATTAACCAGATCGAAATTTGCAGTGTGAATTTGAACAATAGATTGTACAATCTTATTAAAATACACCAACTGGACTATGTGACATTTGCAGCGTTCTGGCTATCATCACACACCTTTTCAGAAATATCATAATAGGGCCTATAAATGCTTCGTGTAATTGCGTCATATTGTTCAAAAATAAACTGTAGCACATTATAAAAATCGCACGAAAAATGTAAGCTAAGTTTCGACGTCAGCCGCCACAAGATATAGTTAAACACTGCAACATGCTTCATTCTGCCTACACACTTAAGACACTTTCAAACGTTGCCACCAAAGCGTGACCCCTATAGGCCTACCATTTAGTGAAAATAAAAAATTTAAATTTGTAATCGAAAGAAAATTACGAAAAGTCCGGGCCGAAAGAATATTAACGTAAATATTTCCACCAAATTCAACGATATCATTCACACCTGTAAAACGGTTTGGCAGATGTTATATAAACGTCATTTCGTCTGCTAATTCACAATTATTAAACTGCAGCATCAGTGTTGCCAGTTCCGCGGTTTTCCCGCCAAATTGGGCTAGTTTCAAACTTTAGTTGCGGGAAAAATTCGCTATCCACGGTTTGCGGTTTTTTGGGCTACTTTCATTCTTGTCCGCTGTACGGAAAACGGTATTGCAAAAACTGGGAAAAACATTCAGATGCTTGGCGAGCGAGATTTTAGCACTACGGTGTTTATACTTTGTCACTTTTGGCGTTGTTCAGATGCATTGAATTTTTGAACTTTACGATGAAACAAGTTACCAAAGATCAAATAGAAGTAAATAATTACAGAAATTTTGATCATTTTCAGCTATTTTCATGTTGTTTACGTTATAATTTTTATTGGGCTACTTTTGGGCGGATTTTGGGAAGCCTTTTGGCGGGATTTCCGGAAAGTACCTGGCAACACTAATACTGCTTATTATCATTATTAACGCATTTATTAAGCACCACCACTATTTGAGTTAGACGCTGATGGCCCATGTAGCCGCTAGATGTCGTTAAAAACTGATTTCATTCAGTTTGGTTTAGTTGTTTGTGCCTGGCGGATTCTAGTAGTAATAGGATGCACCAATACACTAAAGTTGGTTCAATTCTAAACACCTTTAAGACGGTTTACAAAGATGTTATGTATGGGTCAATTCGTCAATTTCTATAGTTCAACTCCCTGTGTAATTGTCATAGCTATAATTTTTAAGGTCGACATCAAAGGCCGTGGTAGTGATAAAATGCACGGACCCACACATCTTACGACTGTAAAGCCTGTTGACGTTGACTTTAGTTACTTCTATTGTGTAAAAGCAATAGTAGTTTCAGTGTTTAACGACATCTTATGACTGCCAGGCCATTTGACGTCGTCGTCCCCCCTTTTCCACTCTTAGGACTGGCATCACACATCCCTATTCTCGCTACGGGTACAGGTAACCTTTACTATCCGCCCCATCGGTTGGTTAGTTCCTGTTTAACTGCACTGTGTTATAACAAAAATGATTCGTGACGCGGCTGACGCTCTCCTCCTTTTCAAGGTTTTGGACTGGCTGTACCACAAGTAAGATAGTTTTCACCCAGGTGACCTGGAACGAATCATCTGCAATCAAGAAATAAACTGATATACAACTACAATTGATTGATTGATATATGAATGTATGCTTGTTATTATGTATGCATCTATGAATTTAGGAAATGGATGGGACACACGCTTAGACTCGCTGTTAAGAACGGTCATCGAAATAAAACTGAAGGGGCGGAAGACAAGAGAAAGACGAAGACAGATGATGCTGATATTGGATGATGACAGGTGGATATGGAAAGCTCAACGAAGAAGCTCAGCGGTGAGAGGAGTGGCACAATTTCTGAAACCATTGTATCTCAATAACAAAAAGCTGTAAGCGAGCGAGTTTGATATAAATCACTTCGCAATATATCGAACTACAGATATAGGGCCTCAGATGTTTGCTCGTTGAGAAGGTTTAGCACGCTTCTGTGTGCTGCAGAGCATTACGTCATAATGTTGTTATTATTTATTGTTGAAGGCAAAATCTGTTGCACTAAAGGGCCCCACCATATTTGGAACCTTTTGACTCCTCACGACCATAAATCCGTCCCTGCAATCCGCTGCCGTGCTGTTCAGAACAGTTAAATAGTTATGTGTTCAGGACTTAAAGAGGGACTTAAATGCAAGAGATCTGAAATACAATACAGTACAATACAGGATAATCTAATACAAAACAAAGCAATACAATAAATACGTCAGTTTCTAATTGGCATCCGGTTTCAAACCGAGGACATGGAAGTAAGTGAAAAAACCGAAGTGAACAAGGACAGACAACGACAGTTTGTATTTGGCGAATGTTTGACATGAGATTCATCTTCTAGTTATAAATGTTTACATAAGTAATCAATCAATACAAACAGGCAATATAAACATAAAATTTACAAACGGTAAAAAAAAAACTTATTATTATTATTAGTATGTATATTACAGTCCAACAACCAAAAGTCTACACAAGGTGAAACGCTCCCATCAAAGTCCATTCACAATGTTACAAACATTACAACTTGTACAAAACCTAAACCTAAAAACTTTTCTTTGCAAGCAGCCAACACCAAGCAAGGTCTTAATTTTAAATTCTAACTTGAATGGTTTATACGTATCTCTTAGTATTTGTAGAAATGTTTATTTCTTACAGTTCACCACTAGATGATCTATATTTTCTTTGACTTGACAAGAGGTATTGACAGTAATACAAGAGGTATTGACAGTATTGACCCCCCCCCACGGAGTGTTTCTTTCACAGACACTTTACAATTCACTCTTAAATTTCAGTTTGCTTCTACTATATCGGCATGAAACTCCGCCACTGCTTGCACACTAACAGTGCCAGTCAGAAGGCTGGAGATAGGAGGAGGGCGACGCTATTCATCTGTGTTATAACGCAGTGTCATTAAGCAGCAACAAACAAACCTACAGTGTACTGTATATTAGGCATGCGACACAAGTAGCCGCTTGGTTAGAGTGCTCTCTTTAGACACCTTTAAAACTGTACCAACCGATCCTACATAGGCGTTGGACACGTTATCACATTAGTAGGCCTACAAATCAATGTAACATGAGAAAGGTATATTAAAAAAACGGTGAGAACTGTTCAAAAAACGTTTTGTCGGCGGAAACGGCATTTCTTGCCATAAGATATCGATTGATCAACTCTGCATCCAATCCACCCAACCGATTGGTTAGACCTTGTAACGCGGAACGTACGGGTTCGATCCACCTCCCTGAGATGGTTACTGTGTGAGAGGCCTTGATCAAGTCATTCACTTAATCGGAGGCTCTTCATAAATGCATTATACTAATAATATTTTAGGACTATTGTAAACCATTAGATTGAGCGATCTCCTAAACACCTCTAAAACGTCTACAACCGACGTTATAATATTATTAGCACGGACAGCGATCTGCTTTGATATGACGGCGTCGTTAAACAAACGAATTTAAGTGTTCTGTTTTAATAAGCTGCAATATTATATGCCAAAAATAATCTTTGTCGGCGGAAACGGCCTATGTTGTCATAAGCTGCCGTTAAACTGTGGATCCAATCCAATATTACATTGCATCGCTCTGTTTGTATTGCGTCTATAACCTCAGTGTTCTGTTTAGGAAACCTTGAAACGTTGATAATTGATGCTATGACACACGGAAACAGAATGTTGAGACTTTAAACTCCGCCACATTGTGCACTCTGACATTGCCAGTCCAAAGCCTGGATAAAGGAGGAGGGCGACGCTAATGATCTGTTTAATCACACAGTGTCGTTAAACTGAAACTACTACTGCTACGAGACTTTACTTGAGACACCCATAAGACGTTGTTAACCGATACCATATAGGTATTGCACTCGGCAGCTTACTAGTGATGAAAGAGCTGTAATATGCCAAAACTAATCTTTGTCGGCGGCAACGACCTATGTTGTCATAAGCTGCCGTTAAACTGAGGACTCACTCACTTACTAGTGTTATCATTGACCCGATTAGTAAGTTTATCCGAAAGGGATTCAAGTCTCCTTGCCTGAGACGGTTACTGTAATTATTTCCAACAGTATGTGAGTAATAATACTGTATATTCTTTATTAACCAATTGCTAATCGCACTTTGGCGTACAGACATCTTGAAAATACAGTTAAACAGTAAAAATCATCCTGACAATAGCCTTTTTCGCATCAAATAAGTTAGTAAGTTAGTAAGTGAGACCATCCTTTAATAAACCAATTAATAATAATAATAAATAATGATAATAATAGTGATATTCTTTAACAATTCAAACCGACAAACGCAGTATGATTACAATTCAGTATGAACGTATGATCACAAGTTATTACAGGAGTCGAATTTAACTGTATACGGCAGCCATGCAAGGCGCCCATCACGTCCTACTACTAATTTTACCAGATCCATCTAGTGATTGATATCCTAAGTGGACCTTTTTGGGAGGGTAGCATGAGTCGATCCCGCTTCCTACTGCTCTTCACGCCAGTGATGTGTTACCATTACTCCATTAAATATTAAATTAAATAGAAACGTCAACCAATCGTCTGTTTTAAATAATTTATCATAATTATTATTATTTCGTTATTTGACTGATCCTGAAGTTTATCGATATTTCATCGCAACAAAACACGTTTATACCGCTAAAGTTTATTGCATTTCAGTCTTATTTTTATATTTGTCTTTGTAATATCTAAGACACCTCATTTAAAGGACTTTCCTTCCTATAAATAGTTTTCGCATAGGATTTCATTGACTTGAAAGGTGTGCTTCCTTTTTAACGACCAGCTGTGTGGTAACAGAGACCATTAGAGTCGCCCTCCTCCTCCTTCATCAATGCTTAGGACTACACTATCACTATCACAAAGCGAGCAGTGGAGGAGTTTTAGCTTGAACGGACGGGTAACTGTGTAATTAAAGGAGGACAAGATACGTAAATGAGGTGTCTAAAATGTGACCGTATTATATATTTCTAGTCTACGACTCTCACAGCTACTATTGTGATTGCTCTTTCCAAAACATTACTTTAATGATAAACCCGGATATTAATGCTGTTATATTTAGTCCAACCGTACAATTTTAAATCCGAGAATTAACAGCATATAACCGTTGAGTCAGCGAACTCCCGTGTGCTCTGTAACTTAACGCTCAATCATAATCGTAATCGTAATCGTTAACTCCAAAAGATTTTCAGCATTGGCGCCACCTCGTGAAGAGAAGTTCATCGTAATAGTAAACTCCAAGTTCATAAAGCGCTACTTTAAATCAAAGCTCGGGGCACCGACGTATTCACGAACGTACTACAAATAACTGAAAATGTATTCCTTCCAGTACTTTTGTGCTTCCAGAGTCCCGGATCCAACGCGTTCACTTATGAAATATGTAGGGCTATATTCAAATTAAAGTTGTTCAGATTTCTAGGCGAATAGTTGTACAGCCAGGCTCTTTCTCTCTTTTTTTCTCTCTCTCTCTCTCTCTCTCTCTCTCTCTCTCTCTCTCTCTCTCTCTCTCTCTCTCTCTCTCTCTCTCTGTAGCAATCGGACTCCGATCTCCACTCTGACTTATGCCATGTTTTCGGCGCAAGTAAGGGCGTTTGTAGGTCTTCAAAGAGTATGATAAAAAATACACACTAACCTAAGAAGAAAGTCGTTGACTACGCACTTAATTACTTAGTTAATTAATACAATTAGCAACTGCTGACAAAATTATAGATAAACTTATTAAATATAATGGAATTTACTCATGCTATTGTAGGAACTAACAGTTTAACGGCAGCTTTTAACAACATAGGCCGGTGCCGCCGACAAAGATTAGTTTTGGCATATTACAGCTCTTACGAAAACGATGAAGTAACGCTTACATAGCATCCGTGAGAAACGTTTTAAAGGTGTTTAAGAAGAACTATTGATTTTTACTTTACTGTATCCTATAAATCCGATGGCTACAACGGCCATGATTGACGTCGACCTTACATTACTAGAACTCACAGCAAAAACTGGACAAAACTAAACGAATAATAATATAATAATAATAATATCTTTTCTTTAATAAGCGCCTGACAAACGCACTGCGCTGTACATTTACTTGTTATGCAATTGAAATCTTAACTACTAACAGAACAGACAGCCATGTAATACAACGGCGCTAATAGCAGCTAATAGTAGTAGTAGTTTCAGTTTAACGACACTGTGTGATAACGAAGATCATTAGCGTCACCATCCGCCTTTATACTGACTTGAGATTAGCCCTGTCATCTTACAATAGTAGCCTACAAACAGTGGCGGAGTTAAACGAATAGAGTAGTAGTAGTTTCAGTTTAACGACACTGTGTGATTACAATGATAATTAGCGTCGCCCTCCTCCTTCATCCAGGCTTGGGACTGGCACTGCCAGAAAGCGAGCAGTGGCAGAGTTAAACGAATAGACCAAGTGACGATTATAACAATGGCATCTGTGTGAAGCCGTTTACTGAGGTTTGAAAAGAGTGGTTGTTTTACACTTCAGTGTATCCGTTTACCTCATGGCTGCTACTCACACACAAAAATCACGTTATACTACAGCGGTAGGCGATGTGACCTTTATATAGGGTATCTGTAAACTGTTTAAAAGGTGTGAATATCATCTTTTGCATCTTGTTTCTTAGCGTTATTTTCTTTGTGCCCGGACCTTTTGCAATTTTTCTTTCGATAGTAGATCTGAAAAAAATTAATTTTACATTAAGTGGCAAAACATTTTGCTCTCACAAACTATCCTGATTTATCCAGAGATTCCACGTAAAGATCCGAGTCAGGTGGTAGCGAGACCAGGGAGAGAATTCAAAACAAGAAACTGTCCCTATGCCATATATACATTCTTAAAAGAGGTGTTTAAATATCACCAAATATGCTGACTGTTCTTGCTTATTTCGTTTCGCCTTCACAAAAATAATTATGTATTACTTGAAGGCAAAACAAAATATGTTACTTCTTAATATCTTACCGAATTACATAATATAATTATTAACCTTCAGGCTACTACGATTTTCCTGGAAGAGAAACAAATATGCCATTCTTAGAAGTAATGCAGGGCTTCATTTGCTTGCATACTTATTTGTCTTTTTTAAACTGGAAGTGATCATAATAAGTAATAATACGCGTTATCTGTCTGAAAATGGCTGATGCAGCATCACAACGTAAACTGATATTTCTACATAAACGTTTGTCAACAGCTACAGATTTAGAACTTATATTAGCTGAAACAGATAATGAAGATGAAGTGAGAAGCCAGTTTACTGGAGGCATTCGCACAAAACAACGGGAGTAACTTGCAATAACTGCAAGGACCACTGACATAGTTGACTGCCGTGAACAATAACGTAAAGTCTTGTTTCATGTTGCCTTTAGATTTCGCTGTATCTAATACAGACTATGGACTAGTTTGTAGGTTATTGTTACAAATGAAGCCTCATTATGTTTAAAATGTTCTTGGATACATAGATCAGTTTCAAAACACACATAATCTTATATTTGTTTATCGAACAAGTACAAAATGTATGCAATAATATAAAATATCGCTAGTTATTCCGTTGTTAAAAGTTAGGTTATTTCGATTTGTATTCACATAATGTACAACTAAATATACCATTCTGATCAGAAATGAATGCTGAACCCATTTCTGTATTACAAGTTATGATATGTGAAGCCAAACATGAAATCCAGGGGGGTAACCACCCACCCCCTTGGTAGCCAGTGTTACAAAAAAAACTCGGTAGCCGGAGGGTTAAATGTTGCAGCTCGAGGTGATGATGAAAAGCTGCAACTGGAGATTGGCTCTACACAACCAAACACAGTCTCTCTCCTCAGCTTATGGTTACTTTTCATTGTTTAAATTATGGCCGGAAAAGCTGATAAGAAAAGTTTCCTCATCCTTCGTGTACTTACCCATCTACGTAGATGGATGGATCCAGAGTTTAACGGCAGATTATGACAACATAGGATGTTGCCGCCGACAAAGATTATTTTCCCTCAAGCCTATGGAATGGAGGAGGGCGAAGCTAAAAAATCTTTTGTTATAACGCCGTGTCGTTAAAAGCAATAAACCAATTTGCTATTAACTCTCAAATTAAGCTGCATTATAAACTTTCCGCATTCACTTTGAAGTGATAAGGCTGCACCACCAATGGGTGTAGGATGGCTCCAAAACATAATCTAAGAGACTCAGTTTTCGATACAGGAATCTACACTTGGTCTGATACAGGTAAATCCGTTAAGTCTACCGCTAGGAAAGTTCACTTAGCAACGGTTCACTAGCAGCGGTTAAATCGCTTGAAGGCTACGCCTCGTATAATATTATACACTACTCAACAAACCACAAGACATTCAGTTTCCCGATTAGAGATGGATGGATCCACAGTTTAACGACAGCTTATGACAAAAATTATTTTGGCAATTATTACAGCTAATTAATTTAAGATGTCGGTTAGAATAATCGACTAGACGAAGTTACATTTATAACTTTTGTTGAAACCGTTATAAAGGTGTTTAAGGAGAGTTTTTGCTTTTCACTTTGTTGTAGCCTATTCGTGAATTCTATGAATACCACGGCCATTGACATCGACCTTATAATATAATATAATTATTATTAGAACTCACAATGACAAGTCTAAACGAATTTATTATTTATTGTTACTTCAAGATTTAACTTCGTCGTATGACGTCAAAGGCCATTTAGGGCAATTTAAGGCATATATAGCGCAGTGAAAATGAATTCTTAGCGTCCGAAAGTCACCATTTGAAGCTATCAAAACATTGAACTTTTTCAAAGGTCGCAATTTAAACGAATTGACGAATTGACTTCTACATTGTACTTCCTCTGTGTTAACCGTTTTAAAGGTGTTTAAGAAGAGTTATTGCTTCTGAAATTAATGTATCTGTGTTTCTTATGGCTACTGCACCAGAACATTGGCTAGAATACTAGGCTAGACAAAGGGATGACTATGTAGCCTTTGTGATAACCGTTATAAAGGTGTCTAAGGAGAGATGTTGTTTTTCATTTTAATTTATATTGTATCTTATGGCTTTCACGGCCATTGACGTCGACCTTATATTACTAGAAGTCACAAACGAATTTATTATTGATTAATACTCCAAGGTTTAACTTCGTCGTAAAAACAGAGATCCTGAGTGGCCGAGTGGGTTGGTAGCCTGCTCGTCACGCCGGCGGCCTGGGTTCGCTTCCCGGTCGGTCGGTTTATCAGAGATTAATATTATTTCTCGGATCTTTACTGCGGGTGGCTCGGTCGCAATATAAACGTGGAGTACAATACAACACAATACAACACAACACAATATACTGGGGCGCGGTGGTATAGGGGTATGTTCGGTGCCTTGCAGCTGGAGGGTTGCGGGTTCGAATCCACCTCAAAGCCGCCGCGTAGGGACCCTGGGCAAGTCCTTCACTCGCAATTGCTCATGCGCTTCGGCGTGAAACTCCGATTCAGCGTCCGCGCAGTAGTCGGGAGCGCCTCTGAATGGGCAATCTAGTAGAGGCGCTATAACAAGTGTTCAAATACAATACAATACAATACAATGAAAGGCCGTTTTAATGACGTCGTTAAGCTTCGTTGAATTAAAGGAATGTTGATTGAGTTGATCTTGACGCTATTTTCTTTCGTGACATTCCTTCCGATAGAAGAACTGACTAGATTTTATTTATTTTTTGACAGCAAATGTAACTCTCAAGGACTCTCCTGATTGGATTTTCTTAGCAGATTCTTTGAATTTGTTTAAACCAAATGAAAGGCGTCGTTATTATAGGCCTACGGCTTCAAACTACACTAAACAATCACATTGAGTATACACATCGTTGTGCCTACAAAAATTCGATGTAGATATATTGCCTGTGCAATCAGGCCAAGAGCTGAGGTATTCCTTGAACGGTATTTTGACAAGTTTGCACTGAGGTCGACCTAACCTGAAAAGATTGATCCGTCTTTATTACTATCCGGTTGTAAGTTGCTGTTTAAGTGCACTGTTTCATAACAAAGATGATTTCCGTAGCCCTCCTCATTTATCTAATCTAGGGACAGGCACTACGAAAGTTTACGGTCCGTTGAGTGTTCATTTATCTATTTCTGTACAGATAGAAAGCGTTTAACAGCTCTCTTGATAGAGCATAAATAATTATAGATGACGAATTTCTCTTTATTCCTAAACTTAGTTGTCTCCTTAAGAATTGCAATCGGTGGTAACCATAGTTGTTAAAAACGGTAAAATAAAAATAAAAAACGGGAAAAAAACGTCGTTTTATTGAAAAAAATAAAAAACCGAAAAAAACGAGAAAAAAACGGAAAAAGAAAATAATTTGACTTTGCTACATCTTTTACTGCATTTTAAAATTAAAAACCTTGTTTACACAATTTAATTTTAATCAGCAAATAACATAACTTTATTAGTAAACACCAAATAACAGTAATCTACAAGAATTATTTTCTTTTTCATACGTTTGGTTTAATAAGAAATTGAGAAATTAAAAATATTTAAATCTTTTCAAATTTAAATTTTATACATAAGTCCACATAAGTCTATGCTGACATAAGTAATTAAAAACTAAACTTTGTAAGTAGCCTATAGAGTGTACTTAATTAAAAATTGTAGATCTACTTAGGCCTACAATTCTGACTTATATAAGAACTTAATATGGAGTTACTTAATCCGTCAGTTTATCAGTCAATCAGAGATTACTGAGTACAAAGACAACATTTCGCATTTTGGATAACCTTGAAATTCGAATAACTTTTATAAATTTTATTTCCTGAACTGTGCTGTTTATTTCTCAATTGATGACACCAAATAGTGACGTAAATTAGATGAATCCTTGAAAGGACGGAGACAACGTAAGGGATATCAGACAAAAATTAAATTAAACAAATAGTAAGACAGTGAATAACTAAATAAAGTTACATATAAAAAATAAAAACGGAAAAACGGGACGAGAAATAAAAAACGAAAAAAAAGACGTTTTTGGAAAGAAATAAAAAACGAAAAAAACGTTTTTTACAACTATGGTGGAAACTGTAGAAAAGAGTTAATATTGAAATCAACAGCATTTAATGCAACAAGATGTCGTCAGAATGTTGGAAATCCAATTCAAACTCCATTCACAAGCTTCATTTAACTAAATTTGATACAACATTCCTTAGACACCTTTAATAAGGCTCAATTGTAAAATATATATATATATAGTTGTGCGGATTGAAAAATTGTTGTTGAAGCAAATGCGTCCTAATCATAAGCTCCATTTTTGAAAAGACTAATCGCAAGGAATCAGCTTACTCAGGAGCGCTGTGTCAAGTCAGAGGGTTTATCGAAAGAGTCCAAGTGAAACTGCCAGTTATTCTGCTGGGGAGATCATGGGGAGGCGGCAGCCATTCTTCGCATCGTTGACCCGGTTACGGTCAACTGAGTTCGCCAACAGTAGAAAAAGACTAAGAAATAGACGTTTTTTATAAATACTTCACTGCAACGTAGAGTTGGTACCAGTCCGTAGTCTTGATAATGAGGAGGGCGACGCGAATCTCCTCTGTTATGACACAGTGTGTGTAGTCTCTATTTAACCCCGCTGTGTTATAACAAAGATGATTAACATATCTCACTTCCTTTACGCATGCCTTGGACCGACACTACCAGAGTATAGGCAGTGGCGTATGGAGGAGTTAGTAGTAGTTTCCATAACATACATTTTTTGGCTGCCAGGGCCATTCACGTCGACATCACCTTACCTTTTGAAAAGCTATTAAATCATTTTTTTATTGCCGTGGATTGGATCCTCAGTTTAACGGCAGCTTATGACAACATAGGCCGTTTCCGCCGACAAAAGATTATTTTTTGGAATATTACAGCTCACAAAACTTTTTATTGCCGTTGCTACGGGTGACGACTAAATAGCAACATGTTGAAACGTTTTAGAGGTGTGTAGTAAGAAGGTCGCATTCTGCACGGTTTAAATGCAATTGTTGACGTCGAACTTGTCTTATTTTTTGTGGATTTTTACAATGCACCAAAGTATATTTTAGACAATTTGACCGAATTACACGAAGTGTAATGTGCAGTGTCCATACTACACAACCCTAAGCATGTACTTCACCAACTCCTACCTCCACTCCGACCCCTCTCCTCTCATTAATTAAGACCTAGAGCACACAACCATACTCTCTCCACCCAAGGACAACTCTCAATTTATTCCCAGATCATTATATAAAAATATTTACTTGTTTATTCTAAAACTTTCTAATGAACTTTAATTATTCATTATCACTCATGTTAGCATTTCTGCGTTTTTGTCAGATTGTTTTTCTCAATAAACGAATATATATATGTATTATTTCTGAAAAAGCTTTGGGATGGTTTCCCGAACATTGCGCATGTCGCTTGTCCACCTGGATATATTTTCAGATTGTACAATCTATTGTTTAAGATCACACGCCCCAATCTTATCTGTTAAATTGAACTTTTTGCGAATTGCGAGTCTTGATTACCTAATGTCGGGTCGTCAATTACCATACGAAATCATTTAGTTTTATTTTTGTGATATAAAGGATGTGGATTCCTAAAACAGGTGTCTAATAGTTTCCAACATTTTCGATTGCTCATGATTATTTAATTTTGGCTTCACACATCATATTTTACTCCAGCGCAAAATAAAAAAATCCTTCTTCATATTTTACTGCACCTACATTTATGTAACATACACAATTACAATATTGCGCTTCTTTCTCCATCAGTCTACATTGCGACTCTTCATTGTATTTCTTACCGCGCTTTAAAATTCTCTTGTTTGAAGACGTCGTCTTTGTAAATCAGTACAGACCAAAGGAAGCGACTTCAATTATAGAGTTAAAACATTGAAACAACGCCACTGCTTCATGCTGGGGTTGCGCCAGTCCGACGTCTGAATAAATGAGGAGGGCGACGCTAATTATCTTTGTTATGTCAGCTTACAGACTCTACGGAGTCTACTTACATAATCGCCAGTTACAGAGATGAATCCAGATATTGCCTATTAAAAGTAAGTTCGATGCCAACCGCCGTGACAGTCATACCATGTCCTTATTGACAATAATACGAGGAAACAATTTTTAGGAAGAATGCAGTACTCCGATTGATTTTGTATTTGTCCTATAATGTCTGTACACTGGAGTGCGGCTCTTCTGCAACCGGTTTAATAAAGAATATATTTCATTACTCACTTACTTTCTTACTTACTTACTTACTCACTCACTTACTTACTTACTTACTTACTTACCACTTACTTACTTTACTTACTTACCTTACTTACTTACTTACTTACTTACTTAAAGGCAAAGCGCGTTTTTGGACACCTTTACAACGTTTTCCACGATCTACATAAGACAAGCTGCCTTAAGAGGTTTGTTTCAACTGCTTCCATTATGACATTACAATGTAACATTAAAACCCTGATTGGTATCAAAACACATGGGTTGCATGCAAAGTGAAGTCCTTAGGCTGGTAAACCTTATAAGTAAAGGAATGATTTTGTAAGTAATGTCATGTTTACGACTCTATGTAATGCTCGTAAGTTTTGTAATTTAATGCTTGCATTAATTATCAACTGAGTATATTCTTAAAGTGCAATGCGTTAGTCATTGCTATCATCGGTCATGTCCAAGTGCCCATACCAAAATGGCCGATCTCTAGTCTAGAGGAGCTCAGACGTCACAACATAGATTATATATCAGTATTAAGATTCTAACGACTAACTATGCATAGTCCACGATAGTGTACAGTCCATAACAATGTACAGTTCATAATAATGTACAGTACATGACAAGTAGAGTTGTTTATGTTGTTGGTGAGTGGATTTGTCCTTAT
The DNA here is from genome assembly GCA_020284085.1 of Aporrectodea caliginosa. NCBI lineage: Eukaryota > Metazoa > Annelida > Clitellata > Crassiclitellata > Lumbricidae > Aporrectodea > Aporrectodea caliginosa. The sequence continues at coordinate 99,295 of JACEVL010001316.1, read as the reverse complement.
GTAGACCTTTAGTTGTTCAGTTGTAAATATGTGCATCAATCGGACAATGACATGTAATGCTACTGCGTACTTGCCAGTTTGAATCAACAAAGAAGAATGTTTTAAAAAGAAAACTATTATAATAATATTATAATCGCCATTTAGAGTTAGATTTTGTCGATTAAAAAGCGAAGTCAGTCAAGCATCTTTAACCTTGCTAAAGCATTTATTTTATTGGACACCTTTTAAAGCCTTGATCACTATTATATATATTATGCAGCTACGTTAATGGTTTTAATTCAGAGGTCTGTCTGAAGAGGTCTTATGCAAATTAGACGAAATATAGCAGCAATTGTAAGACATAAAAACCTTTATTTGTTAGAAGGTGTAAAAAGTCAAATGTTATTGGAAGGCGAATTTAATACCGAATCTAAGACACGGTGGTGTCAATGTTAATGTTCCTGTTAGCCACAAAATGCCGCTAATGTTTGCATTTTTTACATCATGAATATTTTATAAGCGAATAAAGCCACCGGAGAGTGAAAGAGAGAGGAGGATAATAGAGAACACTGTCAGAAAGAGAAGATTAAAATGAATCGGACATGTGGTTAGTATGGAGAAGGATAGATGATGATGATGATGAATATGGCAATTTCTACAGCGCCGTAACACGGCACATGCCGTTACAAGGGCGCTTTGACACGATAACGGACTCAATCAGGATACGCTAACATGAAGTAATGTGTCTTGAGTCTGGACTTAAATGACTCCAAGGATGTTGCTGAACGGATTGAAGGTGGAAGATTGTTCCAACACCTAGGTCCAGCAACAGAAAATGCGCGGTCTCCGAAGCAGGTTTTGGATTTTCGGACCTTCAGATCACCGCGCGCCTCAGATCGCAAAGAGGGTCCTGACCTAGATGACGATACGCCGATGCAGTATGCTCTTAGGTACTCCGGTGCCATGCCATGTAGGGACTTGTACACCAGTAGCGCGAGTTTATGATCTATACGATACTGCACCGGGAGCCAGTGCAGCACATCACGAAGCAGCGGCGTGACGTGATCGTACTTTCTTCGGTTGCACACTAGTCTCGCTGCTGAATTCAAGACGGATTGCAGTCTGTCGAGCAGAAGTTTGGGCGCGCCAGCCAGTAGGCTGTTGCAACGATCGACCTGAGTGACCACGAAGCAAACAACCGCCGTTTTTGCCGCTTCGAAAGGCAGTGAACGTATGCAGCTTCGAATTAGCCTCAGCTGGCGGAAGCATCTGCAAACTATCTGATTTACGTGACCCGTCATCAGCAGGTCTGACTCAAGCAGGACCCCCAAGTCACGGACCGCACCAGACGGCGGCAACTGCACCCCGCAGACCCCCAAAGGGACACTGCTCAGTTGACCACGCCGCCTGCGCGTCGCACACCAGAGGAAGTCTGTCTTGTTAGGATTTAGAAGTAGACGGTTCGACCTCATCCAGCCCGCCAATTCCTCAACGCCGAGTTCCATTCGTCGCTGAAGCTGGGGGCCTCCGATCCTGGACCGGTCGTATATAGTTGTGTGTCGTTGGCGTAGAAATGCGACGACAGCCCCAATCGGGAGGCGAGTTCGCCAAGGTCTGCGGTGTACAGCAGGAATAGTAGCGGTCCAAGAACCGACCCCTGAGGTACTCCACAGTGGAGGCGACGCACAGACGACCTCTTTCCGTCGAATAGCACCACCTGACTTCGGTCACTGAGGTAGGAGCAGATCCATTCAAGCACTGCAGAACGAATTCCGTAGGTTCGAGACAGGCGCTCAATGAGTATACCATGGTCTACGGTGTCGAAAGCAGCTGACAGATCGAGGAGGCCAAGCAGCGCATGATCCCCTCTGTCAGCCGCCTCAACCAAGTCTGTGTAGACTTTCAGTAGCGCTGTCTCAGTTGAATGGAACCGTCTGTATGCTGATTGTTGACTTGGTAGCAGACCAGACGTGGTCAGATGGTCCATCAGCTGAACACTTACGACTCTCTCAAGAAGATTCGACAGTGTTGAGAGGTTCGAGATAGGTCGATAGCTGGAGGGATCGTCACTCGGCAGCGATTGTTTCTTCAATTTCGGGGTTATGTGCGCAGCGCTGTAAAATGATGGAAACACCAGACATAGACAAAACTACAGAACAGAAAAAGGCAGGATAAATGCTAGATGTTTCTCGGTCAGAATAAAAGGACCGCAGTTGTGGAACTCTATTGATTCTTGCATGCGTGAACTACGCTCGCTGATTGCATTCAAGTGTGTATATAAGACTTTTCTGATTGACCAGTACTAACTCAGCAACTCATAACTTGGAGTGTGATGCTGACTATTATCGTTTTAACTATGAATACTGTTACTAACTGTACGGCTGCCTTAGCCTGTTAACCCAATACATTTTGTTGTTGTATTTCTGTGACTGGTAACAAATGGGGAAGACTAGATAAGCTGTCCCAGCTTCATGTCCCCATGAATCATTTGCTACTTGACTCGCATACTCATATTCATTTTGGCTCACATACTGTTAAACTATAACGTGCTGTTAGATAATTAAGTTGTTTAACCCTTTGCTTACCACATAAGGTTAAAATTAAAAATAATCAACTACAGAGCAGATCTATAATGAAATAACTTAAATGGAGCAGGAATGACTAAAAATATAATTAAATTCAATATATTTTTTAAATAACGAAATGGGACTTTGCAGTCCCGTTGGTAGGCAACGGTACTGAAATTCGGCTAAGGCATACTGTAGTTATCAATCACACAAACTTATCTATGTATATATTTTTATCATGTGATGTTTAATAATGTATACATTCTAAAACCTAAGCGAATATGTAGATGAAACCCAACAAACAACGTCGCTCAATAGACACACCACGCTGCCACATGGTTGTTTACCCACGGGACTTCTAAGGAACACTAAGTTATAAAGTTCTGATGGGGCAAAATATCAAATAAAGTTGTTATTATTACCCCATCTAGCGATTAAACCTGATACCTTATAAAGAGACTTTAAAGTCCCAATGGTAAACAACCCTACAAAAACAATTAAACAATTGTTTTATTGCGGTTTTTACCAACGGGACTGCAAAGTCCCATGGGTAATGAAAGGGTTAATGTGATTGCTGTTTATGCACTGTAATTTTGAATTTGAATGCAAATGGTTCAATAAACTCAAACTCCGGATAACAGAGAAGCGTTAAAGATTCCAGCGACGAACGGAGCGAGGAGATCACGGCATGACTTCAATAACCAAGTGGGCATTGGATCGAGAGACGAGTACTTGTTCGCTGACCTGTCGATTAATGAACACATCTCGTCAACCGTAACCGTCTTGAAGTACTGAAGCTGAGCACCCGTCCGAGCTTCAAGAAACTCAGCGGGCGATGCATCTTCCGTGGCAGTTCTTATGCCAGCTACTTTGTGTTCGAAAAAGTCAGCGAGGGCATCTGCTGATAGCCCAGGCGACGGAACGGCTGACTGCTCACTCGTCCTGCACATTCCCTCATCTATGACACGCCAGAGCTCGACCGGATCTCGGGATGCGCTGACCTTCTCTTTCCAATAGCACCCGCGTTTTTCTTCAGTTATCCGATGAAGACCACGGAGCGCCTCGATCCACTTCTGGTAGGAGTGGTCAGAGCGATGTTTTTTGTAAAGCCGCTCCAGTCTCCTCACCTTGCGTTTGGTTGCACGGCACTCAGCGTCGTACCAACGATTAGAAGACCGCCGCTCTCGACAAGTCACCTCGACAAATGGTGCATGCTTGTCAAGCAGCGACGTGACAACAGTGTCGAACAGGCAGGCAGAACCCATCATTTCACCTGTCAACTGCAAAGAGTCGCAGAGGCAGGAGGACTGGAGATCTCTCTTGAACGCGTCGACATCAAAGGTTCTCCATTTCCGACTCTCGTAGCTTGAAACATGATGCTGTCCGATGGGTCGTCTGTGTTGTTTTTTATGTGCTCCAGATCTACAGCCCTAGGTCGATCACTCGACGCCGTACGGCGTCATCAAGCGCACACACAGTTTTCCGACACTTCAACAACCAGTCGCGCCCGAGGCAACCATGAGAAGAAGAGCTCGAACCCTGGGGGATGAAGGAAAAGGTGAATACCACGGAAGAACTGAGACCATCATAGGTGACTTGAGATGCATGGAAATGTCGTGGGACGAGGCTGAAAGACTGGCCATGGACAGAGATGAATGGAGAAGATGCGTTGCACGATGTAAAGACCTACATGGCAAGGACTAAGTAAGTAAGTATTGAAAGTTCTGTTGGTCATCGATTGTCACTTTGTGTTCAACACATCTGCGCTGTAGATAAAAATAGATTTGAAATCGAGATCTAAATAATTATGTGATACGAAATAGCGATAAAGTATCTCCAACAGTAATGCATAATTCTGAAGTCCCAAATAATAGTCTTATTATATTAACATTAACTGTACGACACCATTTGCAATAGAGCTTGGAAACCCGATACCGTTTTAGAAACCCCGGTTTCCGGTGTTGGCGGCAGTAAAACCTCGGGTAACCAGGTTTTGACGGATTTGAAAACTATAAGCTTACATGATAAGTATTACTGTACCATGTCTTGCTAAAAGAACAACGTGGTCCGATGCAGCTACAAAGTCCAAAGATGTCCAACAGTCAAGAATTTGCATAAAACAGAAAACTTTATTAAAATCGTGATTGACGTTGTTTCAAATAAACAGAATTATTGTCAAGTGTCACTATAAATCGTCTACATCGCTGCTTTAGGCCCTGAAAGTGCCAGCCCTGGGCCTAAATTCTGGCAAAATGTGCGCATCAAACACATGGTCTTATCTCGCAACCGGGAACGGATCTTCGTACACAGAAAACGCGCGCTGGGCGTATGTAGACTTTGTAGAGTAAGTAATGGCAGTATTTGAGGGATCCAGAGATTTACCCCGACAGAAATTATTTTGAAGTGTTCTCACCGTTCGTGTGGCTTAACAAGAAAAGTTGTATTTTAACTTTAGTAGTGCATCCGTGTATCTTATGATTAACCACGACAATATTGACGCCGACCTCATAATTATAGAGCTCACTTCAAACAAGGGGATGAACTGAACAAAAAGACGAAATGAGGCTTATATAGCACATGTTTCAATCGTTTTTAAGGTGTGTAAGTAGAGGTGTTGTTTTCACTTTAGTGTAGCTGTGCATATTATAGCAGCCACGGCCATTGACGTCAGCGTTAGTAATTCATTCGTCCATTCTGAGAATTTATATAGCGCCTCTTCAAGGATATCTACTCAGAGGCGCTCTCTGCGCTAGCCTATTATGATGACAAAAGTCATTAAGAACTAAAATATTAGGCTACATCAGTTCGCAAAGCAATGCACAGTTAGCTGAAAGAGTCACCTCTGGCGAGCAAACGCAGATGCGTGGACCCAATCAACGGATTCCCATCGACAGCTGAAGATGGCTTGAATATTCAGAGTCGATAGAATAGAGCGGACACATGCAGGTGACATCGTTCGCAAACACGGTGACGCTGCCGACGAGCAGTCCATCCCTGGTAGAAGGTGACGCACGTCCGGCTTTTCGTCGAGGCAAAAGGATCACGCAGAAGAAGGCATTCGTCGTGTGTCGGTCGGTAGATTGAACCGCGTCCAGTGACTGAAGGTCGAGGTCACTCCAATGACCCGCATCGGTCGTCCTCCACCGAGACAAAACTCTCGGCTACAGGCGGCGTACACGGTTCGTATGGCTGAGGGTCGACCGTATACATCAGAAGGATGGGCCTGATGCAGTTACATAGCTACAAGGCGACTTGCGAAACAAAATACCCTCAAACGCATAAAATCCTTGGTAAAACAGACCAATTTGTCTGGCACGAAAACCTAGCCCCAGAAGATTTCCAACATATCCGAAGCTACTGAGAAAATTCTGTGTTTAGATAATTATAATCCGTCGAAATGACGGAGAAGTCGATCAGCGACCGATATGTTTACTTTATCTGTGTATCTTATGACTACTTCGACTGAATTATTATTACCAGACTTGAAAGTCCTATCGTATGAAGTGAATGAAATGAAGGTTATATAGCATCTGCGTAAAGCGTTTTAAAGGTGTGGATGACGTCGTTTGGCTTCGATGGCAGAACTTAGTAAATTTTTATTTATAATATTCAATGGAACAAAATTTAGCACTCATAGGATCTACTGAATGTGGCAAGTCAGAGGGTTTGTCCAGAGATTCAAAATGAAGATCCGAGTATTGTTGCAAGAGAGACCACAGAGAGGAGGCAGCTTCGCATTGTATTGTTGACTCGGCTACGGTCAAATGAGTTCGTCACCAGAAGAAAAAGACTAAGAAACAGACGCTGTGCCAGAACTACTTCACTGCCACGTAGAGATGGTGCCAGTCCGAAGCCTTGATAATGGGGAGGGCGACGCTAACCATATTCCTTATGTCTCAGTGCGTGAAGAGATTATGTTTAACGAAGCTGTGTTATAACAAAGATTATTAGCGTCTCCCACCTCCTTTACCCATACTTTGGACTGGTTCTACCAGAGAACAGGCAGTGGCGTATGGCGGAGATAGTAGTAGTTTCTGTTGTTTAACGACATCTTATGGCTGCCTTTGACTTCCATCTTACTTTACCTTTGGAGATTAACCTTACACCTAATGATATTAGTATAATATAATCGTCAACAGCAGTGACGCTTAGGTCTATATTGGTTTCTGTTTAAAGACGTCGTGCTATAACAAAGGTGATTAGCGTTGCCCTCCTCCTTTACCCATTTCCTGGACTGGCGATACCAGAGTGCAGACGAGTGTGTATGGCGGAGTTTGTAGTAGTTTCCTGTGTTTAAAAAATGGCTGAAGTTGACCTCACCTTGAAAACTTGGATGTGCATCATTACACGGCTTCTGTTAAATATAGTCTGATTTGGCGATAAAATAAAATGTACGGTATGATTTCCTGTACATTGCACATGTCACATGACTAAATTGTATGTATTTCAAGATTGTACAAGCTATTGCTCACTATTTAACAGGGTCCAATTTAAATCTGGTTTACGGAACCCTTTGTGAGTCATAATTAATTAATTTACGTATTATCGGTGCTTACAGAGGACAGAACAGTCAAGAGGGAAACTATTCGAGGTTAAGCCCATAGATTTATTTCATTTATATAGAGAATGATCATTCCTAAAATCTACAATTGACAATTACAATTACGATTTTCTCTCCTTCAGCTCACACTGGCGACACTTTATTGCATATTTTACCTCGCTTTAAAAACATCGAAACATTTATAAAGCGCCTCTGTTGGGTGAAGCACTTTAAGATCGTCTTCTTTGAAGACGTTACCTTTTCTCAAAGAGTAGGCTACTCCATGAAATTGACTTCATTACACCCTAGGCATTGAAACACGGCCGCAACCTCGGGTAGCGCCAGACCCAAGACAGAGAAAGGAAGGGACCACGGCTATCATCTTATCACACAGCGTCGTTAAACATACACCTTCCACATGAATGGACTAAACAGTGCGTTTTCATCATCATCATCATCATCAGTTCCTGACGCCAGCCATTTGTCGGCAATGGGTACGAGTAAAAGATCTCTATTGTCAAGTCCATTGCTAGTGTTAGTGCTTTGTCTTTCTTCGTTTCTTTTATTTATTCAGCGTACTGTTGGCATACCTTTGTTTTTTTCCTTCGAATCTTGTGTTGCATTCTGTCAAACGGCTTTCTTTCTGCATTTCCAAACCATCGGAGTCTTTGTATAGCACAGTTGATTGAAAACCTAATGATTGCTCAAAGCCATATAGGCCTAAATACTAATGGACGAAGTGCGGTCTCAAAACTCAGAACATGAGCTTTATTATGCCATACTAACGATGAGAACTATTTAAACTAATTGATGTCGACGTCAAAGACCTATGTTGCCATAAGCTCTCGTTATACACTTAAATCCATCCTTGCATTCGCTAGATCGTTAGTCACGGCGTTAACCGATGATTCCGTGAAAGTGGTGAAACTCTTCCGATGCCAACAGCATTGAAGTCATAAGACGTTGCTAAACTGTTGGAAAATGAATCTGCTGTGTCGTTCCCTTTGAAGCGCTGGATGAAAGGTTACTCGCTGCGGAAAAGTTCGATGGACCAAGATGTGTCTCGCTGCGGCTGACGATTTAAATAGCCGAGTTTGAAAACGTTTTAACGGTGTGTAATAAGAGGAGTCACATTAGTAGTGTTTAACGACATCTTATGACTTTTAACGTCGACCTTAAAGACAATATAGTATGACGAGACTGTGTGATAACATCGACTACAGTATTTTTAACTTAAATTTTTTCGTGCATTTTAACAATGTGCCTCAACATATTTCAAACAATCTGACGGAATCACACGAGGAGTTGTAGTATTATTATTTTTTGAAAAGGTGTGGAATGGTTTTCCGAATATTGCAAATGTCACATTGTCCCGATGGAGGCATTTTAGGGATGTACAATCTGCTGCTTAAAACCACACGACGAAATCTTTATCCGGTTACTTGAACTTGTTTGGATGTCTCAACAGTTTAATAACCGTGCTTATCAACAGGTAAGCAGTCAAACATACATGTACATGTAACATTACAATGTCATTATTGTTCATTGTTTAACAACAAAAATAATACAGTAAATTACGTCTATTACACATGTCAAGTGATATCTGATGTGGCGCCAGTTCGAGGCCTGGATAATTGAGGAGGGCGACGCTTATCATCTTTGTAATGAAAGCTCTGTTCAACAGAAACTATCTACGTAATCGCCACTCACAGATAGATATCATCATCATCATCATCATCATCATCATCATCATCATCATCATCATCATCATCATCATCATCATCATCATCATCATCATCATCATCATCATCATCATCATCATCATCATCAGATATCTAATTAAAAGGTAAGGTTGAAGTCAACTTCCTGGACTGACATAAGATGTCCTCAAAGGGCTTAAACCGTTTTATTGGACACCTTTAACCCTCAGACTACCAGAATTTTTTTGATACACTGAGTACCAGTGGGGTCAAAATGACCCCAACACAATTTTTACAATAAGTTCTTTGTTTTTTACATTTTTATTTATTGCCATGAAAACAAATATTAGTAAAGTATTTGGAACATGATTAGGCTGTTGAAATGAATAAATTTTTAATTTAATATTTTCAGATTAGTGTTCAAAGTGTTCGAGTGTTCTATGTTCAAAACTAGTATTGATAATATCCGGTCATTACAGTTACTGTTTACAGTTTATGCAGGTATACTCGGCAAGAACGACATAATTGCGCTTACTTTTTGCACAGATTATATTCGACTTCTTATCATTTTCTTATGATTTTGTCCACTTGTCAAATAAGTGCAAGTTGTTTAGGATATTGACTTTCTATTCTACGCACCACATCGTCAAATCTAAGGGTACGTGATAATTTCTGGAACCGATTTCTAGTCATGCTGTCGCTGAAACAACGTCTAAACTCTACATTTTTGCTGTACTGCTTCATTTCTAGGTTTGTCAGATATATCACTCCATGTTTCACCATAGATGGCACTGCCTTCTCTTATTTATCCACTTCCGTTTCCTTTAGAATTGGGTTTCTCACAACTAGTTTGAACCTGTTAGCAGACTGTCAACATTTTTGGCAATAAATTTACTAAGTAAACAATATATAATAGTTTATATTTGTTATATAAATGTTAAAATACATTTTAAATCAATGTTAGCTCAATAAAAATGCATTTTGTTATTTTTACATATGTCAGAATTATTCAGTTTACACTGGGGTCAAAAATGACCCACTGGTACTCAGTGTATAAATGGTATACCAGCGCCATCTGGTGATAGAAAATGTAAAATAAAACTTTGAATTTTGTACAAAACAGGATTACCTATAAAGTCATAAAATTTCATTGAGATATCTCTTATGGGGGGTGAACAGCACTAGTGCAAACTACCTCTGGGGTCATTTTTGACCCCACTGGTTGTCGCAGGGTTAATACTGTGTCTTCCAATCTATACACACAGTAGCTGCGTGACGATATTTAATTACTTTGTGCACATTGTAATAAGATGAAACTTAATCTGATGGAAATTTTATCAAGTTTGCAGCATTTGCTAGACACAAATTTAAATGTAAATATTTAAACACTCGAAAAGTGGTTTAATTTGACTCTGCAACTGTTCGCAATGTCGTAATGCCAGTCCCAAGCATGGAGAAGGAGGCGGTTGACGATAATCATCCATGTTAATAAACATAGGCCTACTATTTGTAACAGAAGACTAGAATAGATTAAACACGTCGTTCGTATGGACAAGGATAGAAGAGCCAACCAAGAGAGGAAAAGCTTGATCGCTTAGGGTAAAAGGGAAAGGGGAAGACGACGGAAGAATTGACCGGAGACCATCAGGGATGACTTGAGGTACTTGGAGATGTGAAATGAGGCTGAAAGACTTGCAATGGACAGAGACGAATGAAAAAGATGCGTCAGCTATTGCCTCCCGCGAAAACGGTTTCATACTCGCAACGCCCCAAAACCCACAATAGAATAATACCTAATGCAAACTCTCTATCTCGTAAACAATTTCATACACGGATGCTCTAGACTTAAATTTATTTTTGTATCTATTTGATAGACTATGCACACCAAAATGCGGTTAGCAGTTGGCTTTTTATTAAACGATATACTTACTTACTTACTTATTTACTTATTTACATCCGTCTTTACCGTAATAAGGTGTCCATTACGGGTTTAGAAGGTGTTAAAGCAATTAGTTTTATTGGACACCTTTGAAAGCGTTGCTCAACACCTTACATACAGAGCAGCTGCGTTACACGGTTTATTGGTTTATTGAAATTGGTTCCGAACTCCGAAATGAAGTGTGTATACCAACAACCAACCAAATGAGCAACGTTAATGGAGTAACTGCGTGAAGAAGCTAAATTTATCTCCTACACAACTCGTACTGTCGTTGTGCCAGTCGCAAGTCTCGAGAAAGGATGCGGGCACGATAATCATCTATGTTATGAAACAGTTTAGTAAGACAGCAACTAATGATATAATTATTTTGATCAAATTATGATCAAATTTCTTAGGAGGACGAATTCAATATTGAGGCTAAGATACGCTGGGTGTCAACGGCCCTGTTAGCCACAAGCTGTCGCTAAATATGATTTTTTGTAAAAGGTATGCATTTTTAACAACCAAATAAAATGACAAGAGAGCGGACTGGACAAAACGAAAAAAATGGGAAGACCACGGAAGAACTGGTCGGAGACCATCAAGGATGACTTGAGGTTCTTGAGGCTCTTGGAGATGTCGTGGACGAGACTGAAAGACTGGCGATGGACAGAGACGAATGGAGAAGGTGCTTTGCTAGATGTGAGTTTGTAAGTTACATGTAATTACTTCAAATAGACTTCTCCTAAATCCTTCCAAGACTCAGTTTATTTGGCTAGGTGGCCGTCGGCAACTAGATGGTATTGATTTGCTCCAGCTTACTCGGGTCTTTCCTGATATAACTTTTTCCCCTAACGGTTCGTGACCTGGGCCTCGCCCTTGACCAAGAACTTAGTCTTTCTCAACATGTGAACTTGATCTGCCGAAGCTGTTACTATCAGCTTCGCCAGCTCCGAGTAGTTTCTCGCTCTCTTTCTCATGACGCACTAGTGGTTCTTGTGCACGCCTTCGTTACTAGTCGAATTGACCACTGTTGCTCGATCCTCGTTGGCCTCCCTCTTGGGGTTCTGGGGCGACTAGATCGAGTTCTGCGCTCAGCTGCTCGGCTTATTGGGCGAATTCCCAAATTCGGCTCTGTCTCTGCCAACATGCGCGATGTGTTACACTGGCTGCTTGTGGCCCAACGGATCTCATACCGTATTGCTTCTTTGGTTTCACGCAGCATCCTTGGCTGTGCTCCATCTTACCTGCGCAACCTCTGCCGCCCAGTGTCCGACGTTGTAGCGCGTCGGGCGCTTCGCTCCGCGACGACGGGGCAACTCCTAGTTCCGCGGGCTCGCTTGACTGCTAGGCAGCGCCGAGCTTTCTCGGTTGCAGGCCCCTCCATCTGGGAATGACCTGCCATCGGAGCTGCGCTTGCTACCTTTGATCAGTCAAACTAGGTTTTATAAATCACTTAAGTCTTTTTACTTTTGCCGTGGCTGGGCTGGGAGCGCCTCTGAGTAGATTTCTTGAAGAGGCGCTATATAAATTTCCAGAATGAATGAATGAATGAATGAATGAATGAATGTGAAGACCAGCATGGGAAGGACTAAGAAGTGAGTTTGTAAGTTACATGTAATTACTTCAAATGTTACATGCCAACGGAAAGGTTCGATAGTTGCGCCTTGTCGACTAGAGTGTGCCCTGCTCTTCCGTCTTTAGTGTGAGACTGTGTATCGAGGCACGCAACGATGACTGCGAGGATGCAAGTGCAAAGCCTTGATAATGAAGAGGGCGACGCTAATCATCTTTCTTATGCCACACCGTGTTTAGTTTCTGTTTTACGATGCTGTGTTATAACAAAGGTGATTAAAAACCAATGACTTGGAATGGCACTACCAGAGCACAGGCAGTGGCGTATGACGGAGATAGTAGTTTTCCAATGTTTAAAGACATCTTGCGGCTGCCATCATTTTTATTCCAAGGTTTAACGTCGTCTTATGAGATTAAAATGTGACCCGTTATTTGCGCGCAAGACAAGACTTCATTTGACATATATTTCTTTCCGTTGTAAGCGCTGTTGTCTTATTAATTACACAAGCGTTTCTTCAGTTTTGTTTGTCTTTACGTCTCGATGCATGCGCGCAATTGTCGGCGGGCATTTGTCTTGCGCGCTTTTGACGGCACGCTCGTGACGGCGCGCATTTGCATTGCGCGCTAATAACTGGGTGCCCAAAAACTACAATTCACAACGTATTTTATTTATTTACTCCAAGGTTTAACGTCGTCATATGACATCAAAGGCCGTTGACAACAATTTGAAACATATACAGTGCAGTGAAAATGAATTCATAGAGTCCAAAAGACACCATTTAAGACTGTCCAAACATAACCTTAAAATGGCATTAGTGTTCATTGTTTAACGACATACAAAATTTAGTTCATAACGTCTTTGATACATGCAATGTGGTATCTGATGCGAATTCGACAATAATATTATGTAGCAGCAATTGTCGTATACAAGAAATGTTTCTTAAAATTAATTCTTGATCACCATTCCTAATGTACATTTAATTCTTTACTACAATTCACAACGTATTTATTTATTTAATCCAACGTTTAACGTCGTCTTATGACATCAAAGGCCGTTGACGACAATACAGGAAAGATACAATTCAATGATTACAAGAAACTTATAGCATCCGTATGACACCATCAAATGTGTCAAACAGAGCTTTACAATTTCACTATATTCAATATTTTTGTAACATAAGGTAGTTCATCTTATTCTGTCTATGATTTCTATATTCTGACAAAAGATTTCATGCAAATTAAACAATGTTATGTAACTATGCAGCAATTGATCCATATACAAAATTTACTAAGTACTCTTTTAAACTGTTCATGTATCTAACATACTATACATGTAATAAAAGTTCATTCAATAACATAGCATACATGTATTATAATTGTTTAAAGTATAGTTTCAATACATTAAAATTATAATCACAGATCTCTTATTATAACACATTACTGAATATTATGCAACATAGTAGCTATTGTAATACAGTAACCAAACCAAATCATATCTTATATTGAGGAACCAAAGTTGAATAACAATAATATGGTAATAACAGAAATTCATTTACCAATAGGTAATATTTAAAATTTTCTCACATCAGTTCTTGTTATTTTGACATAACATATTCAATAATCAACAGTTGATAAGAAGTAGTTTATGAATATTTCAATAATCTGCATTGCAACACAGTACTGCAGTATTATGCAACATAATATCTACTGTGATATAATAACCAAACCACACCACATGTAATATGTATTATTGAAAAACCAAAGTTGAATAATAATAATAATATGGTAACCAGCATTGCAACACAGTACATACATGTAATTGCATAATAACAATGTATTAGTAAAAGAGTAATTAAATATTTACAGATTTGAGTAAGATATAAAACTAGTTGCATTAAAAAAAACACACTAAAACATCCATTTACAAAATTTTACCTTTATTAATTATTTTAACTAACCTATACACTTCATTCTGAAATAAATTTACCGTCAAAAGGGTTTTAACGGAAACTTCATGTTTATATAATTGACATTTATTTCTTAATACCTCTGAAATATCTTCTTTTTTACAATCAAGTAAGAGGTGATGGATTGTCTCCTTGACCTTACAAGTATCACATAGACCATCATCATGCCTTTTTATAATGAACAGCCTTTGATTAGTATTGGCTACTCCTAGACGTAGTCTAGAAATTTGAACTTCCTTATGTCTAAAAGGTTCTAAATATTTAATATCTGTACTAACAATTGGACACATAGATTTATAAAAATGACCTCTACTATCACCACTATATTCTATTTGCCATTTATTTATTATATAAAGTTTTATTAAAGTATAAATTTCCTGAAGTTCAAGATAATTAATAGAATTTATGTGATCAATTGTAAGAGCCTCTTTAGCCAAAGTATCTGCTCTATCATTGCCTGCCACATCAATGTGACTTGGGATCCAAATGAATCTTATTTGGTTAGAATTTAATTTGCTAATGTGATATAGTAAATCGTTTAATAAAGTAGGTCTAGATTGACAGTAAGACCTCTTTATTGATTTAAGAACACTCAATGAATCAGAGAAAATCGCAAACTTACAGTTATTATAACATTCACTATTTAATATCCATAGAACAGTTTCAATAATTGCAGTCAACTCGGCTGCATATATAGTTGATTTATTACACAATCTAAATTTCTTATCTACATTTAAACTCGGTACTGTGAAAGCAGCAGCAACAAGATCATCTACTTTTGATCCATCAGTATAGATATGTATATAAGAGTCATATTTAGAAATTAATTCTAAGGCATACTGTTTTAGAAATTCAGGATTATCAGTTTTCTTATTAATACATTTCTTCAGAGTTAAATCAACTTCTATTTCTTTGTTACACCAAGGAGGAGTAGAAGGGAAGGATGGGCCAATAAATGATGTATCAATTGAAGAAAAGAATTCAGTGGTACGAGTATAGATTGAATGTTCTTTACTATCAGATGTCCTGAAAACATTTGTCCAGTGGTTTTCCATAGATCTTCTAATGGGGTGAAATTTACTGCCCAAAATTTTAGCTCCAAATTTTATTGAATTTTGGAGTCGTCTTAAATGAAGTGGTAATTCCCCACATTCATTTTGAAGTGCTGCTGCTGCAGTACCTTTGGGTGCTCCACAACATAATCTAAGTGCTTCTGTTTGGATACAGGAAAGTTTATCCAGGTATGATTTACAAGCTGCAGAATATGCAACATCACCATAATCTAAAATAGACCTGATTAGTGCTCTATAAATGGTTAGAAGAGTTTTCTTACAAGCTCCCCATCCATAGCCACTAATGGCTCTGATAAGATTTAACCTTTTTTTACATTTTTCAATTACATAATCAATGTGTGGCTTCCAAGTCAATTTGCTATCGAAAATGACTCCTAAGAATTTTACTTTATTTTCCATTTTAATTTGTTTTTGATCAATCTTTATGGTAATCCTTGCTAAATTATTTCTTGTGGAAAAGAGGACTCCAGTCGTTTTATTAATTGATATTTTAAAACCATTTTCATTACACCAATTCTGTATTAAATTGATCGATGATTGAATTTTATTTTCTAATGTTTTAATATTTCTCTGTCCAAAGTAAATAGCACTATCATCAGCAAAAAGGGACATTTCTACACCATCCACACCTGTGGGAATATCATTAATCATTATTAGGAATAAAATAGGAGAAATTATTGACCCTTGTGGAGTACCATTTTGTTGTATAAATTTATCTGAAAGTTCTGCCCCTACCTTAACCTGAAAAGTTCTATTAGATAGAAAGTTTTCAACCCAGTTAAATGTATTACCGCCTATTCCCAATTTTTGAAATTTTTTCAAAAGCGTAGGAACATGCAACATATCATAAGCTCTTTCAAAGTCAATAAAAATAGCTAGAACATGCTCTTTATTTCTAAGTTTTTTAAGAATAGTATCCTGAAGTTTAAGAATTTGATCCATTGTACTTTTGTATTTTCGAAAGCCAGATTGGTTTTTTGAAATTAGATTATTTTTTTCCAAAAACCATTGAAGACGTTTATTAACCATTGATTCCATTACCTTGCATAAAGTAGAGGTAAGTGATATGGGTCTATAAGATTCTGGATTTGAGGCTTCTTTATTAGGTTTTAATAATGGTAGAATAATAGCATGATGCCAATCAGTAGGCAATTTCCCTTCTTCCCAGATTTCATTATAGAATAATAATAGAATTTTAAGAGCATTCTTATGAAGATGTTTCAATAATTCATAAGGTATTTTGTCATCACCTGGTGACTTATTATTTTTAGCTGATCTAATAGCTTGTTTCAATTCATTAATATCAAACTTCCCGTTTAAGATTTCCATTTCATGAACACTAACATTATCACTCTTACGAGGGTTATTTTGCAAATTATTATCTTTTATATAATTCAAAAATTTATCAGTGTAATTCTGGGTATTACTAGTATTCTCATAAGTTTTAGCTAAAACATTTGCTTTTTCCAAATTTGTTTCTGCTACTAATTCATTATAAGTCAAAGTAGGAATGGAACTATAGGTTGCAACGCCATTCATTCTTCTTGCCCAACTCCAGACAGAACCCAATTTTGTTTGATCCGTTAGCCCAGAGCAATATGCTTGCCAACAAGTTTTTGCTTCTGTTTTTAGGGTATGTTTAACAACAGCCTCTTGCTTTTTATATTCTAAATAATCACTTAATTCTCTTGTTTTAATCATTTTATTCCTATTCTGATTTCTCTTATAGATAGCTTCATTACACTTATCGTTCCAGTAAGGTAAAGGTTTAAATTTCTTATTTTTATTCTTTCTATTTTTAAGATTATTACTAGGTATTGATTGATTCGCTATAGAGGTAATGCATTCTACCAAATTATTGAAAGTATCATCGCAATTTTTATTAACCAAAATATCTTCTGTTAATGAAAATTTACTTATTTCCTTATACTTTTTCCAATCTGCCTTTTTTAATTTCCAGAGATTCATGCTTAAGTTATATTCTAGTACGACTTCTTCATTGACAGTAGTAACAGTAGCATAATGATCAGACCCCATGTTGCTGTTAATCACATTATGCCTAGCATTTAGAGCAACATCTTGTGAACCTATGCTTAAATCTATAACAGAATGAGTATTTGATTGGTTTGATGTAATATGAGTAGCTTGACCTGTATTAAGAACTACTAAATTATTTTCAATTAATATTTCTTCTATAATTTTACCTCTAAAATTTGTTTCAGAACAACCCCATAGTTTATTATGAGCATTTAGATCTCCAACAAGAATTGATCTTTTATGTGGAAAATTTTTTGGAATATCCTCTTTTTTAAATTTATATGAAGGTGTAATATATGAATTAAAAATCTTTAAATGGCCATTTAAAGTATTAATTTCAATACCTTGAATTTCAATGTTTGGAATTTCTACAACATCTAATACATTAAAATTTAGCCCCACTTTTATGTAAATAGCCAAACCTCCCCTTTCATTACTTAAGCAATCCTTACGTATAATATTGTAACCATCCAATTTTGGTGACTGAATTTTATCTTTTAAAAAGGTCTCCTCCACACATATCACATCCGGTGGAATGCACGTTTTTAAGATATCATTTTTAAGTTGATCCTTATTACCACGCAAACCACGTGCATTCCACTGAAGAATGGTCAATGCCATAATGGAAAAAAAAAATAAGAATCTACTGTTTTTTTTAAATTTATTTGTTTTTTTACCAGTCTTTGTATCTAAATTCTATTTCCTTGGAAAAAAGGATTTCAGATGCCGCCTGGCAAATTATAAATTGAGCATGTTTCCTGGATTTAGCCCTATCAATAGTTGCCAAAACGCCAAGAACGAAGGACTTTTTCATTTTTGTAATTGGATCATCATCTTCTGTATCATTTACTGATTTTGAAATGGTTATTGCCTGATAATCTTTGTCATTGAATGACAAACATCTTTTGGTTAAATCATCTGGAGAAGTTTCCCCATCAATTGGTGTTTGTGCTTCAATTGTGGAAAGAATAACTTCTGTTTTATTTTCTATTCCAGTTTTAACTTTTGATGCATATGTGACAATATTTGGTTTAGGAACATTAGCATTGACATTTTCACTCTGGATCTCGTCAACTTTTATCATAGCATCAGCAAATTTGATATTTTGCTCAGCTCTGATTCTGAGTGCAGCTTGCATTTTGATATAGACTGCACAGCCTCTATGTGCAGCACTGTGTGCCTCTCCACAATTAGCACATCTTAATTTAGTTTTATCAGGACATTCAGTAAAAGAATGATTACCAGCACACCTGCTGCACACAACTTCCCGATTGCAAAAAGCCGTTGAATGACCATAAAATTGACAGCAATCACACCTCAAAGGTTTAGGTATATAACGATGAACCTTATACCTTCTTCCATCTACTTTCAGGAACTCTGGAAGAATAGTCCCTTTGGGATAAGCTATGAGCGTTGCATTGCTAAATTCAAGATTACCTAATCTATAAATGTGATGGGCTCCTATTTCTAATGCAATTTCATTCAAATTCTCTTCATTTTCAAGCAATCCGAACACTACCCCTTTAACAAAGTACTCTGGCTCCTGTTTTTTAACAGGAGGTTTATAATTAGACACTGTGGGGAATGTCAACGAAAAGGGAATGCTTGTTCTCACAGGCTTATCATTCAATGATTGAATTTTAAGAAGTTGATTTTTCTGAGCCTCATCTTTAGCAATTATCTTTAGTACACCCTGTTGGGTAATAAAAATTCTTTCAACCTGTCCCCTCGTCTTTTCACATATTTCTTTATTGAGCTGGCGAGGCATGTGCTTATAATATTTACGAATTTCATCTTTACGCCCATCAATAAACACAGTTCGTGACTGAATCTCTCTTAGGCGCTTCTTCTGTTCCTCAGTCATAGGAGGACGGGAATGACTGCTAAATTTACTTTCAGTAACTTGTTTAGCTACCAATTTGTCTGTGACCCCACTTGGTCTCAATGTGGATTTATTTTCAGTGATCACATTATCTTTGATTGCAACATTTGAATGTGACATTTCAATAGTTTCATTTTCACTTAAAACATGAAGATTTACATTTTCTTCACGTGGATCAAATTCATCAACACATTTATCATCAATACATTTCTCATAAACATCAACACATTCCACTGATTTTTTAACAGCAGATGAGTGAATGCCAACATGTATCTTATCAAAAGTAGGATTCTTGTATATATTCATCTTAATTCTCTTTCTAGGGTGTGCAGTTTGACGGCGTTCACCATCCTTACCAATCGCTCCACTCGTTTGATCCTGGATCTTTCTAGGAGGGACCATCTTCAAAAAATGTTCCCTTTTCAATTTAGTTTCATTTAATGTACCTGAAACCTGATCCCGCCGGATATCCAGTGAACGAGATCTCCTTCTGGCCATGGATTCATAGTACGACTCAAAGTAATCACAATTGTTCTGTGGCAAATTTTCATTTCGAAGGTTGTCAGATGAGTTATAAATGAAATTTCTTAAATCCTCAACAGATTCAGATATGTGGTTACCTTCTGCATCGTCTCCTTCAGTTTCTTGTATGTTTTCGATATTTTCAGTCAAGCCAGAAGTAGGTTCACGGGTTGCCGGCAAGACCTTTTGGACCTCCTGTTGTGCGTACGATTTCTTTTGCGCGTCTTTTTTCTGTTCTTCAGAAATGTTCAATGAAGTATCTCCAAAGTTCGACGAACTTGATGAGATATCGAGACGACGTTTCAGTTTGTTTTTTCCCATTTCAGTTTTATTTCCTTTATTTGCGTAAGAAATTTAGTTTCCCGCTTCACAACGTAATAAACTGTTGACGATTTTATAGCAACGTTGTTCAACGTTTTAAGGGTGTGTAGTAAGAGAGTCGCATTATGCAGTGTTTAACGAAGAGGACTGGTTTCTGAAAACCTTTCAGGATTCGAATATGGTATATTCATAGGTCCAAGTATCAAAGGTCTGCCAAACATACCCACGTTTTCATGTCGTTTAACGATCACTTCGGCCCGCACACTACCAATCAACTCGGTCTGGGTGATTGGAAGCAATTGCTTTTGTAGGTCAGCTCGTCCCTTCTGGTCCTCATCATCCTGTTCGGGGCCCAGCGTTTCCTCACTTTTACAGTTACAACCGTCTTCAGGGTCATATAAAGCACACATAACACAAGTAAGTGGCTGAACCGATAAAAGGTCTTTATTTACAGTTGATTCCTTATCGGACATTACCCAAAAACAAGTAATTTCTCGGAAACATAGGCAGACTTAGCACAGTTCACGAATAGACTCAATAGGCAATAACAACTATCTTATCACCTAAAATGCAGCCTATCTGCGACAGCGATAACAGATGAATCTTATATCTCAGCTCTCACATAAAGGACTAAAATGTTTGTCTGCAGAATCTGAATCATTCTCTACAGATAGATCCGCGTCAATCTATCGTTTATCGCTTTACTCTATAGAGAAATCTCAATAGTGACCTTGATTACCAGATCACGAATACAACCGAATCTACGTTTCTCAACTACCGACAGCGTTAGTCTACTCACAATTGCTCATCTTCCGCTCAACAGTCAAAGATTCGATTTCTCTCAGAGCTCAGTAAACAAGATGTCGCCCAAGATGGCCGACATCTACACCAAAATCGTTACGTCATCATATGAATAACCCAACTTGTGAACATGTAGGCAGCTCCCAGCAAGCACCGCAACCAATCCGCTCAACGCATCCCACATTAGAGGTTGGCCAAAGGCCTATCGTTCAAGCCGAATCACTCCATAATAAGCAGGGCAAAAAGGCTGCGTTTTTAACGTGACTGCTAAGGACCTGAAACTTTACACCACGACATCCTATGGCTGTTGATGTCGACCTTACCTTACCTTAGACTATTCGTGCGTTTTTACGGTGCTCGACAGTAGATTAAAAACAATCTGAGGGAATTACACACAGAGAGTGCTGTATATTATTTCTGAACAAGGTGTTCAATTTTTCCCCCCGAATATTGCACATGTCACATAGTCCAGCTGGGTGACTTTAAAGATAGTACAATCTATTGTTCAAGTTCAAACTGCTCAGTTTTCATCTGGTTGATTGAACTTTATCTTTTGCGATTCTTAAGTACTTAATATCCGTGCTTACAACAGTGAATCAAAATATATGGCTGATATAATAACCGCCAGATTTATTTCACGGCTATGAACAGAAATTGTCATTATTAAAAGAGGTGTCTTAATATCATCAATAAAACAAACTTTTCTTCATTATAATCATATTGTCGATTACATTCATCATATTTTGTTTGAAGACGAAATAAAATATTAATATTTCAGATTTTACGACAGTTACATTTATGTTATATTTAATATCACATTTAAACTTCCTACTTGATCAGTTTATAATAGCGAATCTTCAATGTATTCTTTACCTCGACTAAAATCCTCTTTCTTCAATCAGTGTCCCAAAAGTAACCGACTTCAATAATTTATAGAGGATAGACATTGAAACGTCGCCACTGCTTCATACCCGGGAAGCGCCAGTCCGATGTCTGAATAAATTAGAAGGGTGACGCAAATTATTTCTGTTACGGTAGCATGTTAAATAGAAACTATCTACATAATCGCCAGTTTCGGAGGTGAAGCAAGTCAGAATTTTGCGATAAAAAGGATTCGTCGAAGTCAACCTGTTTGACAGTCATAAGATGACATTAAAGGACTCAAAGCGTAGGCCTACTAAAGCAATGCGTTCTGTTGAACACCTTTTCAAGAGATATCCCTCAAGCTATATAAATAGGATTTGCGATATGAAATTCAATTTCCATCGCCTTGCTTCGTAGCGAATAAAATCATATCTGATGCAAGTTAAACAAATTGTGATACACAGAAAATTTGAACAAAACATGAAAAAGGGCAATTTTTTCGGAAGGCGAGTTTGATATCGAAGCTAAGACGCGGTTGTGTCAATGTAGCCACAAAATGTCGCTAAAATCTGCATTTCTTCAAGTCCGATTTTTTTACAACCGAATAAAACCACAAGAGAGCGGATGGGAGACGAGGATGATTATAGAGAGTACTATTAGCAAGAGAAGATTAAAATGAATGGAACAAATGGTTTGTATGGACAATGATAGAACAGCCAAACAAGAGAAGAAAAGCTGGGTTCCTGAGGCTAAACGAAAGGGCGGAGTGACAATGGCCAGAGTCGAATGGAGAAGATGCGTTGCCCCATGTGCATCTGTCTCTTGCTCACTTACTTACTTAATAATTTACTAATTTACTATTTTACTGATATACTTTATTACAACACTTACACATCTACTTATCGGCGTTATTACTAAACGCACAAGTGGTAGTTCTTACATGTACTTACTTAGTACTTAGCCCTTCCCACGCAGGTCTTTACATCGAGCAACGCATCTTTTCCATTCGTTTCTGTCCATTGCCAGTCTTTCAACCTTGTCCCACGACACATCTGAGGTGATCATCTCTGATGGTCTCCAGCCAACTCTCCCCCTTTACATTTTTCCTTCAGAGATCCGACTGATCACTTTGATGACTCGTCTCTCCTTGTCCATACGAACCACTTGTCCCATCCATTTCAATCTTCTCCCTCTGATAGTATTCCCAATATCAACTTCGTCTTCCGTCTGCTCTCTTATGAATATTATTATGAGGAGGGGCCGTGCGGGGCGTCTTTGTCCCACAGGTCATTCCCGAAGCCGAGAGAGTAGATTCAATCAACGTCTTGGTAATTACCCTCCGCTCTGACCTAACAATGACCTCCCACGTGGACTCAATACCATCAGCATCTTCGTCGTGCATGTATGCCTAAGGGTCTTGCGATCGCATGGCCTTCGCCAACCGTCATTGCATGTTGCTGCCAAGATGACAACCATAGCACAACTCATGTATGCCTCCCCGGCATGGTGGGGCTATGCGACCTCCGAAGACAGAGGAAGAATAGAACAGCAGATAGCCAGGATGAAGCGCAGAGGCCTTATTGGCCCTGATGCTCCCACCGCTGCGGAGAAGGCGGATGTGGCTGATGGCCGACTACACGGGGCTATTAACGCAAATGAAAACCATGTTCTGCTGGGATTCTTTCCTCTAAGCCGCCCCCGCCTCCGCTATGAGCTAATACCGAGGCCACACGGTGTCCTCCTCCCAACCAAAGGCGATCGTAATTTCATAATTATATCGTGTATTATTTAAAAACATCTACTAAATATATAATCTCCAGTCTGTACCTTATTAGTTACCTCGTTCATTGCCCTAATTTACATTGCTACTACAGTAATTCTCCTTTAGTAACTTACTGGCAGAGCTGTAGACAATGTTTTCTACATGTTACCTGTTACAAGTCACTTTGATGCTCAGAATAAACGAAATTGATTGATTGTTACGTTTGATAGTTAGATGTCAACTTATCTTTTCCATAAGCTTTAAGAAATTTTTCCTAAAGAAGTCAGACTTTCACGCCAAAATATGCCGTTAAATGAAGGTTAATGCATATGCTCATTTAAACACCTTTGAAAAGTTATCCACCGATACTATAATATAAAACTGCTGCGTGTGCTAGGTATGTGTTACTTTCCATTAGCTTCAAAAAACTTTTCGTATCGAAATTATGCCATATTATTATGATGTCGTTTAACAATAAAATGTAAATAATTATAGACTGTTGGTGACAGACTGGATTTTGTTTTAAGCCAGTGTTTCAAATAAACGATGGCTAGAGCAGAAGTTCTTTTAGACACCTTTTAAACGTTATCCATCGAGCTACCTATCGTAATTCAAAAGAATTACGATAGGTATTATATTATAGCTCGCAATTCCACAGAAGCTGTAGGACAGTCTGTTCATGTCATAAGTTGTGGCTAAAGAATAAAAAAGTAATTATAAGCTTCAGTTGTCAGAAAAGATAGACAGATTTTGCAGATTACCAAAGTAAACGCATGCAGGTCAAAATCAACGGTTGGAATTCTCTGCTGGAAATTATCAAAATTATAGATTAGAAAACCGGTTTATTAAGCTCCTAAAGTTTGCCTCTTACAGTAGCTCCTTGAACATTTTGGACAATGACGACTTCTTTGCATGACTTCGGACTGATCTTGGTTTCTGCAGATCATTTGATGTTTAAATGTTACGACCAGAGGTGAGGATAAAACGCTGACATTGGAGAATAGCTCTTCACAACTGAAACACTGGCTTACAACCACATACAGTCTGTCACCTACAGCTTTTAATTGCTTTTCATTGTTTAACTTACAGCATGAAAAACCGTCAAGAAACGTTTCCTACAGCACCTCTGTCATTCAACAATCAAAGACCAGTTACTGTAATTAACCTAGAAAATGCAGCACCGCCTTATATAGCATCCTTGGATAACGTTATACAGGTGTCTAACAGACCCTTTGCATCAATCATCATTTATCGGCATAATTACGCATGACAGGCTGTTGAGTGGCTCTACACATTGGTCGCATTCTTCAACTGTTTTGTAGAGGCGTCCGATGACTCGTGCATCTCATATGCGTAATGGTAATATATAGTAATTGGAAATTTATATAGCGCCACATAAAGCGAGGCTCATCAGATGCGATCCCGACCTACACGATCGAAAAGATTGGTCTTCAAACGTCAGTGGAAGAGAGGTAAAGAGAGGCTGAGAAGATTATGTAGTAGGTTGCTATAGGCAGCTTGTTCCAAGAGGGTGGACTGACCACAGCAACAGTTGCATCTCTGTCAACCTTGTCTGCATGAATAAACGAATATTGATTGATTGACTGGTTAAGCAGCATAACTTTCTGTTATGCTGGGCGGTCAGGTCACACCACCCTGTGCTGAAATACAATGGTTTAATTTATGATTTATTTACACTAAACAACTTCTACAATTCTACGATAGAGCTCGTAGCCTAATTATTGCGGTTCCATTATAATCTCTTGTCGTCGAGAGCGAGCGTCGTCAGAGAAGATTATATCGCTATCTCTCAACTAGCGAATGTATACATAAATTCCCTTTGTATTGTATTGTATCTAAAGATTTATATAGCGCCTCTCTTATGTGATTGGTGCGTTTCCTAGTAGCGTGATTGGTTGAGCTAAAAATAGCTTAGAAAATCGTTGGCTTTGACGCGCAAGTCTATTACTACTACTTAGCTTTCGAGAAGTGCATTTGCAATTAGTGAGTTTACGATTACGATTACAATCCTGGCTAATTAATGGTTCGCGCGCACACTTGTTGCTACCTCTATGCCATGTTTTCGGCGCAAGTAAACGCGTTTGTAGAATTCCTAAAAGCCGTTATAAATACCCATAGACTTACTTAATAATGAAGGACACTCTATATGTGTAAATCTCTGGATTTCATTTACTTATATAAAGAAATGCAATTCTTTAAAGAGGTGTCCAAATAATAAAAATATTACGAACAATGTTGATTGTTCTTGTTATTTAATTCCGGCTTCACACATAAGATGTTGCTTGAATTAGGCCTAAGAACAAAATATTGCTTGTTTAACTTTTATTGCACTTACATTTTCGGTTACATCTGCAATTACTTTTGCGCTATTTCAATGTATTTCATATCTCGATTTAGAATCGTCTTCTTTGACGGGCCTATTCCTCTTTGTATCAGTACGGACCAAAGAAAGTGATCTGATTATAGGATAGGCTTTAAACTCCGCCACTGCCTTCTACGCGGGTAGCGCCAGACCCAAGAAAGGGTAAGAAAGGGGAGACGCTAAACATTTTATGACATAGGGTTTATTCCTGGGTTAATGAAGTTTGTTGAGTCGAAATCTGTCGAAAGAAATTCTGTTATCCGGCAGATAGCTCAGGCATCGACGTCTGTATGACATTCCTAATTTAAATACAGTTTCTTCCCATTTCAGAAGTATATTGTATTGTATTGTATTGTATTGTATCTAAAGATTTATATAGCTCCTCTCTCAGAATAACTATTCAGAAGCGCTCTCAGCACGAAAACCCCGGGGGAAAAGAAACGTATTTAAAGAACGAGAGACCAAAGAGGAAAAACTAGTCATTAGTTTAGCCCTTAATGAGGGGGGAAGGTCATACCAAGTAGAGGGACCAACCACAGCAAATGCCCGGCGTTGAGCCAAGGTAGTCCTAGTCCTAGGAACAAAAAGTTCTAGCCAATCAGCAGAGCGCAAGGAACGAGATGAGGTCGCAGATAACGGCTTTCGCATATAGTCAGACAGATACTTTGGGGCATTGCTCAGCTGCGCCTTTGAGACTAGAAAGAGGATTTTATAATGGATGCGCTCAGTGATAGGAAGCCAGTGCAAGACATCAAGCATATATGTAGAGATATGCGAAAATCCGAGGGAGTCGTGCTATGAGCCTAGCAGAAGCATTTAAGACCGATTGAAGGGGAGAAAGACGCTTTTTCGGGAGGCCCATAAGAAGTGAGTTGCAGTAGTCAAGTCGGGAACAGATAAAAGCATGTACTATGGTGGTATAGACAGAGGGAGAGACCGATCGCCTGATGGCTCTGAGCCTCTGAGACGCCTCAGTTGAAAGAAGCAGGAGCGGGTCAGGTTAGATATGTGATCCGTGAATGTGAGGGAGGAGTCAAGCGTGACACCCAGGTTACAGACACTATAAGAGTATGTGTAGGCAGGGAATTTCTCAGTCAGCATTGTTTGATTAGTAGTAGTTTCGGTTTAACGACACTGTGTGATAACAAAGATCATTAGCGTCGCCCTCCTCCTTGATCTAGACTTGGGACTGGCACTGACAGAGCACGATCAGTGGCTGTGTTTCATTGGTTGATTACATTTTAAAGGTGTTTAAATAAACGTCATTTTATCGACCCCGGAGGCTCACCAATCATCTATTATGTGCCATGCCTATATAATATTGGTTAATGACAATTTAAAGGTGTCTAATGACAGCGTTTAAAACAAAGGGTGAATTGAACGGATTCATTCATTCATTCATTCATTCAGAGCATTTATATAGCGCCCCTTCAAGAGGCTACTCAGAATCTATACAACAGCTTTAACAACACATCTTATGGCATCCAAGACCGCTGATGTCGATAGAATTATAATTCTTATTATTAATTTTATTAAGAATATAAATTAATTAATCAGATGTTTTTAAAGGGTTTGAAACGTGGTAAAACAATTAGTTATATAATAATTATATATATACATATATATATATATTATATATAATATTCATTCATTCATTCATTCATTACTTGAATTTATATAGCGCCTCTTCAAGGGAACTACTCAGAGGCGCTCCCAACCCCAGCGCGGCCAAATAGGACCATTATAATATATAATATATATAATCAATCTTTTATTGAAACCATTATCAAGGCATATTTAATTTGAACAGAAATCGTATAAGGTAACAAAGGAAGACCCAGAAGGGATTATAATCCCGCTACTCTAATGGACATCTTTGCAACCACTTTAAGAACACACAGGTGTCATAACAAGATAATTAGCGTCGCCCTTCTTTATACCTAGGCCTTGGACTGGAACTACCATAGTAAGACTTGTGGTATGGTAGTAGCGGAGTTAAGAAAGCCTTTAATCGTAATGTAAAACAGTAGAAGACGCTCAAGGACAGTGATTGTATAGGATCGAGCGTTTTAACGACATCTATTGACAACAAAGGCCTTTGACGTCGACAGAAATTAATTTTGAAGAGTTCTCAGCGTTCGTGTGGAATAACTAGAAGAGCTGTTGTTGTTCACTTTAATATTATTCGTGTATCTTATGTCTACCACGGCCATTGACGTCGGCCTTTTATGTCAGCACATGACCTGGAAGGTGCATGTTAATAAAATTGCAGCCAAAATCGCAAAGAATGTAGGTATTCTAACCCGTATCGCATATAAACTACCGAAGGAAATTAGAATAAACTTATGCTATACCCTCATCTACCCCTACTTCATTTACTGCAACTTGATTTGGGCATTGACTTACGAATCAAGGCTGCATAAACTAGTTCTCTTACAGAAGAGGGCTGTTCGTATAGTTGCGGGTATTCGAAAATGGGAGCACATGTACTGGCCCATCCTTTAGCGAGCTCAAACTCTTGAGAATACACCAGATAAAAGATCTTCAAATTGGTGAATTCTTTCTTCGCCTTGAGCATGGTTTACTATTAAATCATACGGCGCTATAGTATGGAACGCTTTACCAATAGAAATCCGTTCCTCTAATACTCTGCAGGTTTTCAAAAAAAGATTACGTGCATTTCTTCTTTCCTCAATTTAAACGGCTATACCATCACTAGAAGTGCATATTATCGCGTTTATTTAAGGATTTAGTTAAGTTTATAGTTAAGATCGTGTTATCACTTGTTTCTGGATAATTCAACTCTTGTTGTCTCTAGTCACCTTCTGGTTCAGTTTCTGTTTTTATTGGCTAACTTGGAATTTTTGTTTGTAATTTGCTATCTGGGTGACCCTCCTTAGCGGGATCTCCATCCCTTTTGGGCCTCCATTTGTCGCCAATGCATTTTTGTTAATTTACATTCTCTGGCATAATTGTAATGTTTTGGTTTGGTTGCAATAAAACAACATGATCGATTGATTTGATTGACTCAGCACATCGAAATTAAACAAACAGCTAAATTGACGTTTATATAGCATCGTTAGAGAAGCGTTTTAAAGGTGTTTAAGAAGAGCTGTTGGTTTTTCAATTTTGTGTACAGTATTATACATCCTGTATCTTACGGCTACGACGGCCATTAACGTCGAAATAAATTATTATTAATTATTAGTAAACCTGTAAGTGAAAGGGGACGCAACTAAAAGATTAGACGAAGCGGCTATTAAATAGCATATTTGAAAACCGTTTTAAAGGTATGCTTATCGTCAGTTAGTTTCGTGGATCTTTTCGCTATTTTCCCTCTGCCCGGAAATTTTGTGACTTTTCTTTCGATAGCAGAACTTATTTAATTTATATAGATTTTGCGGCTTTAAGTATACATTAGGGTGGCTCAGAAAACAAAACTTATAATTTTTTTAACTCTCACCCTCTCAGAATGTTCCAAATAAATAAATAAAATTTCCTGTAAAGTTTGTTATTTTTATGATGATGTTTAGGGGTGCCTCAAGGCAAGTGTAGTTTTACATATGAATAGCCTGTTCGTACAATGCCGCAAATTAGTGTTAGTGGTTAAGTCCAAAAAGTAAACAAACTATATTCATTGTCTAACAATATCTACTGTCTAGCAGTGCATACATTATTAATAAAGAGCATTAACACTGTGTATTCAACGGCTAAATAAAGGATTAATAAAGAAAGTTCTGAAAATGGTTCTAGTTGGACATCATCTTCAACAAAAAAACAGATTATACAAAGACTTTCTACCGTTAAACGCTAATGTCTAGCATTTTAGTCCAGCCACAACTGTGGATTTTCTAGAGTCTTGGAACAATTTTCTATGCTCAGCATGCAATCATTTGAAGGAGAAACTGTTTCTGTTCTTCGTCAGATCGGCATAAAACTCCTGAATCAGAATTTCTACCATGTTGTGTACGACATTCAGTGCCTTGGCATACTTCAGCACTGTTTTGAATTCAGAATTAGGACCGAGCTGAAGATAGTCTACGGGTAAACTCAATGCTGTGAAGAATTGAATAGTCTGCTGAGAGCCTGAGAAGCACTTAGATTAATTTTCTGTTTTGCTGAAGGACTACGCGTCATGGCGAATCAATTTGATGGACTGTTGTTTCCAAAAGGCCGACTCTTCATTATATTCACCATTCATCGTTTCTCTTCAAAAGTGACAGACGGATCAAACGTTGTGAGATATTTCATTTTCTCTTTCAGATTCCATAGGAGCCCAATTATTTCTGCAATGCACCATCAGATAAGACCTTATTCATGGCAGAGTGCTCCTGAAACTTTTCCAGGATCAATAGGTCATTATTCGGAGCCACATTTGGCATCGAAGCTGCAAACCATGCTTGGATGTAGGCCTGTCCACCTGCATTGGGCAAAGTAGAGAAGCTGACATAGACCATGTTCTTGTTTGGCTCCCACCACATGCCTGGATGCGACCAAACATGAAGATTTTGAATCCGTATAATAAAAGTCTCATCTCTCTTGCTCAATGAAGTCCTGCTGGAGCACGGAAATGAATTCCATTCGGAGGGATCTCTCCCAGAATTAATGATGATCTGAATGGGCAGTTCCTGGTAATCTTCTTGTGGCTGAGTTTCTTGAAGTCATTGTTCGAACGAAGTTCCTTTGCCTAATGTGATCTTTCTCGTGACTTCAATATCCTCTAAACCTGCATGGAAAGCAGCATGAACAGTATCAGCCCAGAAGGATTGGAAACATTTGAACATATGTATATCTGGTCCAGAAGAAGGAGCTAATGTCAATGAACAGACATTCAAGAATATGATGCCGACAGGCAAAGACAGCAGACGTTTGTTCAACTTCTCCACCAGAATAGTGCATGTATACTGCGTTCGACGATGTGGTGTCGAAAGCCATGCCACAGATGTCTGACCTCATACCTGAATCTTCGATAGCTGTGACTACTGCAGCGGCCATTATTTCTCCTGTCCTATCTGGTAGGTATGGAACTTCAAGCAGCTGATCAATGCCTACTTAGATATCAATGCAGGCAGATGACTGACTTTAGCTTTCCCGGTCATGCATGGAAGAAGTTTGCATCTCTCTACTCTAACTACAACCATGATGAGGCACCTCTAAACATATTCAGAATCAACTGAAACTTGGCCATATTTTTTTATAAATTATTTGGAACAGAATGAGGGGGTGAGAGCAGCAACTTTTAAGAATTGTTGTTGGCACCATTGCCGATGAACCACCCTAGTATACATCACTGCGTCTACACAAATATACACTGCACAGCGTATCGTCATTCGTCGCTATCATCCCGTGCAACTTACCAAATCAACATGCAAAACAAATAATTCCTAGACATAAATTGCCTGTGCAATCAAGCCTAGTGCTCATGCAACATGTAATAAAAGGTATTTTACAAGAAGTATATGGACTGTTTAGTAACACCTTACGGTTGACGTGGCTGTTGACGTCGACGTTACTGAAAAGGATTTATTACGATGCGGCGTAAGTTAAGTAAGTAAGTAAGAATATCCTTTTTCCTCGGAGTACCTGACACTGGGAGCACATCTGAAAGGCGTATGCTATGAGAAGCGCTTTATGAATACATAGGCTGTTGTTTAATATATTAACTTTATGTTAATATCATACAATTACAATCACTGTTTAGGGATTGTCTGGAACAAACTTAAGAAACGCCAAGTATTATGTCCTATACTAGCAGTTTTTACCCGGCGTTCGCCCGGGTTTTCCTCAGCGCCCGTGTATTTGAATTTAACGACATCTTTGTCAGCGCCCGTGAATTTGAATTTAACGATGTGCACATTTTTCGTGTATCCCTCTGGCGAATTTACGCGCTGGCTTGAAATTGTTTAATTGTAACTCTGCGCGATATATACTCCTGCATTGAAACAGACTATGACCACATCGAAACTTAAAATGTCCAAATATCGGATTTAAAGTAAATTTTGAGTTGAAATCAAGTTGGGTTGAGATCTATAGAAATTGAAATGAAAACGTTCGTTAAAAATTTCGAATCCCTAAAGTTTTGCATTGGCGAATTTTTAAGTCCGATGACCTATAAATTCAGCCGTGGGCGTGACCACTTCTGATTTGAAATCAACGGTCATCGTGATTGGTTGCGAATCAGAGCGTTGACCTAGATCCGTGACGTAAGATTGCATATTAATTTAAGCTTTCGTGACGTGAACAAATGGCCATACTATGGGCGGTATTAAGATAGCCTCGTTTAAAAAGTTGTAAATGTAAAATGTCCATATATCGGCGTTTAAATAAAATTGCGAGCTGAAAATAGTCGCGTTGACCATGACGTGGCGTAATAATGTTTTGAAAAATTTTTAAAATCGCTAAAGCGTTCCGTTTCTGAGCCTTTAGCCAGACGGACAAACATACGGAAGGACAGAAAAAAGAGACTTTGGATTATATATATAGATTTATAGCATCCCTTAATGCCATTTTCAGGGTGCCTAAGAGAAGCGGCAATTATTAAACGGCAGGTGTGTCCTATACTTATATATAATCGTTGACACCGTTTTAAGGGTGTCTAAGGTGAGCGCTCTAGTGAAAGCAGAATGTTGATTCATCCCCTACTACAATACTTCATCTTTGAGACGAGTCAAACTTGACACAATACGGCACAAGGCACTATCCATCTGCTGTGGCGCACTGCGAGACACCAGCATAGCGGTCCTTCAGGTCGATTGCATCACTTGGCCCACTCCGTTACGTTATCCAATTCTTCCCTGTTAATTAGTGGCTGGTACTAACGGAGTAATCGTCAGCGCATATGACCAAGCGTTTTCTGGGATGGACTGTTTTAAGTTTTAGAAAAAGCCGTGATGCAGTTCAAAACCACAGCCTTGAAAAATGGTAGCCTTGATGTTAAATCTGGATCCATTCTATTTGATCCATTGTAGATAATCTGTCAGTCCCAAGCCTGGGGAAAGGAGGAGGGCGACCCTAATCATCCTTATTATGACACAGTGTCGTTAAACAGCAACTAACCGAACAATATCTATTATGGTGAGAATTACTTAAAATAATTTCAGTCGACGTCAACGGCCTTTGTTGGAATTTCTTTACTTTTAATAAAAGTGAAATTCAGTCCATTGTTTATTAGGAAGTTTAAGCCACCTCTCTTGCTTATATCCGGATTATCTCGTCTTACCATAATTATTATACCCATCAAAAATAGGGTGTCTTTTATGCTATAACCCTTTCTTCTGTTGACGCTTATACAGCGACATTTGAAAGCGCTTTAAGGGTGTGTAGTAAGAGGGTCGTATAAATAATAATAATTTTTATTATTATTTCGAAGGTTTAACACTTTAGCTGCGATCGACTACTAAAAGTGACTGGGGAACCAATGCAGCTCGTCGTTAGAGTGTTAGCGTCGACATATGACATCAAAGGCCATTTAATACAAATATTATTTATATCGAATGTTTATATATAGTATTTTAAGTTCTCTTTTCTTGGAGTATATTGCTTTTTCAGTCGTCCGTCATACAGATGGTAAAGCGTAATAATTGTCAATAAAAACACTATAAGCGTTGGTTAGTTGCTGTTTCATGAAACTGTCTAAAAAATCATTACCGTCGCCCTCCTCTTTTATCCAGTCTTGGGACTGGCACTGCATGACACTTTGGCACGAGCCTGCAGTGTTGGGATCACTGTGGTTGACTATTAAATATCAACGTTTGAAAGAGTTGCAGTAGAAAGTCGCATTAATAATAATTCTTATTATTATTTCCAAGGGTTTACGTCGTCATATGATACCAAACGCGGATGAATACAATTTTAAACTATAAATATAAGCCTATTATTTTATATAGTATTTTAAAATTTTCTTTTCTTAGAGAATATTCTTTTGTTCATTTGTTCCTCATACAGACGGCAAGACTCTTAATATGATCGTCATTGCGGTTGACCCTTTATAATTATTATAGTAATGTTTGAAATCGTTTTAATGCTGTGGAGTAAGAGGGTCGCATTAAAAATTATATAAATATCTTTTTATTAATATTTCCAAGGTTTAACATCTCCATATGACGTCTGAGGCCGTTGGCTACAATTTGAAAGTAGAAATATTGTATTTTATATATTATATTTTTATGCATAGTATCTTAAGGTTCTCTTTTGATGGAGAATGTTACTTTATTCATTTCTTCGTTATCCGCATGATAACGTCCTTTTCAGAGTACGTGCCATCCTTTAAACTTAAGGGTTTGCGATGGGGTTTGCGGGGGGGCGGGGGGGTCAACAGTTTAACGGCAGCTTATACAATATAGGCTTTTGCCGCCGACAAAGATTATTTTTTTGGTATGTATAGGCCCAATAGCAAAGTTTGTAAGCGTTTTAAGGGTGTGCAGTTAGATGATCGCAACTATTCTAAATATGCACTGGCGTCTCAAATTTTGGGACGCAAATTTTAGTATACGAACGTCGAAGCTACTTTTCTGCTTGCTTTTTCTAAAGCTTTACTTATAGAATAATACACTCATCATTTATTGTGGGCAAATTTAACTCATCCGCACCCCTTCGACTTCGATACAAATTTTCCTATCTTTCGTTCGTCTCTGCAGCGTTCCAACTAACAGCAGAGGAATTAAAATACACGCGATGAAGTATCTCCAACGAATAATCCATAACTCCGAACTTATAAATAATATTGTTATTGTAAATAGCATTAACGCTACGAAGTTTTCACCCATTACTCCGGCACCAACCGATGGCGCGCCAGAACCAAGCTGTAATCAAGTCAACATCCAGAAGATCATTCCGTAAGACAGACAGACAGGCATGTTTCAGGCAACATCTTGGAAGTAAACGCGTTTGCAAGGTCCCAAATGCCGCTGTAGGTATTAGGATAATTAGGTTTTCATCATAAAAATTATCTTCATTTACTCTTATTGTTATTATGCAGTATTTAGTTTTAATAATATTAATATTGTCTATTTTTCTGTGGCAACTGAATTGGCAAATATTAGCCTGAGTTGCCCTTTAAAATATTAGGGCAGTCCTTTTTTAAAGAAGTTGCCCATGCCTGGCTTAAACTGTGCGAAAGCAATGCTTTTTATTGGACACCTTTGAAAGTATTATCAAAATAACTATATATAGAGCAGCTGCGATAGCTTATTTAATTATGTCTTACTCTATATGAACCAGCAAGTAAAGCTAAGAATAGATGGAGAATGTTCAGAGGAAGGAGAAATTGGAAGGGGAGTAAGACAAGGATGTCCTCTATCACCACTCCTCTTTAACGTATATATAGAGGAGCTAATACAGGAGGCAATGGAGGAGATAGAAGAAGGAGTAAAGGTAGGAGGAAGACTTATAAAAGCCTTTAGATTTGCTGACGATCAAGCAATGTTGGCGACGACACAGGCAGGTCTACAGAAGATGATGGACAAATTAAATCTGACCTCAAAGGCATACAACATGAAAATAAACATTGGAAAGACAAAGAGTATGAGGATAAGCCGAGAGGAGGGGGAGGTAACAGAGAAAATAAAAATCAACGGTGAAGTGGTGGAACAGGTAAAGAGCTTTTGTTACTTGGGAAGCATGATAACAACAGATGCAAGGTGTCAAAGCGACGTGAAACGAAGAATAGCACTGGGAAAAGATGCTTTCATGAAAAGAGGAGAATTGTTGAGAGGAGGGCTAAATAAAAGCCTAAAGAAAAGACTGGTCAAAACACTGGTATGGAGTGTGGCACTATATGGGTCAGAGACCTGGACCATCAGGAAAGATGAGATTAAGAAATTAGAAGCTTTTGAGATGTGGATCTGGAGAAGGATGGAGAAGGTGAGCTGGACTGAGCATATAACGAATGACGAAGTACTACAAATGGTTGATGAAAAACGATCGCTAATAACAACAATAAGAGAAAGACAGAAGAACTGGGTGGGGCACGTATTAAGAGGAGACTCCCTCCTGAAAGAAATCATAGAAGGTGGAATGGTAGGGAAAAGAGGGAGGGGAAGACCGAGGCAGATGATGCTGGGATGGATGGCCGACGGATACAGCGAATTAAAGGAAAAAGCACAGCACAGAGAAGAGTGGCGTCATTGGAAGTTGGAACCTGCCGAAGGGCAGAGAACATAAAGAAGACTCTTCGAACAAGATGTTTTCTGATGCAAGTTTGTAAAATTAGCAGAATCAAAATTTAAAAAAATGTAAAACGGGCAAACAAATTTATTCGGAAGGCCAGTTTAATATCGAAGCTAAGTCACGTTTGTGTCAACGGACCTATTAGCCACAAGATGTCGCTAAAATCTGCATCTTTAACAGTATGAATTTAATTCAACCGAATAAAACCACAGGAGAGCCGACCGGAGCCGAGGCTGATTATAAATTATGAGTAGCTGGAGAAGATTAGAATGGATGGAACATGTGGTTTGTATGGACAAGGATCTTCTTCTTCACGTTCTCTGCCCTCAGGCAGGTTCATATGTCCAACGACGCCATGTTTCTCTGTTCTCTGCTTCTCTTTTCAGTCCGCTGTATCCCTCCTCTGCCAACATCCAGTCCAGTAGCATTGTTCTTGGCCTACCTCTCATCTTTTCCCCTCCATTCTTCCCTCAATGATGTCTCTTAGTAGGGTGTCGCTCCTTAAGATGTGTCCTATCCATTTCTTCTGCCGCTCCCGTATAATGCCTATCAGTGATCTTCTTTCTTCCACCAGCTGTAAGATTTCCTCATTCGTTCTTCGCTCCACCCAGCTGATTTTCTCCATTCTGCGCCATATCCACATCTCAAAGGCCTCCAGTCGTTTTATGTCTTCTTGCCTCATTG
The DNA here is from genome assembly GCA_020284085.1 of Aporrectodea caliginosa. NCBI lineage: Eukaryota > Metazoa > Annelida > Clitellata > Crassiclitellata > Lumbricidae > Aporrectodea > Aporrectodea caliginosa. The sequence goes on along the minus strand of JACEVL010001316.1, from coordinate 62,553 downwards.
TCCATGTCTCGGAGCCGTATAGGACAACACTCCACACTAGTGTCTTTACCATT